>NW_021026806.1:802910-949040 GCF_004153795.1 Camellia sinensis | reverse complement strand
AGATATCGGCTTCCTCTTCTTGAAATTGTGGGAGTGACATCAACTGAAATGACATTCTCTGTAGCTTTTGCATACTTACAGTATGAGAGGGTTGATAACTATGCGTGGGTGTTAGCTACATTGCGTGATGTCATGGATGGTTTTGTTGTGCCAACAATTATTGTTACTGACAGAGAGCTAGCCTTGATGAATGCCATACAGAAGATATTCCCGACTGGCAGATATTTATTATGTCGTTGGCATATCAGTAAGAATGTATTGACCAAATGCAAGAAAATGTTTGAGACACAGCAGAAATGGAAGAAGTTCAACCATGAGTGGAACTCTTTAGTGTATTCATCTTCTAAAATTCAATTCGATGAGCGTCTTAAATCATTACTTAAGGAATTCAGTAGTTATCCGGATGCAGTCAACTACGTCATGAATACTTGGTTAGTTCCCTACAAGGAGAAATTTGTGGCGGCATGGACAGACACGTGTATGCATTGTGGCAATGCTACAACCAACCGGTAAGATTACTTTTGTTCAATATGTTATTAATAAGTGCCATGTACTTGATTTTAATTTCACTTACATTGAATTGAACAGGGCTGAAAGTGCACATGCAAAACTTAAAAGACAATTGGGTTCATGTCAAGTCTCATTTCAGGCATCATTTGAGAAAATACATAGTCTGCTTGAGTTGCAACACACTGATATCAAGGCTTCATTTGAGAAAAGTCTAACTGTTGTGCAACATCAATTTAAACCTTCTCAGTTCAAGGAGCTACAGGGTAATGTGTCTATCTCTGCATTAGAGTATTTGCTTGTAGAGAGTAAGAGAGCCAATTCCATTGGCATTGATGCTGAAGCTTGTGGATGCGTCCTTCGCCACACTCATGATTTACCTTGTGCCCATGAGATTGCTGACTACATCAGACAAGATCGTCTTATATCACTTGCTGCCATACGCTCACAATGAAGGCAACTTCATATCTCTATATGCAACAAAGAAAAGGAAACGAAGGTGACTTGTCATGTAGAAGTAGAGTTGTTTGTGAAAAAGTTCAATAAAAGTGATAGAACCATGTGGTTGGAGCTTTTGAAGAAGTTGAAAGAGATTGTATGTCTGGGAAGCACTTTTCTTGTTGAGCCCGAGGTGAAGCCCAAAACACGTCATCGGGATCATAAGAAGATCAATGTTTCTACCCGTCGTGCATTTGAGTTGGTGCAATCTGGACATGATTCCTTCTCACCTAGGGACACTCAAATCACTACATTAGCTTCTACTATAGAAACCAAGAAGAAACGACCTGTTAAGGGAAAGAAGAAGGTGAATGCGAAAGGGAAGGTGTACATTACTAGAACAGTGAAACCTGGTGCATATGTTGATGTTTTCCCTTCTGGATTGAAACCATACATTAAGTTTGTCAAGGATGTAGCTGCAGATGGGAATTGTGGTTTCAGGGCTATAGCTGCTTCAATTGGTCATACAGAAGATGATTGGGCTTAGGTTAGGCGTGATCTTTTGGGTGAGCTGCACACACACAAAGAGGAATACATTACACTTTATGGGTCCTACGAAAGGTTTGAAGAATTGACAAGCATATTGTCATACTTTGAAGACAGTCCTGGATACCCACATTAGATGACTATGCCAGACATAGGGCATCTTGTTGCATCATGCTACAATCTTGTGTTATACCACTTGTCATTACAGCAATGTCTCACCTTTTTACCTCTTAGAACAGTGCTAGTACCTCAACTTGATAGACGTGAGATTGCCATTAGGCTTGTCAACAGAAATCATTTCGTCCAGGTATAACAGAAACTTATCAATTTGTGCATGTACAAGCAGTTATAAGGTATGACCACTAACTCAATTGACATTTGGTGTAGGTTTTTTTGCAACCAGACCATCCAATTCCTCCTATAGCCACTAATTGGTGAAAATACCGGCACCCTTGCGTTGTCTATTGGGATGATGCATATGTGCTCCGCATTTAGCATTTCAAGGACATTATTCATGATACTGTAGCTACTCGAGAGACATTTGATGTTGTTGATGTCGCATGACATATGTATGCATTTGACAATGTTAGAATTATGGAAGAAATTAATAGATGTGTTTTTGATATTGATGTGTTCTGTGGCATGGATTGAATGTTATCGACCATTGTTACCATTCCATTCTAATAACAAAATATTATTTACAAAATCAACGACCATTGTTACTATTCCGTTGTAATAATAAAATGTCATTTTCAATGGTATCAACCATTGTTGCCATTCCATTCCAATAAGAAAATATTAACCACTGTTAGCATTACAACAACGTCATCTTACAAAAAACACCACAAAAAATTCATCAACTAACAAATAACATGTCACGAATCAGCTGTATGCCTACGCCTAGGCCTACGACTGTATGTCAATGTCGGAGATGAAAAATGACCTCCAGTATAACTAGGTCCAGCTCCGTCAATATGCTGACCTTCAAGGACATGCGTCATAGTCTCGATAGATTGGTAAAGTTGATGAGGATGTCGAATCCCCTCCTCATAACCAGCCTCAACAACGGGATGTGCAATCTATAGTGCATGTGCAATACGCTGCATTTGAAAAGAATATCACATTTTAGGGAACATATCAGAAAATAAAAAATAAGTTACAAATGCATAAAAGAGGATAATATATTACATCGGCATATTGGCTGAAATCCTGATGGTCATGGACACACGATTCATCAGTGTGCTCAACATATAGGTACGCGATATTCTTGTACCAATCCATGTAACCTGGTACACATTTCCAAGGCTGACAAACTGGGGTGCTCCTCCGCTGCTCACATAACACGTGGTTATCCCAAGCCTCCCAGATCCTATCCAAGTATCTATACATGACTGTATATCGTGCAGATATGTTGCCTCGAGCACCACGACTGGGAGCTAGCGGTGCATCTGGGATGGTTTGAACCCTGCCAAACTGCCTCAGAACTCTATCTGGATGATAGGGTTCGACCACGTCTAAGTATTTTAAGCATCCATGGTAGAACGTAACCGGGTTACATAGATGCCGGTCTCTGCAGCTGTGGTATAGATCCCAAATAACCTGTAAACGTAAAGTGTTTTTGAATTAAAGTGTATAAAGGGTAAGATAAATGGAAAGTGTTAAAATTATCTCAGGACGAGTAAACTTACATCAGTCGCTACCAAACTGTCAAGCTCCGCTTGAAAAGATTTCAAATGATCAATGGAGGAATCCGCCTCTCTCCTAGATGCCCAATGGTACACGTGTGGCATGTCTTCATTGTAGCCCATGTTCTGGTGAGGTCAGAATGCTCGGAAGTGCTCATAAATCCACACCTCCAAAAGAGTCATATAACCACTCATTTGCTTAAATCCAGACCGGCTAGCATACTGTAATAATCCTCATCACTGCTTACCGATAAACATTGATTACCGTCAAACTGAACTGATTATGACTGATAATTGAACTGATTAAAGTACTGAACTAACTGACTGAAAACTGGAACTGAATTGACTGAGTCTATCTGTTTAATTGTGCATCTATCTGTTTGATTGATTATTTGATCTGTTCGTGTTTTAGTGTTTAAACTGCTAATTGAAGGCCTTATCGGCGGCCGAATTGGGAATTGATTGATGTTTTATGATCCTCATAATTAATGTGATTTTATGGTATATTTATCCAAAAACTGATTAGGTATGATTAATTTAGATTAAAATGAGTTAATTGCAAAGTTTGTCGTAATTACCATTTTGCCACCGAGTGGCCCACTACCTAGTTATGCTAGAGCCTTGCATACTTGACTCTAAACATCTCTTAAGCTCCATTTCTTGCACACAAACCGACCATAGGGAGGCGAGAGTGAGAGATTTGAGTTGTCCATCTTGAGTTCTTGAAGATTTGGCTTAGACAACTTGGAGAATTGGAAGTTGATTTTTGATTTGTGGTTTTACACTTGTAATTGAAGCTCTAGGTAAGAGAATTCAACCTTTATCGATGTGTTTGAGCTTGTTCTTGCATGATTCATGTCAAAATTGAGAATTGAGCCCTGATTAGTGCTAGCATGTTGTAATAGAGCATAATTCATGCATGCATGTTAGTATTGTGGGATTTTGAGTTGAGTTCGTGGCAAATTGTCACATGCATGTCCATAATTTTGTAATGGTCCATGTTTTCAACTTGTTTCTGGATCAATTGGCTCCTTAGAGCATCAAATTGAAGTTTTGAATTGATTTGGATTCATGCATGTTTGCATGTTCTCCATGTTCATGAAAATGGTTTGAAATTGGGTTTGAATTAAACACCCTTGGGCTTTGATTTCTCAAAATTGAGCTTTGAACCATGTTATTCTATGTGTTTACAAATGTTTTCTGGAAATTCAGCCCAAGAGGTCGAGTTTTGAATTGTGAAAGCTTGGTTTGAGCTTGGAGGTGCAATCTGGGTTTTCCAGATTTTGCACTTCCGCTCGAGCGGGAAATGGGCGCTCGAGCGGAGAATCCGAGCATCTAGTATTTCTCTGCACTGTTTTACAGTCCGCTCGAGCGGAGAATTGGGCGCTCGAGCGGATTCGTGTGTCTCAAGCTCGAGCGGGCGTCGAGCGGAGATTTCACCCATCCAGTACTTTTACAGTACGCTCGAGCGGGGAAGTTGACGCTCGAGCATAAACCTTTGTTTGCCTGTACGCTCGAGCGGGGAAACCTGCGCTCGAGCGGAACTCTGTTTTCTGAAAATTCTGAAACTGTTTTCTGATCACATCTTTGCATCCTCATTCCATTCTAGGCATTCCTAGGCCTAGTTTAAGACATCTTATTGAGGATATAGATGTAGAACACACCGAGGCAAATTAGGGATTAAGTTATGATATTTCCCAACTGTGTAGCTTAGTGTGTGTTCAATCTGTTACTGTATAGGGTTGGCATTTCGAGGAGACGCCTAGCCTACTGTAGCCCAGAACTCAGTGAGTAACAATTGTGTAAAGATATGTTCAACTGATTATCTTTTGAATACTGAACTGAACTGTTTACTGAACTGGCATTATTTACTGAATGAATGTATGTCCTTTATTTCTGAACTGTACTGTGCATCCTTAGCACCTACTGTTTACTGTTACTGTTACAGAGATCTCTGTCGGTTCCCTCGTTGAGCCACTACTGTTTACTGACTGATGGCCATCATTACTGTTCGGTCTTTTAAGACCTACTGTTACTGATATGCTAATGGATGTACCACATATGACTGTTTACTGTACTGAGCAACTGAAATATTTGATTGAAATGAACTGTTTTTCATTACTGTAAGGACATTCATTCTAAACCCCTTTACGCTTTTATGTTATTCACTGGGCTTTAGCTCACTACTTAATATATATGTAGGTGTACAGGCACCCGGATCAAAGCTAGAGGCGTCAGGGTTATTCCATTTTGTCAAGCCAACCACCGTGCCTCACTGCGAGGTTTCGAGTTCGCCTTGCTATGGCTTGGGATGTCTTTTCCCCCGCTTGTCCCTGTTACGTTTTGTATTACTGTATAGACTGTTATCCACCTGTTACTTACTGTTATCAAGGGATTAGGTCCCTGTACTGAATGTCTGTAAATGCTTGTATAGACTGTACTGTTTGTATGTATGAATGCATGAAAAATCTTTTTGGCATACAGACTGTCACAACTCAATGGACATTATTATTTACTGTATTTGGCTTCCGCCGGGCCCTGAACTCTGATTTTTACTGTACTACTGTTAAGCAGGCCTTCGCGTAATTCTCGGATTACGTGCGGTTACGGTGCTAAACCCATAGGGCCGGGTTGGGTCGTGACACATACCTCAACTGTCTGTATAAAATCTAATGCAGCAGCACCCCAGGTGTAAGTATGAATGGATCCCAAATCCATCAATAAGCTAAGGTAAACAACAGGAACCCTGCCGCTACTCTTGTCACTGAAGAGTGTACATTCCAACAGAAACAACAAATAAGCTCTAGCAGCGCATTGTATAGCCTCATCGGGGTCTGAATCTGTGACACCAGCAAACTGACTTCGCAATCACTCAAGCCTGACTGAATTGCCACCAGCAGTAGAAACCTCTTCATGTGCTACACGTTCAGTAATCCCTAAGCCAGAAACTAGTAGTGTAACTCCATGATGATCCGTCACATCCGGTACGCTCACTGATCTGCCTACAATGGGAAGGCTAAGAATAGTGCCAACATCATCCAAAGTCAAGGTCATCTCACCAACTGTCATGTGAAATGTATTCATCTCAGATTGCCATCTCTCAACAAAACTGGAGATTAGAAGCTTGTTGATGAACCGATAAGTGCAACGAGCTAACTGTGACAGCCTAGACTGCTCAATAATGGCTTTGAATCTGGTGTTGTTGTCTACTGACCACCATGGCCATGCAAGGATCTTCGAAGAGTGATTATGACACTTTAAGGGCCCTCATTCTTATAACACAAATGATATCTCATTAGAAACTACCATATAACACACAAAACAAAAAAACTCATATACAAATGAATTTCACTTATGCTCAAGAATGTTTACCTCCTCGTGCCAAACAGCTGCAGCGACATGACTATTGAAACTCCGCAGTATTAATGGATTAGTCGGTCCACCTGGAAAAACATAAGTAAGGTACTCTTCCTGGACAGTAGGAGAATCGGGTAAAGAGGCGTCCTCCACAGCAACGTCTGGCATATCATCACCTTGAACTCGTCTTTTGCTTCGGCTTCGGCTTCGACTGGCACTGGGGATATCATATTCTACCGAAACTGGATCATGACCTCAACCACGACCTCGTCCTCGCCCATGCCCTCGTCCCCGTTCATGGTCAACATCCAATTCACAATGTCGTCTATTTGAAGTAGTAGGTGGCACACGATGTTGATATTCAAAATTCATATTATCTGCAAAAATTAATATGTTTGATGACTATACAAATGTAAAAAGAATATACAAAAAAAAAGAAAAAAAAAAAGAACAAACGGTTCGGAAGTTGAAAATCGAAATAAAAAATTAATTTCAGAAGTTGAATGTTGTCCGAATTTAAAATATTCGGAAGTTGACTGCCGAAATAATGAAAAATTTTCGGAAACCTACTGTTGAAATAAATCACTAATTTCAGATTTCTACTTCCGAACAAATTCCTTACTTTCGGAAAACCAGTTTCGAACAACTTGTTTACACTCCGTGGGCCTTTGTTCGTTTTGAAAATGATAAAAACAAAACTCTACATTACAAATTAAATAGGAATGAGGATTGAAAAGTAAACTCACCTAAATATGAATGAGGATTGAAAATGTGCTGGAATGCTTCAATGGGATGTCTTGATGGATGCAGCTTTGGGGGTGAAAGCTGTGTGAAGCAGGGAGCTATGGGGTAATGTCTTCAACACGGTAATGTGAGAGATGCAGCTTCGACTTCAATGGGTGTATTTGCACCGTTGGGAGAGCTGGGTTTGAGGGTCGGGGGTGTGTGTGTGTGTATGAGGGTAGATGTGGAATGAACCGTGTGTGCAGTGAGTAAAACAATTAGGAATTAATATTTTTGGTGTGTGTAGTAAGAATGATGTGCAAAGAGTGTATTTGGTGTGTGCAAATAGATGCTCTCACCAAAACCTCACCGGAAGTTAGAGTGTTAAACCTCACCTTATTGTGGAATGACGATAATAACCCTAGACATTTGCATTGCACTTTCCTCCCTCACCTTATTGTGGAATGACGATAATAACCCTAGACATTTGCATTGCACTTTCCTCCCATTTTTTTTTTTATAACAGATGCATGTGTGTTATACATGATTTTTTATTTTATAATTTCAGATTGACTTTTGAGGGTAAAACTTTTGTATATAGTAGATTTTTTTTTGGAAAAGTTATTCATAAATCTCAAATTGGAAAATGTTGCTTCATTTAGTTTTGAGTGTTTTTTGTTAGACCAATTAGTCCTTTTTATATTTTGGTATGTTGGATTTGTTTGAATTATTGATTGTAATTTATTTGTTTGTCCTTAGTACTGATTTCAAATAGATTTTTTGGTAGATTATTGATAAGGTATGGTTTAACATTACTATTTTTGGGGGAAGAGAAAATTATATGATTCTGCTTTGGAGTTTTGATGTTTCCGTAATGAATGTTTTGTTCCTAATGTGGATTCGATTTGTCTTGATTTTGGAACACCAACATCACACACCAATATGTTTTGTTGGATGGTTCAAAGTCATCACCATTTGCTGTGCTCTGATTTTTTCTCAATGACGTTACGGAATTCATTTCGGTTTAATAAATTTGATTTTGTTCTCACAAATATACAACATCAGCTATGACCATTTCACCATCTGTACCAATCCATTTTTAGACCCACACTGGTGTACGTAGATGTCATTTTTTTTTGTCCTCACATTATTAACAAATATAACATCACAGTACATATCCACTTGGGGTCTTAATATTAGCACATAACCAGACAACAACGGCCAAGTCACCCATACACGTTGGCCACCATGCTTGAACAACATATTGCTACGAGGGACAAGTCAGTGTTGCAAAGAACGGCTAGTTGTATGACTGTAATAGGCTAACACATTACAGACTTCGTAATGTTGCAACATTTGTGCCCACACTGTACTTCAACAATTGTCGTGTGTCTTGTGGTAGTGACCTCATATTGTCCCTAGCGACATTGTTGTCTACGATCATTACATCACTTGGAATTACCACCAAGAGATTGACAATATACAATGTACTACATGTCATGTTAAACTGCTAAACAATTACAACGTACACACACTAACGACGGATTCATGTTCACGCACACATTCGCATGAAAATAATGTCTCATTTATTCGCAAATCATAATGTCCTAAAAAAAACAACTAAACCGGCATCCGACAAATATAACCAACGACATCCACCTTATGAAATGCTACGGTACCAAGAACCTAAAAATGTGTCCAATTCAATCAAAACATAGCTATGATATACCACTAACGTAACGAATATCCAACTATCAACTAATAAATAAATAAATAAACATTTACCCCAAGTCAAAAACATTTACTATTTCAAATTTGGGGCCTAGTGACATCAAGTTGTTCTGGCACGTAGTCCTCTTATCAGGTCGTTTAAGAACATCTTCACTATTGCCGTACGTAGAGCACATGGAGTCAACCCAACCATCATACTGTCAACCTCGGCTCCGTAGATGTACTGCCTTATGATGAAACACACAAAAATAGCATAGTCTGATCTGCAACATAACCGCAAAAAAACATGAACAAATATAGTATATTTGTGGAATAATGCAACATGGAACAATGAAAAAAGTCACCACTTACGTATCAAGGCTCTGTTATGGGCAGTCCATAACTACAACAAGTGAACCATCAAAATCTAGCTTCTTCACATTGTTG
The DNA here is from genome assembly GCF_004153795.1 of Camellia sinensis. Lineage (NCBI taxonomy): Eukaryota > Viridiplantae > Streptophyta > Magnoliopsida > Ericales > Theaceae > Camellia > Camellia sinensis. The sequence continues at coordinate 939,627 of NW_021026806.1, read as the reverse complement.
GACGCCATTGTTGACTTCACAAAACTGGTGTAGTGCTCTGCCACCCACGTTTTTTGCATTACCAATTACATATATTAACGTCACACACCCACCACCAATAAAACCATAAACACAAGCCCTCCCACAATCCCCCCACCACAACACCTATACCTATATCCTGCACAATCACAGTCCCTAACACCAACAACACAACTACATTGTGACTGTCCATCGTTAACGTTCACACCATATCCCCAATTCAAAATGAAATCAAACAAACAGATGCACATAACATCCACTAACACCAAAAAAACAGTAACCACACCTATACCCAACAAAAATACCACAAAAAACCAAACCAACAACATGCACACGTTATTACTTGACCATCACAGAAAGTAACATTAACCTGAAACCCATTTTTTCCCAGCACCTAGTGTTGTCACATCACAAAAACACATTAACATTACAATTTATGCAAATAATAAACACATTATCACAACATTTCGTCCATAAAAAACACATACAGCTATTATATTCGTTATTGGCAATAAATAACATCATCCACAGCTAAAACAATACAAACCTCCAATCCATAATACAAATTTCAAACCCACATAATCGATGTTCTCTAACACCAATCCCCTACTATTCTAGCCAATAAATATTCAAATCATCATCAACGATCAACATACATACTGCCATCACACAACGCCACCCACGCCGATGTCGAATCACTGATGGTGTTAGATCACCGATGTTATGTGCTCATTGACGATCCACAGTCAAGAACCCTTAGTTATCACGCCGAATCGCCTCTGCAAATGTTATCGCTGAAAATGGGTGTTTTAACTTTTCTAGGGTTTTTGTGGTTGGGTACAATGTTATATTGGTGTGCCAAAGGCCACGTGTCCGTCATCACCAAAGTTGCCTCGGCTTAGGAACTTGGGTACGATTGGGGAAGGTCAGCTATGAGCACCCCCTTTCGCCCGATCCGAAGATCGGCCTCTTCTAACCATGATATCCGTTTTTGAAAACGTTATGTGTTCTTATTCTGGTTATTAGCCTAGAATTACTATGTTATGCGCACAGCAAATAAGTATAGACTAGATTGCCTAATTTGGGAATAAGCATTGCATATCTGATTTGTTTTTGGAAAAATGTTTTGGAATTTGCTACTCGCAAGTAGGCTAAAACACGGATTTCAATGAGCTATTCCAACTCAGACAATCCAACCTTCACCCACAGGCATTCAAGTAGTTATATCACATAAGCAGCTAGCCTCATGGTAATCATGCTATCATGGCAACACTTACACGCATGTAAGGATGCTAAAGCATAAATACTTACATCGTACTCCGTGCCAAAACAAAGAACTCGTTAGCAATCAATATATGATCCAAGTCCATGTTCAAATGCCTAATGCAACGCATACGGAATGTCACTAGAGTAGGCTCGGCTAGTCTATGAATGACATGTGAAGATGCACAAGTAGCATGTATTCAAGTTAGATTTGAAATACTAGTGTAGTTAGCATGATGCGCCGAACCCGGTGCATGCGAAACAGATGAATGGATGCAAACATGCTGTCATACTGTTATGCTAATTTAAATATGCCCTAGTCTACCATCATAAGCGGTAAATAAAGGGGAAGAAAGACGTGGGATTGGAAGACATGTACACACGCACCCACACTTATTACAAATTTGCCCTCGCTCGGAGGGACCAAAAGAATAATATAACCCGAATAATGAATTACCTATCCTAGCTAATTAATTATTACAGACCCTCTAATTAATTAAACAAATTAATTAATTTAAGAAAGCAAGAAAAAGGGCCTCGGGAAGAGGGCTCAATGCACGCGTGCTCGGGTCTTGCTCGGAAGTCCACTGCCATGCGCAAGCTGCCTCTGTTTTCCCTGCTCTGCTTCTCTGAAGACTGCCAAATTCTCAGAATTGCTTCCCTGGACATTGGGAGACACCACCGGTTGGAGGGAATCATTATCGGTTGTGATTTGGTGGTCATCGGCCACAAATGAAGCTATCGGCCACTAATGGATTGCCGGTCGGCACTCTGTGCAGTCGATCGGCAAAAAGTTCCTGCAGAATTTGTTTGACAGCAGCAGAGGACAGGGCTTTGCATGGCAATGCAATTCAAGCAATGTATGCACCAATCCTATCCCTTATCATGTTTATGACTCAAAGGGCCATGATCCTTGGTTCTTGGACCATCAATCGCGTATTTCAATGCATGATGGCCCAAGAGACTAAGTTGTGCATTTTCATGTCAAATGAAATGCAAATCAAATGAGCACATAAAGGCCTAACCTCTATCACTTGACTTCAAGAGGCAAGGCATGCATGTTCAATGCGCTGCAACCTAAGCATGTTAGCTAATATGCAACATGGCATAAAAGAGAGCATACAGACATGCAATGCACATTAGGTACACAAACTAAGCAACAAAGCAAACAAGCGTGCCATAATTATGCAAACCACTAGAGCATGCAAGATGTAATCCAATCATACAACATGCTAGCAACTTGACCAATGGAATACAAGGCGAACGCAAGCGATTTCAAGCATGTAACATGTGCAACCAAAGCATGCAAACATGGGATGATGCAACAATACTTGAACGGCATGCAAGTGATGGACTTACACTAATTGGACAGCTCTAAGTTAGGTCCAAAACAGTGGCCAAAAGCTTAAGAAAATGGGACCAAACACACATACACGCATGCACATGTTAAGGCCTAACGCTTAAGCATCAAAGGACAACTTTTAGGCACACTTAAAAGGGAATAATCATGGACATATGGCATGCATTATAAGCCTTGAAAATCATGCTATAAGAGGTGCCAAACCAACTTAAACAAGACGAACATTAGCATGCAAATAGTCCAAGCATTTAAAGCAAGTCAAAGGGGACTTAAACCATGGCTAAGCCAACCAAGCCTCACAAGGCCAAGAAGGCTTAAAACAGGTCCAAGGCAGACCTAGACCATGCAAAGGGACCTCCTAGATGGCATCTAAGTGGCTCAAATTCAAAAGCATGCACAAAGGCCAAAACATGGAGCATACCACATAAGCTTTCAAAGCATTAAAGAGGTGTCCAAGGCAAGCATACAAGCATATCAAAGGGACTGAAATAACATGGAAAATGATCCTAACCCACTAAATCGAAGCAAGTGATGCATGCAACACACTCATACACTTAAGGGCAACAAACCAAAAATGCAAAGGGGCTATATAATGCATGCCATGGTCAACCAAAATGGCTAAGGACAGACCTTAAACATGGCGAAATAAGCATGAAAGCTTCACAAAGCTAAGCCTAAAGCATGCTAGAACAATGGTTTACAACCTAAGGCATGTTAAGGCAACAAAATGGCATTACAAGGCATGTATGCTAAACAAGCATAATGTACCAAAACCAACTAAAAACAGAGGCATATTATGACATGATAAGCACAAAAATCAGCTAAGGCAAGGTCAACATACACTTAGGGTAGGTGCTCCCTTAAGAGACAAAAATGGTCCTTTTCAAGGACAACAAGGAGAGGGGGTGGCCCTCCCCTTCTTGGGACCTCAAGGCACCATCCTCACCTCTGAAATCCCTCAAGATTTCAGTGGTGAGGAGGCCCAAACACCAAGGTCTCGGAGCTCACTCAAAATGGCACAAAATGGAGCCTTACAAGGCTTAAGAGGGGTCAAACGACCTCAAATCACAAAACACTCTAAACAAACTTTTTAGAGGGCCTAAAAACAAAACTTTTTTATGTTATATACTAAACACAAAAATAGTTTTAAGATAGGAAAAAATACAATGCAAGAAAGGGGTAAAAAGGAGCAAGCTTCTTACCCTTGAAGACTCTCTTCAACAATGGAGCTCCAGCAGTTTTTTTAGGTTGAAACCAGCTTCAAAACCTCCAAAACAACCCTTTGGCCTTTAATAACCAAGAAAAGGTGTAATGGTGGGTGTTTGTGTGCAAAAGTAAGACAAAACACACACTAAACTAACAAGAGAGGAAATATAAAGATGGAATAGATACAAATTCCTAACCCTAATATCAAAGCTCTCTAAAAATGTTGTCTAACCTAAATCCAAGAGAGGAGACCCTCTCTTATAGGCAACTCCCTCTTGTAAGGCTTCCAAAACAAGCCATCCAAGAGGGAAATCCCTCCATACACGTGTATGGAGGGGAATAGAGTGGGTGCCAGCTATCACAGCTGGCACAAAATATCTACTAAAAGTAGATGAACAGTGATCGGCCATTCAAAATTGCCATTTTCGCAAAATAAATGGCCGACCGGCAACAAAGAGTGCCGACCGGCAATATACATTGCCGATGGCACAAAATCACTGGCCGGTGGCCTCAAGCCATGGCCGGTGATGTGTGGGGATGCCTCACAAAGCATTCCCTGCCTCTCCAAGGAAAAACACAAGTGTTTGGTGCAAAACCAGACACAACACAGTCGAGTCGAGAGATCCTGAGGCAAGGCGCGCAACCGAGACCTCCAGGAACTCAAGACGAACACAAACAAGGGTAATCACCAAGTGTTCCAATGGTGACGTCCAAGTCTTGAGGACGGTCAAAAATGGGGTGTCTACACTACTGCTATCACACAATGCCACCCACACCGACGTCGAATCATTGATGGTGTTAGATCACCGATGTTATGTGCTCATTGACGATCCACAGTCAAGAACCCTTAGTTGTCACGCCGAATCGCCTCTGCAAATGTTATCGCTGAAAATGGGTGTTTTAACTTTTCTAGGGTTTTTGTGGTTGGGTACAATGTTATATTGGTATTGAATATTGGAGGCTCCACATTGCCAAATGTGAAGATTCAATCACACAGGATGATGATCCCAATCACTAACATTGACATGGAAACCTAGAAATTTTCATTACATCTTGACCATTTTGTTCGGGATGGTGGGAAATAAAAAAAAAGGCTCTAGTACGCTTTTGGGCATTTTTGTAACTATAACCAAAAACTCACATTTACCCCCTACCAAATGCAATTCACGTGTTAATTAAATGGGTTTCTATGTAATTAACAATTAAACGGGACTTTTCAGTCTATAAAATAAAATGTAAGACTAAATGGTGCAACAATTCCAAATTTGGGATTTATTGGTGCTTTGCCCATTTTTCTTTTGGACATCAAATAAATAAAATTAAAATAATACAATATTGACATATAAAAAATCAAAATAAAGATAGAGAGAGTATGAAAGTAGCTTGTGAAATTTGGAGATGGACTGCAAATCACTATCATAAAATCGCATGTGTCTCATTCTATTCAGGTTTTTATCGAACTCATACAACTCTAAGATTCAACTCAAAGTATTCATAACGGTCTAATTCACAATGAATAATTATAGCAGACCACAATGAATAATTATAGCAGACCAGGTGTCAAGTTTGTATTGAATGCCCAGAATTTAAAGAAAATATGAAAATAAGATTTAATTATCCATATTAAAACTTAATAGGACTTAATAGTAATTTTATGAGCAAAATAGGACTTATCGACCAATTTATTATTATCCATGTTTACAGAATGATGTTCTAAAATGGAATGTTCACAAAACGTAGCTCAAATTTCATTTTATTCATTTACATGCAACAACCCTCCTTTCTCTAAATTCTAATTTCTATAAATTCTAAGTGAAAAGTTGATATGCTTTATGTATAAGCAATTACAATGTTAAAAGTCGTAAGGTTTACCTAGGTCAAATTTTGACCAAATATTTCAAAAATCCTTCTCTATATGGTGAGTTAATGCATTACGGAAAAAACGATTAAGCTAAATCTTGTATTAAATTTGACTTGAAATTTTGCAAAGCTAGTTTCACCACATCAACAAAATTAAATTATGACCATATAAACTTTTATGAGAAGTAGATCTAATGATTTATAGGTGACCCTGCGAGCTTCATGTGCCTCTATCAGGATTTCTCATGGGGTAAACATTTTCCTCCGTCACGGTTTTGGTTTAGTGGCTATGGATGGATGTCACAACAATAAGGATGTGAGATGGTTACTAGGCTCCATGTTGTTCATCCATGGTTGAAGTTGGATACTTGCGAGGATGTTTATTATATTCAGCTAGTTTTGGTGTGTGTTTAGCTTGATGACGTATTTGTTGCATAGTTAGGCATTTCGGAGCTTTTTTCTTCTTTATGTTTTCCTTTTGTTGTACATTTGCCCATGTATCCTCTCCATAGTTCTTGTCTATCTTATGATGGTAGGTGCAACATGGCATAAATGGATACATAGGTAAATGTACTGGTTGTGGTAGTGTTGGTAATTTGTTCTGGTTACTTGTTGTGTATCATTGTTGCAAGATGTCATTTTGTTAGTGTTGCTAATCTATTGCCCCTAGTTTCTTTATCTTCTTTATTGATGGCATAAGTTACTAGGGGTAAAATATATCAACAACACATTATGTTAGCGTCTGTTTTACTAGTTCCTCCATGTTTTAGAAGTGGGGTAGGAAATCTGTTTGGATTATAGGGAGCTGTAGTAGCTTGGGGTATGCTCTTGTAAATTTGTATATTTCATTGTTTTATTTTATAACTTACTTACCCCCCAAAAATAGATCTAATGGTTAAAAATTGATATGAGAATTAATTGTGTCAAAATAACAAGTGAATTATTGAAATGATATCATTAAAAAATAACTTTTTTTACATTGTAACAAACTAAAAAATAAACCATTTTACCCTTTTTCCGTTGGAATTGCTTTAAGATGCTAGAAATTCAATATTGAATAGCAAAATTCAACATAGAGATCAAAGCCTTTGAAAATTTTAATTTATTAACTGCTAGAACTCAAGGGAAAAGGAAATCACTCCAAGCCATTATGCCAAAGAAAGCTTCATCCCATATTCATAATTCCAATACATATATATGTATATATTTGGTAAAATTAATCTAATGCATATCACATCTAAGTAAAATGATATTGTTTGGCTTATTTTTTTTATGAAGAAAAATTTCATAAATATGAGCGTGCTAGTAAGAATTGAAAAATCTTTACAAATTAAATTCAAGTCAATTATTAGACGAATGTGTTGGTGGTTCTTTTTGCCTCAATAAAGAGGACTTCAACAATTGCCCCCAAGTGTAGAGAAAAATAAATAGAAAAAGAAGAAAATGAGATGGAAAAGATGATTGAGTGAACAATCAAAGTAACTACTAATTTACCTCTATTCCTATTGCTTCAAAATGAAAATGCAAAAAATAAATCTAAGGTACATCTACTCCTAACATAGAAAAAAAAATGGCAAGAGAAATACAAACCAACTTTCTTCAATATGTGTTGGAGCCTTTACAATATAGCCATATGAGGCTACTAATAGGCAAAAGGTTGTAGGAAAAAACTATATATTAACTATTCTATTCTCTCTACGGCTGAGTAAGGAATTCATAAAATCCATAAACCAAACCGGTCCAGTCCAATCCGATAGGTTTGGATTGGATTTTTGAATTCGTGGTCCAGTTCTAGATTAAAATATATATGTATATATATTTGATAAAATTAATCTAATGCATATCACATCTAAGTAAAATGATATTGTTTGGCTTATTTTTTTTATGAAGAAAAATTTCGTAAATATGAGCGTGCTAGTAAGAATTGAAAAATCTTTACAAATTAAATTCAAGTCAATTATTAGACGAATGTGTTGGTGGTTCTTTTTGCCTCAATAAAGAGGACTTCAACAATTGCCCCCAAGTGTAGAGAAAAATAAATAGAAAAAGAAGAAAATGAGATGGAAAAGATGATTGAGTGAACAATCAAAGTAACTACTAATTTACCTCTATTCCTATTGCTTCAAAATGAAAATGCAAAAAATAAATCTAAGGTACATCTACTCCTAACATAGAAAAAAAAATGGCAAGAGAAATACAAACCAACTTTCTTCAATATGTGTTGGAGCCTTTACAATATAGCCATATGAGGCTACTAATAGGCAAAAGGTTGTAGGAAAAAACTATATATTAACTATTCTATTCTCTCTACGGCTGAGTAAGGAATTCATAAAATCCATAAACCAAACCGGTCCAGTCCAATCCAATAGGTTTGGATTGGATTTTTGAATTCGTGGTCCGGTTCTAGATTAAAAAATTGTTCCTCGCGAATTGGTTACGGATTTCACTTCATGATTCCAGATTAAAACCGATTCGGACCGTATGCAACTTAGACTATATTTATACCATTCACTTCTGATACATACTAGCCTACCTCTTATATATAAAACCAAAACCCTAATTCATAACATGTCATTCTCTTCTCTATGTGTGCAATGCCGCTTTGTTTTTATTGTTGTGTTATTTTTTAGTTTTAGTTTTGTAATGGTGAAACCAATTTAGTTTTTTTTTTTTTTGGAATTTAATGATGACTGCTGCTATTGTTCTTGTGGAACTGTATGTTATATTTGTTTAAACTAATAGTGGAACAACATGTACGTTTATGTTTGGCAGATTAATGTTGAAATGAAAATATTATATAATTTTTCTTTGTTAATAGATTATGTGAATTCGTAGTTCCAAACCGAACCATGTTCAAATAGTTTGGCTCAGATTGGTTCCATGATTTAAATGGATTGAATTATCTCTAATTTTTATGGAACCGTAGACAACGGATTGATCCTGATTTTATCCCAAACTGAACCAATTTGGACCATGCTCTGTAACGCCCCGAAATAAATGATAATAAACTCTTTTCTCAATAATAAATAAATGACAAGTATTCTAATTATAATGTCCTTTCATTTCATATGATTTAGATATACAAAAGATAACACATACGATTATACATTCGTAAGTCCTAACCCAGAATCTATAGCACGTGTTATAATGAGAATTATGAAATAAAAGTTAAATAGATAATAAATGCCTCAAAGGCTTACAACTTCTGAAAACAATGCTTAGTTACAACAATGATGGATTTAAAATCTAATGTAGTTAAAAGCCCTTGGCTTGTACAAAACAAATACATCAGATAATAAAAAAAAAAGCATTCAGCCCTAAGTTCCTCCTAAGCTATGATCTTGGTGGAGGCATATTATCAGCACCTGAAAATGGTTTCCCATATAGGGTGAGCTAAAGCCTAATAGAAATAATTCAACAAAGTATATGAATCTTAACAAAGATATAAGGTGATATGCATATGCAATGCTCATGCCATAACATTTTATATCACTTTCCCAAAACCATACAATGCCAGGTTTATCACAATTATGAAACCATTTCCTTTACAATAGAAAACAGGACAGTGAATCACAATATCCGGGAATGTCAAAACAAATACAACTGATGAAACAGCGGATTCCAGATGGAACGGGTCAAATTGATCCACACTTCCCAAACCGGTGTCCGAATGATTAAGCCCACGGAGGAACCTGCACAAGAGTTCAACGGGGAACGGGGAGTCCCCCAACGAACCCTCCGACAAGCAAGTTAGAAAGAGAAGTGGAATGTAGAGATAGATTAGAGATAGAAAGCTTAACCTTTTTCATGTCTTTGACGTCTGCTTATATCCTCTGGTAATCATTTCATTGTCCCTTCCGACCTGTCACCTTGGCCGAAAGTCTATGCTCTAGCTTACCTTGTCATGGTGAAGGCGCTCTGTCTTGACAGAGAGGGGTTATCGCAATAAATGCTGTAAGGGGCTTCATTAATGGCGATGTGCAGTGGCAATAACTTTGCAGATCTTTGTCTGCTTATGTGGCTTGCCCTTCTCTTGTTATGTGTCTTGATGTCATTGGTTCTTATTGCTACGTGGAGCTTCAGCAATGTTGGGCTTTAGTATTTGAGTTATGTACTGGGCCCTAAATGGTGGGCTATAATCTTTATAGGCTTACCCATGTCAGTAGTCCCCCATTCCCAAGTGCAACTTTAGTCCAACGAAGGGAATAATGAAGAAAATGAGAGTTATGAGAGACCGGCAAGGTGAAGGCCGACCGAGAGGGTGGCCGACTATAAGGAGGGCCGACCACGAAGGGTAGTCGAGTGGAGGGACCGACCATGAGGAGGCCCGACCGCGAAGGGTGGCTGAGTGGAGGGCTGACCATGAGAAGGGCCGACCGCGAAGGGTGGCTGAGTGGAGGGGCCGACCATGAGGAGGGCCAACTGCAAAGGGTGGCCAAGTGGAGGGGCCGACCGCGAAGGGTGGCCGAGTGGAGGGACCGACCATGAGGAGGGCCGACCGCAAAGGATGATCGAGTGGAGGGACTGACCATGAGGAGGGCCGACCGCAAAGGGTAACCGAGTGGAGGGACCGACCATGAGGAGGGCCGACCGCGAAGGGTAACCATGTGGCGGTGCGCGGGGCTTGAGGGGTGGCAGGGCACGTGGTGATTTGGAGTGGAAAAGACAGGGTAGAGGAAAGGGCAGTGGATCGTAGGCGTACATGTAGCGGAATCCCATGATGAGGAAGGCTAGGCATTGAGCAAGAAATGAAACGATAGGTCAATATAGGGTGTTGAAGAGACAGTTTTGGCAGATTTTTGAAAATTTTCAAACTGGCGAAATTTAATTGTGACCCATGGAATATAGGCAAACCTTGGGCGTTTGGGATTATCCGTTTTATGTATCTCTTTGCAAATAACCAAAATATTCCAAGTGTAAACTCCTTTGTGGCAAGTGATACCTTTTTGTAACATTTTGTGGACTATCTCGCACCAGCATCTGAAGTTATTCGCAGACACACAAGAGGGATGGCCCAAGAAGAAGCAACAACTGCGAGGGTTGATCCACTGGGCGACGACGATGCGGTGGATTTAGCAAAATAATACTGGACGGAGAGGCGAGTGGGAAGCGAGGAGGGGCTAGTGGGGCGATCTCGTTCGTCCATAATGATAGTGGCTGCGCAACCAATCAATTAGGTTGAGCCAGATCACTGGCATACGAAGGCCGACAAGTTGACCGTTACCGCGGAAGAGTTGGTGGGTATACGGGAGAAATACCAGATTCCCGCAGAAATAGAGTTAAAGCTACCGACAATGAAGGAGAGGCCATCCGACGCCCGACTGGGGAAGTTTGCCCTCTACGAGGAGGTGCTGAAGGGAGGGTTGAGGTTGCCGCTTCCGCAGGTGGTAGTGGATGTCCTAAACCGATTGGAAGTGGCGCCGGGTCAACTAATGTCCAACACGTGGAAGACTGTACTGGCCTGTGCAAGCGCGTGACCGAGGGTGAACGAGGGTGCGGCCATGACGGTGGACGAGTTTTTTGCATGCTACAAGGCCTCGGGGCAGCAAGAAACTTGGGTCACTTTGCAGGCGGAAGGGCCTGGTAGCGGGGTTGCCGTCATCAATAAAGGGGTGGAAGTCGCGGTGGTTCTACGTGTCCGCAAATGGAGGAGTTGGAGTGCGCACGGTGTAGAGAGTGCCCACCAAGTCTGTGGAGCCAAAGCTGGGGGCAGCAGTTGAGGAGATGGTTAAGAAGGTGAAGGCATGGAGGGAGAAGGAGGGCGCCAAATGGGACGAGCTCGTTTAGCCGTTAGCCTTGTTTGCCGCAAGGTTGGGCCCTCAGCCGACCGGTGGAGACCTGGAACCGACGGAATTAGAGGCGAGAAGGGAGGTGCAAGAGGCGGAGGATAGGACCATTCTCGTCAAGGCCAGTAAATTTAAAGAGTCACAGGTAGACCAGCCGCCGAAGCCGATCGCGAGGGAGAGGATCCGACCGTGCCCCAAACCGCTGGAGGAAAAGGACTTGGGTGAATTTGAGCCGCGACCGCCCCCAATTGATCCTTTGAAGGAAAAGGCCAACAAGGAGGTAGAGGCTGTGATAAAGAAGAAGAGAGGGTAAGGGAGAGGGAGGAGGGGCCAGCCCTGAAGAGAACAAAGGGGTGGTGCCAGAAGAGACCTCTGATGTGGGGCGGGAGGAGGGGGCGAAGGAGGGGGAGGATTGTGGGACTGTCCTTGAAAGACAAGTGGGGGGTGGGGAGACTGGCCCTTTGGAGGGGGTGGAGCAGTAAACCAAGAGGGGTCCTGCGCCCCAAGGAGAAGAAGGGAGGGCCAGGCTGAAGACCGCTTTTTACCATGTCCTTACAGTGTCTGGGCGGCTGGGAGGAGAAGGAATAGAGGCCAGAACCGCTGCAGATCGCCTCCTAGGAGTAGTGGAGGATGCAATCGTGCGCTCGATGGCCAGTTTCACTGAGGCTGAGCTGCTAAGGGGGTTGTGTTCTGCCCAAATGGAGGCGACCGCTCTAGCAGGGGCCCTTCTGAACAAGGTGGCGGCTGCAAAAGGCGAAGTGAGGCCACTGAAGGCGAAATTGGAGGGGGTGGAGGCTCAACTTGAAAGCTTAAGGGGGGGACTATAGGGTCACGTAGGGCCGTGCGAAGTGCGTGTGTTAGGGGGTTGGAAAAGGCTCAGAAGGCCAAGAAGATGGAGGTGTTGGCGGTGGTGCAGGGCAATGTTGCCGATCACGCCCATGCTGAGCTGCTCGCGGCTAAGTTGGAGCTGGAGGACGAACGCTGCAAGGTGGTGTCACTCGAGTTCCAGCTGGTTGGCGAGTAGAAGAAGTTGGAAGAGGCGAGAAAGCCTACATCGTCGCCAACGAACGGTGGGAGGAGGCGATGACTTGTAACGAGGATCTGCGCGTCTAATCGATCAAAGAAAAGGAAGAAGCAGATCTGAAGATTGTGGGGTTGGAGAAGGATCTGGTAGACGAGCACGCCAGGGCAGCGGTAGAGAAAGCGGGGTTGGAGAAGGAGTTGGAGGAAGGGAGGACCAAGGAAGCCTCTGAAAGGGCAACATATCCCAACTAATACGTTGCAGCAGTAGAGCAGTTCAAGGGGTCTGTTGACTTTCAGATGGCTATCGATGCTGCGATTGCCAACAACTTGGCGAGAGAGAGGTTTGGGGGGCTAGCCCTTCGGGGGCGACCGCTAGGAGTAAGAGTGAAGAAGAAGTGATCCAAAGCTTCCAGCGGTCGGATTTCTACAAACACGAGATGGCTGAGTTCTGGGACAACGGTTGGAAGATGTTTAAATGCAAAGTAGAAGAGCTGTTCCCAGACTTGGACATCAACAGTGCAAAGATTGATGAAAACGACATGGCCTAGACCCCTTTAGATGAGGGTGTTGAAGAAGAAGACACCGTCTCAAGTGAAGAGGAATGATTGGTGTGAACAAAATTTGTACTAAGAGTTTTGGTTATTTTTTTTTTTTTGGAATTTCTGTAATAAACTTATTTATAAGTTTGTGAATGAATAAAATTATGAGTTGTGTTTATGTTTTTATGCTATTGTCTGTATTGTTTAAGGATCTACAAAGAATGAAAGTGGTGACTTACACAGGGCTTGTGTATAAATTATTGTGAAGTTTAAAATGTAAGAAAACCTGAATGCTGAGTGAAGTTTAAAATGTAAGAATGTTAAAAACATGAAGTTATGAATCACGACCCAGCGAGGAGCCAGTCTGACTTGGAAAACGTTAAACTGGAATTTGACTAAGTATGGAAACTATGCCACAATCATGAAGTTGCAAGAATGGCCTTGGCCGAGCGCTTCATTCGTGCTCAGTCCGGGTTGAGCCATGATTAACTCGGTCGGGCTGTCTGTTCAAGTAACTCAGTCTGGCTGAGCTCTTCATGCTCAGTGTGACTGAGGCTTTAAGTGACTCAGTCTGGCTGAGCTTTTCATGCTCAATCTGGCGGAGGCTTTAAGTGACTCAGTTTGGCTGAGCTTTTCATGCTCAGTCTGGCTGAGGCTTGTCGCGCTCAGTCTGGCTGAGGCTTTAAGTGACTCAGTCTGGCTGAGCTCTTTATGCTTAGTCTGGCTAAGGCTTGTCGTACTCAGTTTGGATGAGGCTTTAAGTGACTCAGTCTGGCTGAGCTCTTCATGCTCAGTCTGGCTGAGGCTTGTCGTGCTCAGTCTGGCTGAGTTCTTCATGCTCAGTCTGGCTGAGGCTTGTAGCTGAGTGCTGCAATCAAAACGTTATTGATGTACCACATAGATAATTGAGATATAAGATTGTTGTCATGTAAAGTGTAGCCCATTTGATCAGAAATTTACAGCATGGGAGATAAGAAGAAGAACATTCAAGGGTGTAGATAGCCAAAAAGGAAAATACAATAACTGATCAATACAAAAATAGGGATTTATTGAAAATAACGCTTCAAGTGTTCGGCGTTCCACGGATGTGAGAGGTCACGGCCTTCCATGTCCTGAAGTCGGTAAGTGCCCGAACGAGGTCTGGCTTTGACAACGTAAGGTCCTTCCCACTTGGCTGCCAATTTGCCCTCAGCTAGATTTTTGGTGGCAAGGGTTACTTTGCGCAAAACAAGGTCCCCCACGGCGAATTCCCTCGGTCGAACTTTGTGGTTGTAATGTGTTCTCATTTTCTGTTGGTATGAGGCCCATCTGACAGTAGTGGTTTCTCAGAGCTCTTCAATTAGGTTTAGGTCTGCCTGACGTAACTCCTCAGTCAGTTCTGGATTCGGATGTAGAATTCTTGGGGTAGGCAGACCGATTTCCATTGGGATGACCGCCTCAGCGCTGTATGTTAAGCGAAAGGGGGTCTCCCTAGTGGGGGTTCGAGCGGTAGTGTGGTAGGCCCAGAGTACATTCAGTAATTCCTCAGCCCAGAGTCCCTTAGCGGCTTCCAGCTTAGTTTTGATGATCTTAAGAAGAGAACGGTTGGTAACTTCAACTTGGCCATTGGCTTGGGGATGACCTGGGGAAGAAAAACATGGCTGGATTTGAAGTTCTGCACAGAATTTCCTGAACTTGGCATTGTCGAATTATTTGCCGTTGTTGGAGACGATGGCTTGAGGGATCCCAAATCTACATATGATTGACTGCCAGATGAACCTGGTTGTGTTCCGCTCAGTAATTGTGGCAAGGGGTTCTGCTTCTGCCCATTTAGTGAAGTAATCAATGGTGACAATGGCGAATTTGGTTTGGTCTCGGCCAGTGGGCAATGGGCCAACTAGGTCGATCTCCCATTTGGCGAATGGGTAGGGAGTGCAAAGTGTGATCAATTCTGTAGGAGGAGCATGAGGGATGTTGGCAAAACGTTGGCACTTATCACATTTGAGCACGAAGTCTATCGTATCTTGATTGAGAGTAGGCCAGAAATAACCAGTGCGAAGTATTTTGTGGGCTAGGGCCCCGGCGCCCGAATGATTACCACAAATACCCTCATGGACTTCCCTCATCACGTAGGTTGCTTGAGCAGGGTTGAGGCATCGCAAGTATGGGCCTGAAAAACCACGTTTGTACAAGAGGCCGCCGACAAGAATGTAGTTGGATGACCGGGCCCTAACTTTGGCGGCCTGTTGTTTGTCGGCTAGCAGTTCCCCCGTTGTTAGAAATAGGAAGATGTCGGCCGTCCATGGAATAGGTTCATTTTGGAGGAAGCAGACTTGCTGCTGAGTTGGGGAAATGGCAGGGTGGACCAGGTAATCGAGGCAGACACTGTGGCTGAGGTTTGACTGGTCTGCAGAAGCTAATTGATCCATTTTATCTGCCTTGGAGTTTTCCGTCCGAGGAATGTACTTGATGTGGAAATTATTGAAGAGACGAGCGAGAGGGAGTGCAATATCCCTATAAGCCCGCATTGTGTCTTCCTTAGTGTCGAATTCCCCCGTGATTTGTCCGACAATGAGCTGAGAATCGCTGAACACTTGGATGCGGTTGATACCAATGTCTCGGGCGAGGCGAAGACCAGCGATCAATGCTTCATATTCAACCTCATTATTGCTTGCGTCAAACAAGAAGCGAAGAGCACATTTGAAATAGCCACCCTCAGGGGCGGTGAGGATGAGACCAGCCCCACTACCTTCTTTGCGAGATGATCTGTCAACGTTGAGAGTCTAAGAGTGGGGGTCTTCTGGCTCGGTAGGGGGTGGCGGGGGCGGAGGAGCTGTGGTTGGAGTGGGATTAGTGAATTCCAGAATGAAATCGGCTATAGCCTGCCTTTTAATAGCCGTTCGAGGCCGGTAGGAGATGTCAAACTAGTTGAGCTCGACCGACCATTGCATAAGTCTACCGGAAAGCTCTGGTTGTTGCATTATCTTCTTCAATGGTTGGTCAATGAGGACCACTATGGAATGGGCTTGGAAGTAAGGACGGAGTCGTCTAGAGGCGGTGACCAAAACCAAGGACATTTTTTCTAACAATGAGTAATTTTGTTCTGCGCCTCTAAGAGCCCGACTGATGTAGTAGATCGATCGTTGGACAGAGTTGTCCTCCCTGATGAGTGCTACACTGATTGCGGTGTTTGATACAGCTACATAGAGGAAGAGGGGTTCACCCGTGATTGCCTTAGAAAGTAGGGGGGTTGGCCATGCACTATTTCAGCTGCTAAAAGGCCTCTTTGGACTCTGCCGTCCACTCAAAAGTTTGCCGAAGAACTTTGAAGAAGGGGAGGCACTTGTCCGTTGCGCCAGAAATGAAGCGGTTGAGGGCGGCAAATTGACCAGTAAGCCTCTGAACCTCCTTAACCATTCTGGGTGACTGCATTTTAATTAAGGCCTTGATTTTTTCGGGGTTAGCTTCGATGCCCCGCTGACTAACCATGAAACCCAAGAACTTTCCAAATCCTACGCCAAAGGCACATTCTCCAGATTGAGCTTCATTTGATGCTTTCGTAGGGTGGTGAAGGTCCCTCACAGGTCGGCCAGATGATCAGTGGAGAGCTTGCTCTTGACTAGCATGTTGTCGACATATACTTACCATGTTTCGGCCTATCTGGTGATGAAAGACAGTAGTGACCAACCATTGGTAAGTGGCTCCAGCATTTTTCAACCCAAATGGCATCACACGGTAATGGTAGGTTCCCTGATCGGTGATGAAGGAGGTGTGTTCCTGGTTAGACGGGTGCATCAGAATTTGGTTGTATCCAGAGAAGGCATCCATGAAACTGAGCATTTGATGACTGGCCGTGGCGTCAACCAGCAGATCTATGCGAGGAAGATGATAGCTGTCTTTGGGGCAAGCTCAGTTGAGGTCGAAGTAGTCGACACAGAGTCGCCATTTACCATTGTTTTTACGAACCAGAACTACATTCGACAGCCATCTAGGGTAGTCCACATTTGTGATAAACTGTGTCTCAATGAGCTTATCTACTTCAGAAGCAATAAGGTTATTGCGCTCCGGGTGAAAGATGCGCTGCTTCTGGCGGATGGGTCAGAAATGGGGCTCAATGCTGAGGTGGTGGGTGATGAAGGAGGGGTCAATACCTGGCATGTCAGAGTGGGTCCAGGCAAATACGTCGTTGTGCTCAATCAGGAAGGCGGTGAGGTCGGCCTTGGCCTGGGAGGATAGTTGGCTACCGATCTTGGCAGTTTTTGCCCGGTTGGTGGGATCGATGAGGACCTTGACAAGCTCTTCCACTGGTTCCCTCCTAACTAGCTCGTCCTCGTTTCTGACATCGAGTCCTTCAATGATCATGGCCTCCTTGAGCTTAACCTCTTTAAGTGAGGCAACATAACATTCCATGGCCACAGTCTGCTCTCTCCTGACTGTGCCGACCCCAAGATCGGTGGGGAACTTGACGGCAAGATAGAAAGTGGATGTAATAGCTTGGAAGGCATTTAGGGCGGTGCGGCCGAAGATGATGTTGTAAGCAGATGGACAGTTGACGACCAGGAAAGTAAGCAACTTGGTGGTCTGCCGTGGGTATTCTCCGATGGTGATGGGAAGATCGATGGAGCTGATGGAGGTCACCCGGTCTCCAGTGAAACTGACCAACGGGGTTTGGAGAGGAGACAGACTTTCTTCCCCGATCTTGAGTTGGCAGAAGGCATTTAAGAAGATGATGTCTAAAGAACTGCCATTGTCGACGAGGACCCGTCTAACTTTGTAATTGGAGAGGAGGGCAGAAATGACGAGGGGGTCGTCATGGGGGTAACGGATGCCTGTGCAGTCGGCTTCCGTAAAGGTGATGGGCTCCATCCACTGCTTGGGCTATTTGGGAGGGCGGTCTAATGTGGCAACTTCTTTGTCTGAGCCCTGTCTTATCTTTCTGAGTTCTGCCCGCTAAGCCGAGCGGGATGGACCTCCACAAGCAAGCCCGCCGGCTATGACTCTGATTTCTCCGACAGAGGGGGCGGGGTTCCCTTGTGCGCGGGGTTACCATGTGCTCGGGGTTGCTGTGGAGGGCGATCATGGCTAGGGTTAGATTGTGCTAGTTACCGGGGAGGAGTGCGCCGGCGGTTGTTTCTGATGGGCTCGGTCTTTTGCCTTTGCTGAGGGCGGGTGTCCGTGAACCGACTAAGACGTCCTTGACGTATCAAACCCTCGACTTGATCTTTGAGGTTAACACACTTCTCAGTATTATGACCGTGGTCCTGGTGAAAACGGCAATATTTGGACTAGTCTCGCCGATTGGAAGGAGACCGTAATGGTTGGGGCCATTTCTGGGGGTTGTCTCGTTGGATCTGATTGAGGACTTGTTCCATAGGAGAATTAAGGGGTGTGTATCGTTCGAACCGGCCGGGCGGTCGGACTGGTGCTGACCGGTCGGCTCTGGGGGGTCAGTCGATATATTGAGGTATTTGGTTATTATACCGGGTGTTTCTAGTTTCTGAGTCCTTTCTCTTCTCTCTAGGGGTCGGGTTTTTGGTTGTAGGGTCCTGGTGAGCGGCTAGGGAATCTTCTGCATTCATGTATTTTTGGGCTTTGGAAAGAAGGGTTGCCATGGAGGTCGAGGGGTTTTCTGAGAGGGAGAAAAGGAAATCAGATGATCGTAGGCTGGCCATGAATGCCATGAGGGTTCTGTAGGTCTCCAAGTGATCGACTGGGTCTATTGTACCGTTAAAAGTCGATCGTGGGCATTTTGAACTTAGGAGGTAGAGGTTTGTCCCTGATGGAGGCAACAAATGGGGAGTTGGTTGTGGTAGATGGTTTATGCTGTATGTTCTGCATGACCCCTTGGAGTTGGAGCTTCATGGCTCGGAGTTTCGCGCCTTAGAGAGGAATGTTGTCACCACCGAAAGGCAACGGGGGTTGGACACTGCTGGCCTCTCCTTCAAGGGTTAGTGCCGGGATCGATGGATGCGGGCCCCGGGGTGGCAGGTTTATACCTGGGGGAGGGGTTGCAAGCCTTCTACATTGGGTGGATTAGGCTGCAGAATAGTATGGCTCGAGGTTCGTTCTTGGTTGGATGGGATATCTGGAGGCGGTGGAGGAGGCATAGGAAGGTTTCCTGGGAGTAGAGCATTAATCAGGGCTTGGTTTTGCTCGGCCAAGCGGTTAATGCTGTTGGTGAACTCGGTGAAATACTGTGGTGGGTTATTTGGATTGGGAGGGTCGGCTTGATGATCGGTAACATTGGGGTGAGAAGCCATGGATCTAGTTGTAACCATCCACCTTCACAGGTGGTAGGAGGGGGTTATTGGGAGAGGGTCTCCGGCGACAATGAGCACAACTGGCGCGTGGAACAAAAACGTTTCCCACAGACGGTGCCAACTGATGATACAGCGGGTTCCAGACGGAACGGGTCGGACTGATCCACACTTCCCAAACCAGTGTCCTAATGATTAAGCCCACGGAGGAACCTGCACAAGAGTTCAACGGGGAACGGAGAGTCCCCCAGCGAACCCTCCGACGAGCAAGTTAGAAAGAGAAATGGAATGTAGAGATAGATTAGAGATAGAAAGCTTAACCTTTTTCTTGTCTTCGACGTCTGCTTATATCCTCTGGTAATCATTTCGTTATCCTTTCCGACCTGTCACCTTGGCCGAAAGTCTATGCTCTAGCTTACCTTGTTTATGGTGAAGGCGTTCTGTCCCGACGAAGAGGGGTTATCGCAATAAGTGCTGTAAGGGGCTTCATTAATGGCGATGTGCAGTGACAATAACTTTGTAAATCTTTGTCTGCTTATGTGGCTTGCTCTTCTCTTGCCATGTGTCTTGATGTCATTGGTTCTTATTGCTACGTGGGGCTTCAGCAATGCTGGGCTTTAGTATTTGAGTTATGTACTGGGCCCTAAATGGTGGGCTATAATCTTTATGGGCTTACCCATGTTAACAACCTTTCACAAAAATTTCATCCGTAGAAAATCGTAGACCGGCACCCATGTAAATGTAGGCTATACAGGCATTACTATTGCCATTTCATGAAAATTTTGCATGCGGGATCAGCATCCATGTAAACGTGCGATTTTTAGGACTTTTATCATGGACACACAGGGTAACTTATTTTAACGAGACAACACTTACTTCCCAGATTCACCCATTTTTTCTCAAAACAATGCACATTTTCAATGTAGTAAATATGAAACAATGCTTAATGCCATGGATGAGAAAATAGTTTCAATTCTTCTAATTCTCATGCCATTTCTACAACAATCATAGTTATCTTCTACCGATAGCCCAAAACAGATATCTCTAAACAAATAAACAACTTTCTTAAAGATAGACTTTTTAAATTCCAAGATGTGAGTTGTAATACACACCCAACTCCACCATCTTCATCAATATCAATCCAATTTCGCATTTCTAACATCAATTCCATTTATTTATACAAAATCAGCATTTGAGATATTTAGGGCAAAACCCCATTTTCTTTCAAAATCAATTCCAAGTATAAAGACCAACTGTTTATCACAACTCAACCTCATTTCCAATCCCACAACTATTTTCAAGAACCCATTAGAAAACCTCTCTTTTGATTTTTAACCCAAAACTTTAGATTTGTCCAAAAATTCCCAAATCACAATATTGTTTTTGAAATGGCAAATAACTAAGTTAAAAATCATAAGAAAGTGTGGAAAATCCCTACCTCAAGCTTAGAAGACAAGAGAGAGAATGGAGAGACTTCAAAACGCCGAAACCCAACTTTGTTTCGATTAGAACTAAACTCTAGATGAGCTTTACCTTTCTAACAAAGGGACTAAGGTTGAGAAATCAATGGATGGGGGTGTATTTGTAGAGAAAATGTGAGTTTTAGAGAGAGAAGCTCTAGATCTAGGGTTTTTAGAATGTTGAGAGAGAGAGAGAGATGTAAAAGAGTGATCTAAAAAGTGACTTTTACAGACTAATATACGCGCAGACCGCTCGAGCGCAAGAAGTGTCGCTCGAGCAAAGAATACAAACTCCTAGAAATTTTACAGACAGTGGACCATTGCTCGAGCTCTAGAATAACCACTCAAGCCAACACTGCTCGAGTGCAAGAAGTACCGCTCAAGCGTAGGATGCCAACTCCTTGTATCTTTGTAGGCCTGCAAAAGTACTGAGAGTTCTCAGAGACCGCTCGAGCGCAAGAAGTGTCGCTCGAGCGAAGAAGCCAAAATCTAGGTAGAAACCATTTTGAAAAACTAACTTATGACCTATTCCAAACGCAACCAAGATAGTCTAATAACCAAACTCAATAAGGAATAAGGAGAAATAAGACATGAGCAATCGTATAAAACAATAAAACTCAGATCCAAAATATTAAATGGGCCGGGTTAGACTATAATAGTAAATCAAATAATAGTAAATCAAATAACAAAATTTAAATCAAATTCAAATCAAATAACAAAACCATGTTTAAGCCAATTGCAACAATAATAGTAAATCAAATTCATCACCATAACCCACTCACCGGTCATTCACCATGATAAACACGTGCTTATTTCTGAATATACAATTCACATTTCCAAAACATATACCATGTTTATATTACATTAACATAACAAAATTTCAATACATGCTCTAACATCAACAAATAGGTCTAGATACTTCTCACGGACTTCCAACTCATGCTCCCAAGTTACTTCTTCAATTCCATGGTGTCTCCACAACATCTTTACAGAAGGAATTGTCTTGCCACGCAAGACTTGGTCTCGAGTATCTAAAACTCTAGGTAGTCTCTTTTTATACAAGGTATCCTCATCAACCTCTAACTTGGCCCAATTCAACATGTGCGATGGATCCGACTCATACTTCTATAGCATACAGATGTGAATCACGTCATGAACCCTGGAAAGCTGTGGCGACAAGGCTAAATGATAAGCTACCTCCCCAATCCGCTCTAGGATCTCAAAAGGCCCAATAAATCTAGGAGATAACTTCGCTCTTCCCAAACCTCATCAAATCATTTCTAGGTGATATTTTCAAGAAGACGTGATCCCCTACCGCAAAGGACAACGGTCTCCTCTTATGGTTGGCATATCTCTTCTGGCGACTCTGAGTCATAACCAATCTCTTACGAATAAGTGCAACATTCTCTGTCGTTTCCTGGACTAACTTTGGGCCTATCATAGGTGCATTACTCATCTCGGTCCAACACATAGGAGATCTTCACAGTCGGCCACACAAGTCCTCAAAAAGTGTCATGCCAATGCTCGCCTGAAGGTATTGTTATAGGTAAACCCTACTAAAGGCAAATGCCTCTCCCACGACCCTTTAATGTCAAGAACACAATCCCGAAACATATCCTCTAGTATATGAATGGTACGCTCTAACTACTTGTCAGTCTGAGATGATAAGCGGTATTACAAGTTACTCTAGTGCCCAAAGCATTCTGTAGGCTTTACCACAACCGAGCTGTGAAACATGAATCTCTGTCCAAAACAATAGTCATAGGGACCCCGTGAAGTCGATCAATGTCCCTAATATAAAGGTCAGCAAGAAAATCTACCGAGTCACTTGTGCACATAGGTACAAAGTGCGCTGACTTAGCTAATTGATCAGCTATTCCCCAAATGGCATCATTACCTCGTTGAGACCTCAAAAGACTCACAACAAAATCCATTGTGACATATTCCCACTTCTATTCAGCTATAGGCAAGGATTGCAACAAACCCGTTGCCTCTAATGCTCGACTTTCACTTGTTGACAAGTAAGGCACCTCGCTACAAACACAGCTACGTCCTTCTTCATTTCCTTCCAACCAAACTGACGACTAAGGTCATGATACATCTTTGTGCCTCTCGGATGTATCGTAAGGCGTGAATGGTGAAACTCTCGGCGTACCTCCTCTCGATAAGACTCCGACACGAAAAGACGGTCAATGTATCTAACACTCAAGTCAGAATGCACGTTCAAGCCCTTCTTTACCTTCCCACTAGAGATCTTCTCCCGGAGGGTTTCTACCTCATGATCACCCCTCTATTCTTTTATAACTCTGCTCACCAGTGTAGGTTGTGCAACTACTGTACACAAAGCTGCCGACTCAAGAACTCGCCAAGATGCAAGTCGAACTCGCCAATGGCACCCAAAATCTCCCATTCTAGATGGTAATACTCGCTATGTTGCTAAAGGACTTTCTACTTAAGGCATCAACCACTACATTGGCATTTCCCGAATGATAGTGCAACTCAGAATCAAAGTCATCTCTGAACTCCATCCATTTTCTCTACCTTAAATTCAAATCTTTCTGTGAAAATAGATATTTCAAACTCTTATGATCGGAAAAGACCTCAAATCTCTCACTATACAAGTAATGCCTCCAAATCTTCAAGGCAAAGATCACCACTGCTAGCTTTAAATCATAAGTAGGATAGTTTCTCTCGTATGTTTTCAACTGATGTGAGCCATAAATTACTACCTTCCCTTCTTGCATCAAGACACATCCCAAACCTTCCTGTGATGTATCACAATACACAAAATAGCCTAAACCCGTTTCCGGAATAATCAACATTAGAGCAGTGGCAAGTCCTTAAGTTCTTGGAATAACTTTTCACAAGTCTCACTCTACACAAACTTAATTCCCTTCTTCGTCAGTCTAGTCAAGGGTGAGACTAATCTAGAGAAATCCTTCACAAACCAACTGAAATACCCAATCAACCCCAAGAAACTAAGAATCTCAAAGGCATTCTTAGGTTGTTCCCAATCTTACACTGCTTCTATCTTAGAAGAGTCTACAGTCACTCATTCCCGGAATACCACATGGCCTAAGAATTTCACTTTTTTTAACTAGAGTTTACACTTCCCGAACTTAGCATACAATTTGCGGGCTCTAAACAACTCAAGTACAACTCACAAGTGTTCCTTGTACTTCTCTGCAGAGGGTGAGTAAATCAAGATGTCATCAACAAAGATAACCACAAAATGGTCTAGGAACTCGCGAAAGATTCGATTCATAAAATCCATAAATAAGGTTGGTGCGTTGGTTAACCCAAAAGGCATCATTAGAAACTCGTAATAGCCATACCGCGTACGGAATGCTGTCTTCTGGATATCCTCATCCTTCACTCTCAATTGGTGATAACCCGATCTCATGTCTATCTTAAAAAAGCAACAAGACCCTTTCAACTGGTCAAACAAAGCATCTATACGAGGCATTGGGCACTTGTTCTTAATAGTTACTTGGTTTAACTTTCGGTAGTCAATACAAAGTTGCAATGCACCATCCTTCTTCTTAGTAAAGATAGTCGGTGCTCCCCAAGGCGAGGTACTAGGGTGGATAAAACCCTTATCTAACAATTCTTGGAACTAAATCTTCAACTCACTCAACTCGGCGGGTGCAAATCTATACGGTGCCATAGAAATTGGTGCCATGTCAGGCACTAAATCAATAGAGAACTCAATCTCATGGTGAGGTGGCAAACTAGTGAGATCCTCGGGAAAGATATCCGGGTATTCACAAACTACCCTCGACAACTCAACTCGGACCATATCACTCTCAACACCCAAGAATGTAGAAGAATGAGACTAAGTTCACTCTGACCACGTGGATCACACACTGGCAACAAAGCTCTATCAACCCAGTCTCCCAAGAAATAAAAACAGTCATGACTCGAGGTACATACAGTAACCCTCTGGCAATAGTAGTCTACAACAGCCCCATAAGATGACAACCAATCCATACCCAATATAACATCAAAACTCAACATATCAATCAAAGGAAGTCGGCGATTGACAGCCTCTATCTCATAACCCCGATATCTCTGGTCCAACACAACCTCACCACTAACTGGTGACTCTACCTTGAGTGAAGATGCTAACTGAGCCATTTCTAACCCCAATGTCGATTCAAATGTAGATAATATAAAATAATGGGATGCACCCGTATCAAATAACACATTGGCGATAGAATTACATAATAAGAAGTTACCTCTCACTACCGAAGGCATTGGCACTAAATCTAGCGTGGTAACAACATACACATGCCCTGTAGGTCTCTATTCTACCTACTCACTCCTCAGAGCATAATTCTAATGCATGGATTGAGCCGAAGAGGTTCTCTGATTAGCCCTTAAGGCCTGTACTGACTGGGTAGGCTGATGGCTCTGTGTCTGCTTTAAACCAGATGCACCAGGTGTGTCACCTGACTAAGGGAAAAACCTCTCCACATGTTTTGATTGCCCACATTGAAAACAAGTAGGCGGCTACCCTCTCCTCTAACTCTAGCTCTGAGGATGAGCTAAAAAAGGTGCAAACTGTTGCCCTCCTCCTCTCTGTGGGCAAGCTGGAGACTTGTGACCTAACTGACCACACTTAAAACAAGTGAAACATCCCTGATTACCTCTCCCTGAACCCGAACTCTGCACAAGAAAGGTGGATCTAGACTGTGCTTCTTGGGATTGCTGTGGGTAAAAACCCCTCTGTTTCTTACTGTCCCGAATCTCTCCCTAAACCTCCTAACTCCTTTGCCTAGAGCCCCTCATCCTCTCCTCTTCGGTCTGAATCACGGTCCCTAAGTGAGCCGCCGTCACCACAAGATAACCGTAATCCCTAATTATGGACGCGACCACCTTGAAAAGGAGTCCAGTCCTCAATCTCTTCTCAAACTTCACGCAACAGCGTTTCTCCATCGCCACAAGCTCAGGTGCAAACCTCGATAAGCTGGTAAAAGAATGCCTCAAACTCGACCATCGGTGTGTTCAACTATTTAAGCTTCAAAAACTGCTCCCTCAACTTCTCCCTAACAGTGGGAGGCAAAAACTTGTCCTGGAAGGCGTTGACAATGGCCTCCCAAGTCACCCTAATGCGCCCCCGCACAAACTTCCACCACTGACTTGCATCCCCCTTCAGCTAGAAGGATGCCAAGGTCACTCGCAGTCTATCATCCTCGATGCCAAGCATTTCGAACGTCATCACTAGCTACTCGAGCTATTCATCCATTTTTAAAGGCTCTTTAGGATCCCCTAAAAACTCATCCGGATTTGACTAGAAGAACTCTCTCTTCGAAAAAGACAGCCTTGTCTCAGCAACATGAGCATGGACTTGATTCTCAGCTCGGAGAATGTCCATGGATTCCCACAAAGCTCCGGCCATTTCTCAAGCCAAAGTGCCTATGGCCTGTTGACCAACTGATTCGGCCATATTGGCCTGACCAACCCCTTCCTCCTGCGTTGGAATATCATCCAGTGTTGGCACCTCCTGCCATCTAGGCTTGCCACACTTACTACCACCATGTCCACATCCTGACATCCTAATGAAGGTAACACTAGAGGTTAGCACATTTACAAATGTACCGAAGCTAACTCACTTGTGTCCTAATGTGATGGATAACAATTAATTCACTCCACATAAGCACATAATCACATATGACATACAAGTTTTCTTTCTAGATAATGATCGTCCCGCGACGTTGCCAAAGTTCTAGTTAGAAATAGCGGTGATCAAATGTTCTTCTAACAAGACTTCTAGAAACTTGTAGACCCAATCAATATCTTAGAAATTAAATTCCATGTCCACTTAGTCACATAAACATGTTATCATTGGGGAAGGTCACTTCGTGAGCACCCTGCTTGCCTGATCAAAGATCGGCCTCTACTAACCATGATATCGAGTTTTGAAACATTATGTACTCTTATTCCGGTTATTAGCCTAGAATTACTATGTGATGCACACAACATACAAGTATAGACTGGAACGTTTGAGTTGGAACAAAACATTTCATGTTTGTTTATTTGAAAGATGGTTTGATGGTGCTACTCGCAAGTAGGCTAAGACGTGGATTTGCCACCCTCAAGTGGGCTTAAGAAAACATGATTTTGCCACTCTCAAGTTGGCTTAAAACTCTCAATTAGTGAATTGTTCCAATTCAAATAACCCAATCTTCACCCACAGGCATTCAGGCAGTTATATCACATAAGCAAATAGGCTCATGGTAAGCATGCTATCATGGCAGTCACTCACACGTATGCAGGGATGCTAAAGCATAAATACGTACCGAGTACTCCAAGCCAAAAAAAAAAGCTAATTAGAAATCATGCATGAATCCTAACTATGCTGAAATGCCTAATGCAACACATGCAAAAATGCAACTAAGATAGGCTCGGCTATTCTAAAATGGTATATGAAATGCAACAACTAATACACGTATTAAACTCGAAATTGAAATACAATACAGTTAGTATGATGTGCCGAGCTCGGTGCATGCAAGGCAGATAAATGGATGCAAACATGTGAGCATAAGTATGCTAATTGAAACGTGCCCTAAATTAACCATCATAAGTTGGTAAATAAAATGGAGAAAGACGTGGGGTTGGAAGACATGCATCACACACACGCGCACACTTATTACAACATTGCCCTCCTCGGAGGGTCCGAATGAATAGTACAGAATAAACTACAAGGGTAACACACTGTAATGAAGCAATTATACACAATAAATGCAACAGTTTAAGCGAATGTTATGCAAAGCAAGTAACACAAGCCAAACCACATCTCATGCAGAAAGGATGTAAGAAAATTATGCAATTCTCACGAACATGTGCGATAGATACATAAAGGTGAACGAAGTGTGATAGATACACTAAGCGGACAAGAATTTGTGATAGATACATAAAGTGAGTATTGTGTGACAGATATACAAAGGGTGAACACAAAGTGTGATAGATGCACTTAGTGAACAAAGTGTGATGGATACACTAAGGTGAACACGAAGTATGATAGATACACTAAGTGAACAAGTGTGATGGATACACTAAAGGTGAACGCGAAGTGTGATAGATGCACTAAGTGAACATGTGTGATGGATACATGAAAGTAAATAAAGTGTGATGGGCACACTAAAGGTGAACATGAAGTGTGATAGATGCACTATGTGAACAGAGTATGATAGATACACTAAAGGTGAATACACTAAAGGTGAATACACTAAAGGTGAACGCAAAGCGTGATAGATGCACTATGTGAACAGAGTATGATAGATACACTAAAAATGAACACAAAGTGTGATAGATGCACTATTTGAACAGAGTATGATAGATACACTAAAGGTGAACACAAAGTGTGATAGATGCACTAAGTCAACAAGTGTGATAGATACACAAAAAATGAACACAAAGTGTGATAGATGCACTGTGTGAACAGAGTATGATAGATACACTAAAAATGAACACAAAGTGTGATAGATGCACTATGTAAATAGAGTATGATAGATACACTAAAAATGAACACAAAGTGTGATAGATGCACTATGTGAACAGAGTATGATAGATGCACTAAGTGAACAAGTGTGATGGATACACAAAAAATAAACACAAAATGTGATAAATGCACTATGTGAACAGAGTATGATAGACACACTAAAAATGAACACAAAGTGTGATAGATGCACTATGTGAACAGAGTATGATAGATACACTAAAGGTGAACACAAAGTGTGATAGATGCACTAAGTGAACAAGTGTGATGGATACACAAAAGTAAATGAAGTGTGATGGATACACTAAGGTAAATGAAGTGTGATGGATACACTAAGGTGAATGACCTTAAACGGAACTTCTTTGAATGAACCGTATATACAATATCGCCTGGTTGCACCAGTTTCAAATGAACCGTACATACAATATCATGCATGTATGAGAAAGAAACTTGATAGGTACAATGCAATACAATGCATGATGTTTAAGGAATGCAATAAACAAACCTAGCGGCGCTTTAGAAAGCACCTCATGGGGTGAGTGGTGATGAATCGCTCTACTCTGACAGGGATCTCCCCTCGTGCTCCTCGAACACTTACCTCAACTTATAGTACAAAGGTTCTGAAACGCTGACAAGGGTTCTTCACGTAGAACACTTTGGATGCTGCCTTTCTTCCTGATCATATTCACAACTTTCCCTATTCTCCAATGGGGTGACAGACTAGGTTGGTTTAGTATCCAGAATTGAGGTACATACACGCTATCTCAACCTATGGGGCTTCTACACAGATTTCAAGCCGAGGACACACCTCTGGGTATTTAAACCAGACTTTAGTCTCGGAAATCCCGAACCTTTGCGTTCTAGGCAACAGCCATTCAACTCTAGTTTCCACCGTCGCAGTTGGTCTCCTAGGAACTCATTGTGAACACAACCAAGATGCCTTTAGTAGGGAATGGTACTCAAGGAGAGCACTTTTGATCGCCATTCTGGCCTGAAGCAGACTTGATCTTGAGCTTGAGGTAGAGGCACACTCATACTTCGGAGCGTTGACAAGACCTGAAGAGGTACACATGGAATGCAGTCTTGAAACTTACTGAAGTTGAAACAAACTCAGATACTCGACATTTTCGCTCTTTTCTTTTGCTTTACAGTCTGGAACTTATGTAACTTCATATAGGTCTTGGTTTGCCTGTTCCCGCATGACCTGGGTTGGACCCTGCGGTTTTACAAAAGAATGAATCTTGTTTTGCACAGATGTGGAGAACGGCACAGCACTCGGAGCGCAAAACGATTTTATTTTTGAAATTAAGAGATGAGTTCTTGACCGGGGTATTGAGCCTACGACTAAACACAGCGCACTACGACTCAATCAACGGAAAACAAAAGGTAAACAACCTAAACACATTGAGTAACACTCGAAACGACTCAAAACAAGAATCGAGATAAAACAAAAAGACACGACACTCTGACGTGCACATGGAGCCTGTTTCTCTGGGTATTGTTTCCTACCCTTTCTCATTTGTGATTCTAACATTACTCGACCCTCAGGCTCTATTTTTTTTTTTTTTTTGAAAAAGCCCTTTTCCTTACTTTTTTTCTCAGCGCACGTCTCTCTATTTTTCAATCTTTCATTTTTTATCCCTCCCCTGGGTGGTTGATGGATAAACAAGAAGTTGCGGGCTCTTGCCCCTAGCATTCTGCTATATTCTCTTTCTTCTGCTCACAACAGTGAACTTCCCCCACAGAGGGGTTGTGATGCGGCTCTATGTGCAACAGATCTGCAATTGACATTGGTTGACGATGCTCTACTGGGGAGTTTGGACGTGATTAGATTTGTCCAGATGAGGGAATGGAATATCCTACTCCATTCCAGTTCGTGCTTCACACTTAGCTTGATACCTCGCTGCTTGGAGGATGAGAGAACTTTCGGCATTTTGCCGTTAGTTTCTGTTGTGCCCTTTTCTGGCAGATACGGTGCCCTTTTCTGGCAAGTATGTCGACAATGGGGAAAACACAGAACACGTGACTTAACTGTGCCCTTAGTTCATTATTTTGACCATTTTTTTATTTTTGACGTTCTGCTAAAACAATTTTGACCAACATGAGAGTTAGATTAACATGCTTGTTCGATTTTCTGATTTGAAATCATGCAAGTTAGGTTATGAGCACTGAAAATTTTCCTTTTTGGGTCCAAGAAAATGGTCCATTTTTGGAAAAATGGAATAACTTTCGAGACAATTAGTCAACCTTAGTAAAAATTCTTAAAAACTATTTTTGCAAATGGCTACTGCTTGACCAACGTAGAATTGACTCTTGAGATGCACAACCTCAGATCCAAAAACAATGGAAAATTGCCCGTTGTCTGAAGGACACAGCACGGCAACAGAAAGTTGCCCCTTGTTTGAATAGCACCGCAGCACACTGTATGGCAACAGAAAGTTGCCCCTTGTTTGAATAGTACCGCAGCGCACTGTAACTAGTTCTCATGGTGAAGGTCACAACCGAACTCTTGGATACGGAGAAGACCAAGATGACCCGTTCAATCTCATAGATAGGATAGTTGAATTTGAAGTGTTTTATGGTTGGACTTCAGAATGAAATTGCCTACGTATCCTAAACATGGGAATCAAGCCTTACGTAGTTTGGGGGTAAGGCACACTCGGGTATTGACCTCTCCTTTTGCGCTCTAACTTTTGCCAAGGCCGCCCTTCCGGGTTTTCAACCTTGCGAGCTTTGTTTTTCTTTTCTTTTCTTTTCAATTTTTTTCTTTGTTCAGAAATTTTCATTTTCTTCACTTTTCCTCTTTTTTTTTTTATTCTTTGCATTTTTCTTTTTTTTTTGTTCTTTTTGTTCTTTTTCTTGCTCTAACTTTTGCCTGGGTCGCCCTTCCGGATTTTCGACTCAGCGAGCCTCTCAAGGGTAAAAGTTTAGCTTTGTCCATGTTGAATGGTTTGAGATCTCGGAGCCATCTGAATTCAAGAGAATGGCTGCTGTTCGCTGATGATGTAGAAGTCCATCTAATGGAGGGTGAATTTGCCCCTAGTGTTATGGATAGGAACTTGGTTGTCCTTCAGCAATACTTTCTTCTTTCCCCCTTTTGGGATTTGGCATTCTTGCCAGTCTTCCCTAGTTTGCAGAAAAGACTCATCTTTGACTCTTCGAACGCATCTGACATTTTTGCCCCTAGTTCAAGGGCTACTTTTGATCTAGCTTCACAAGCTTCTTTTGATCACATTTGATATTCTCGCCCCTAGTTCATGGGCTGCTTCTACCCACATGGGCCTTACATTATGGTTGACCGTTGAACATTCTGAATTAAGGTTCAAGATTTGGAAGCAAAGGGGTTGAGTCTCGAGGCTGAGAGCGATCCTAAGCTGCACAATCTCAAGACTGATTCCATAACGGTCTTCGCAGGACTGCGGAAAATATTTTTTGAAATCTTTTAAGAAAGCGACTAGTCGCTCGCGCTGAAGACAGTGCGGAACCAATCTGGATCAAGCCAGGATCTTTCTCAGTACTCACATTAACAAACATGATCTCATTCATTAAGGGCATAGCACGCCTCTCTTTCTCTCAATTGATCAAATTTTACAAATCCCGAGGAATTCTTTCCTCTTTGTTTTCAACACAATGTTCAAAAAGGTTTTGAAAAACTCAGGTCAATGTAATGATTTCAAAGCATAGAAAGCAGGTGGAATGCACTGTCGTTTCATTGAAGTTTATTGGCACAACAGGCTCAAAGCAGAAACAAGCACAAAACATGAAAACCATAGCTGTTTCAATTAGATCTTCTGGTGTAACTGGCTCCCCGGCGGAAATAGACTCAAAAGGGGGCGGAAATAAACTCAAAAGGGAGCGAAAAGACAATCACAAAACAAATAGTGATATTCGAGGTGACGCCCCCGGGATCACCCGACTCTAACAAAACAGGACTGACTCGATACAACAAAGACAGACCCAACTGACTCAGTATGAAAAGACTGACTGTATACAATTGGACAGACTCTAAACGACATAACAAAACTGACTCAATACCCGAGTCAAAAAGTATAAAAACCAGCATTCACAAATGCTCAAAGCAGTGCGTGCCATACGCCACATCTGGAGTAAACTGAGTGCCGCCCGCAGGTGGTTCATCCCTTGATCACATATTCGTACTATCCCCCAAGTTCACTGATCCAGTGGCGATAGACTTTGCTGAGCTGGTGCAGCGATGACCTTGTTGTCAAACAGATCTTGTACATCATGGCGAAGACGAAAGCAACTGTCAGTGTCATGATCGGTTTGTTGATGGTAGGCACAGTATTTAGTCTGGTCATTCTTTGGAGGGATAGGATCGGGTAGAGGCCGTTGTTCCAACGGTTTCAGATATCCTTTCTAGAGTAAGGCCTCTAGAGCCTTTGACAAAGGCATATAAAGTGGGGTAAAACCCTCTTGACTCGCGGTGGATATTTGGTTTTTTATGAGCTACTTCCGAACGCACTGGTGAATGGGGTAGCTGTTTTTGATGTGGTGGTGGCGACCATGCCCACTTCAGAAGATCTTGTAGCTGCATCACCACTGGTGGTCGCATTCGAATTGCGGGAAAACGCCCTCCTGGGCTGCTCCTTCTCCTGGTCAATGAGGCCCTGCTTCATAGCGTCCTCGATCTGTACCCCAATCTCATGCAGATCTGCAAAGGTGGGGAGGGGGAGAACGATCATCTTCTGCATGAGCTTGGGCTAGAGGTTGCGCACAACCATCCGAATCTGATCTTTGTCGACAGGCCTGATGGTCATCATCGAGGCTTTAGCCCTCCACCGGGTTACAAAATCGGAGAAACTCTCATTCGGCTCTTGGCTAGTCGTCTCAAGATCACGAGTTGTGATCTCGATTTGTGTGTTGTAAGAGTATTGAGTTATGAAGGCCTCAGCCATCTCCTCCCAGTTCCTTTAGACGAAATCTTCCAATTTTGCATACCAAATGGTCGCTACACCCGACAGGGTCCGGCCGAACAAAGAAAGCTTCTGTAATCTGGTGAGGCCCATCAGCCTTAGTATGTCCAAAAACAGCCACAAATGCACCATGAGATCCCCAGATCGGTCAAAGCGGTCAATATGTGGCATCTTAAACCGGTCCAGCAAAGTTACGGCCGCATCGGTATACCCATCCTCAATGTCCGGAATAGATTTCACACCTTGAGATTTCTTGAACAGCTTTTCAAGCTTACTCACTTTTAATGCCGTGGGGTCCACCTCGAACTCAAAGGGGGAATCCGGTAGATTGATAGGCGTGGGTGCCTTGGATAGTTGAGGTAGAATCGGGGGCGGAGGTGGCCCCGTTGGGATGTCTGTATCCTCCTGGACATTCTAGACATTCGCCGTCTCCCCGGGTATTGGGACTCTTGGTGAGAGAGGAACCTGGTGTGAAGCAGATGCTCCGGTTTGCTATTGTAGCCTGGCAATTAACTCTGCCTGTTGAACAATGACCTCGGCCTGTTGTTTGGCAAATTCAGCTTGACGAATAGCGTCCTGCTGTATGGTTTTCATACTTTCTTGGAGTTGGCACATCATCTCCTCCATACTAACTGAAAACTGCTGATCTAACTGAACAAGTGGTATATCTCCTTAGGGTATAAGCAGATATCTCAACTTAACTGCGCACAGGTGAGATGGATAATGACCGCTGATCTGAGGACTGTTGAACTGGTGATCTGTGCCTGACTGGCCCTTTTACCCTGCCTTTGGCAAAGGAACACTGATTTCCCTTGAACTGAATCTCTGACCTGACAAAGTCTATCAGCACAAGTCCAATGAACCTCAGGAGATATTGGAGCCTTCTGAAGCTACAGCTCCAAGACTACCTAGAAAAAGAGAAAACATGCAGCATCTTAGCCCAATTTTAACAGAACAGATTTGAGCATAGCTGAATGACTGTGCTCGAACACTGATCACAGTTCCCCAAATTACTTTCCCAAAACTGAATCTGATACCCGCAGATATAACTAATTCTCAATATACTGATGTTGATGCCCGCAAGCCTGATGCCCAGACTTGCAAATTAATACATGCATTCCTGTAGAGGCGCACTCTAAAAGCACATAACAAGCAAGTGAGACCCAAAAACACCCCTATGTTGGGGTATGGTTTCCCTATCCTATTTTGTTAGGAGCTAGGGTTTCATTACGCACACAACGGTTTCAAACAACCTACAATCGGGTAAGCAACCTGTCCTAGTTTGGAATGGTCACTATGCATTCTGAATATGCACTAGGTCGAATGGTCAAAAAGGGTGCCCCGGTAAAAAATGGGGTTTGTGTTCCCATCGTGGCAGAGCTCGTAACTGGTCAGCCTTATGGCACGTTTTCCAACGCGAGCCTCCGGCAAACCGTTCAGGAATAGCAGATGGAAAACACGGTGTCCTAGGCGCACCAATGCACATGCAATGCAAAGAAACACATAAATACAATCAAAACAAGATATCATGAGTTCGAGTCAAGTTCTCTAACTCCCCAACAGAGTCGCCAGAAACTGTAGACATCCCCGAACGTCCTGGGAGGGAATCCCATTTTGTTCATTGGGGCTTACTACAGTTTGGACTCAATGTCATAGTCCTGTATCTAATCTCGTAGAGTGCAATGCAAGACCAATGAATCATCAAAGAGTCCAAATCCGACAAATCGTTTTGAAAAATTGATTTTTAGAAAGAAGTGTCAAACATGGACTGCTTTGCCAGATACAAAGTTGCCACCTAAATATTTTATTTTGGGGAATTTAGGAAACCCTGACTCGTGCCTAAGGCCACATGTCCGTCATCACCAAAGTTGCCTCGGCTCGGGAACTTGGGTACGATTGGGGAAGGCCACTTTGTGAGCACCCCGGCTCGCCCGATCAAAGATCGGCCTCTACTAACCATGATATCGAGTTTTGAAAACATTATGTGTTCTTATTCCGATTATTAGCCTAGAATTACTATGTGATGCACACAACATACAAGTATAGACTGGATCGTTTGAGTTGGAACAAAACATTTCATGTTTGTTTATTTGAAAGATGGTTTGATGGTGCTACTCGCAAGTAGGCTAAGACGTGGATTTGCCACCGTCAAGTGGGCTTAAGAAAACATGATTTTGCCACTCTCAAGTGGGCTTAAAACTCTTAATTGGTGAATTGTTCTAATTCAAATAACCCAACCTTCACCCACAGGCATTCAGGCAGTTATATCACATAAGCAAATAGGCTCATGGTAAGCATGCTATCATGGCAGTCACTCACACGCATGTAGGGATGCTAAACCATAAATATGTACTGAGTACTCCAAACCAAAGAAAAAAGCTAATTAAAAATCATGCATGAATCCTAACTATGCTGAAATGCCTAATGCAACACATGAAAAAATGTAACTAAGATAGGCTCGGCTATTCTAAATTGGCATATGCAATGCAACAACTGATACAGGTATTAAACTCGGAATTGAAATACAATGTAGTTAGTATGATGCGCCGAGCCCGGTGCATGCAAGACAGATAAATGGATGCAAACATGCGAGTATAAGTATGCTAATTGAAACGTGCCCTAAACTAACCATCATAAGCTGGTAAATAAAAGGGAGAAAGACGTGGGGTTGGAAGACATGCATCACACACACACGCACACTTATTGTAACATTGCCCTCCTCGGAGGGTCCGAATGAATAGTACAGAATAAACTAGCTAATCTAAGCTAATTAAACTAATTATTACACAACATTAATTAATTAACGAATTAACTAAGTAAGTAAGGAAACTAGCATGCAAATTAAACAAAATCGACTGCCTCAGCTTTGTTCCGAATGATAAGGATGCATGCATGCTCAAGTCGCCTTGTCGGGAAATCCATCACGATGCCCTGGTTTGCCTCTGTTTGCAACTGGTCCCAGAACACTGTACAAAGCTCCAGAAGGCTGCTGACCAATTTTTTGCTGCTGGTTTCCAGTTTGCTGTAACAGAGAGCGAAAAAGGGGCATGGCAAAGTATTTTTAACATATGTGTGCATAACTACTCTCTCCATCATTGCACAAGCTCCAGGGAGTGTAGTCCTCGATCCTCGTGCCACCAATCACGCATCTCGGTGCATGATGGCTGAGGAGTCGAATTGCACGGCTCGATGTAAAATGAATGCACATATAAACACAATAAGGCCTAAACTCCATCATGGATAATCCGGAGTGTCGGCAAACGAGAATCAAGGCACGTTTCGTCACTTGGAGTACGAAACGTCCCTCATTTCCCGTGTTTGGACTAAACCCTATTCCAAACACAATGCAATATACATGGCATACACAATACGACTAGCATGCAACCCTAAAAGCAATGCAATCTAATCATGCTAGCATGCGAGGGATGATATGCAAACATGCAACTAGCATACACAATGCTATGAACTAAGAATGGCATACTCAATGCACATAAACTATATGGCATACGCAATGCACATACGAAGATGGACATGCACGAAGACATGAACAATGCATACACAATGCGACGATCAAGCATGTGACAACATGGATATGGTATACATAATGCAAGATGGACTTAAACTAAAATGAATGGGCTTCAGCCACACTCAAATCAATGGCCATAAATGATGAAAATGAAGCAACAACACACATGCAAACATGCACAAATGCACAGGGCCAAACCTAAGGCACAAAGTGCAACTCCACCAAAGCATGGTAAGCATGAAATATGGCATACAATCACATATTTTCCAGCTCTGAAAGATTTTTAATCTTATCAATCAAAGTATTCATAAATTCAGTATTGTCTCTTTTTGGTTCCAAAATTGATAGACATTCTTACCTAGTCCCAAGTTGTTCTCCTATGATACTCCAGAAATTTGTGATTGTAAAACTAATATTAACCAAATAGCATGCAATGTAAGCTAGTAAAGAGGATTTGCACTACAAGCATGTGAGGCAATCAAGAGGCCACTAAACCAGCAAAAGTCAGAGGTATGACATGCCAAATAAAGCCAAAAAATCCACTGAAACATGGTTAATGCATGCAAGAATGAGATGTTCCTTTGATATGCTATGAAGAGGGTTATTCTACACATGTAAGATGGACATCCAATATGGCAAAACAAGCTCTGGATAGAGCCTATGCAGGTCCTAAAACTCATCAAAAATGGCCTGAAACATGGCTTGGAAGCATGCAAATAAGGGCTCCTTTGTAAGGCTAAAAATCCTAGAAAATAAAACAAGGAGAGAGATGGTCACCCTTCTTTGATTTTGGCACTCAAAATAGCATGCTAGCCACTGAAAATCCACTGGATTTTAGTGGCTAAAAGGCCCAACAAAGGGCAACACAAATGCTCTAAGGCGTGGCTCAAAACAAGGTAAAATGAAGCATGCAAGGGGGTAGATGACCCCCAACAGAAACATGATCTTAAACAAACATGTTAAGGGCCTCAAAATAAGACTTTTTTCAGTTTACACCGAAGCTTAAATATGCTTGCAAGTATGGCTAAAAGATGGAGCAAAATAAAGCTTAAAAGAGGGAATAGTGTGTTACCCTTGTAGCTTCAGCAAAACCAGCAACTTCTTGG
Organism: Camellia sinensis; assembly: GCF_004153795.1. Classification (NCBI taxonomy): domain Eukaryota; kingdom Viridiplantae; phylum Streptophyta; class Magnoliopsida; order Ericales; family Theaceae; genus Camellia; species Camellia sinensis. The sequence continues at coordinate 901,809 of NW_021026806.1, read as the reverse complement.
ACAAAAAACCAGCTCTTTGAGACCTCTCAAGACCCTCCAAGAACCTTAGATCAATGGTGGAGGTGTGTGGCTATGAGGTGTGGTGTTAAAGGCCAAGAACAAACACCATTTCTAAGCCTAGAATGTAGAGATATAGAGAGATATATGTGCTTTTCCTTAGACAATTTTTTTTCAACCTCTCTAAAGGAGAGGGAGGCCCTCTCTTATAGAGAAACAAGAGGGTTCAAGCTTCTTGGAGAAGTTAGAGCAAAAGGTTCAAGTTTCTTGGAGAAGCTTGAGCAAAGGTTCAAGCTTCTTGGAGAAACTAAAGCAAAGGTTCAAGAGGTTCAAACTTCCTCAAGAAGCTAAAGCGAAGGTTCAAAAGGTTCAAGCTTCCTCAAGAAGCTAAAACGAAGGTTCAAAATGCAAGAAGCTAAAACAAGTGTTCAAAATGTTCAAGCTTCCTCAAGAAGCTAAAACGAAGATTCAAAAGGTTTAAGCTTCCTTACGAAACTAAAACGAAGGTTCAAAATGTTTAAGCTCTCCAAAAATCGTGCCAAACGGGAAAAGTTAAGCGGTCCCAAACTGAGGCGCACGGCCGACGGCTCTGAAAACCGGAAACTAGTCTCCAAACGGGAACGGTGGTCTGCGACCATGAAAAGTAGCCTACGGCCACTGAAAGATGGTCTACGAGACCTCTCCCTCCCCTCGGGAAGAGAAAACAAAACTTGATTCGCAAACCGAGGCAAAGCACCAAAGAGTCCCGAAGTCCGGAGGCAAGGCTCTCAGCCGAGACTCTGTAACTTCAGAACGAGCACAACATGCGCAATCACCGAGCGCTCAATCGATGACGTCTGAGTCTTAAAGTCGGTCAAAAATGGGGTGTCTATAATGGTAATAAACTCTTTTCTCAATAATAAATAAATGACAAGTATTCTGATTATAATGTCCTTCTATTTCATATGATTCAGATATACAAAAGATAAAACATGCGATTATATATTTATAAGTTCTAACTGAATCTATAACATGTGTTATAACGAGAATTATGAAATAAAAGTTAAACAGATAGTAAATGTCTTAAAGGCTTATAACTTCCCAAGACAATGCTTGGATGCTCACCCCTAATTCTCCCGTCTTCATTCTTGTCTTGTTATGTGTGGAAAATTTTATTTTCATACACTTAATTATCTTAGTGCACATTTTCTCTCAATACACACACTTATTAATTAACTTTTTCAATCCACATACTAAAAGTTACAATTATACCATTCACTTATAATCATTGTATACACCAATCAACCTTCATTTCCAACACTTGTTAAGTGACCCTACCTCCAGATTTGTAGATCCATTGTAGACTCACGTGAAGACCATTCAAGACCACAGCGTGAAGTAAAGTGAAGTGAAGGCAAAATCCTCTATTGAATACTCTATTGAACCTCCATTGAAAACACTATTGAAAACCTTCTAAAATATTGTTGAAGATGAGACTTCTTTCCATTTTATTATAGCATTTGCCATTTTGTTATTGCATTTACTATTTCTAAATCTCTGTGGACTCTATTTCCGTAAAATCCTCTTTTTTTTTCTTTCTTTTTTCTTTTTTCTTTTTTAATGTTTTTCGGTTTGGGGATTTTGGCACTGATTTTCCAAAATTATACATTTAATTTGAAACTTAACTTCCAAATAAAAGTGATTAGTTCGACAAATTTGTTCCAAAAAAAAAAAAAAAAACTTTCAGTAGTTGATGTCCAAATATAATGAAATAATTCAGCACTGATTGTCTGACCGAAAACCGCGAAAGGGGAAAAAAAAAATTTGGAACGAAAAAACTAACATTTTCATCACTAATAGAGTATAAACCTAGAGATTAAAACAATATGAAAGTTGTTATGAGAGTATTGCTTTGCAAGCAATATAGGAGTATAGAGTGTGTAGCAAATAAAGTGACAACAATGAAAAAACTATAAGGTTTAGTTTTTTTTTTTTTTTACTCAAAAAGTGTACATTGAATTTTTTATTTTTTTATTTTTAAAAGATGTGTATAGAGAATATTTTCATATAATATTATGAGCGTCGGTAGATGTCCAGTATGGTCATTTTAGTTTCGAGTATAATTCAATGTGTTTGGTTTGAGTTTTCTGCATTAAGTTTTTTGAAAATTGAGTTTTTTGATTTTCGTATTTTTTTGTTTTTAGTGAATATTTTTTAAATTTTATACATTTTTTTTTTTACTTTTTTAGATGCACCTTACTTTGATGTTTCTAAAAAGTAAAAAATTTGTAAAAAAATATTTTAAAAAATTAATAAATACAAAAAAATGTACTTAATTCTTGTATTTTTTTTTATATTTTTGGTATTTAATGAATTTTTAAAAAAAAAATTTTACATTTTTTTTTACTTTTTAAGTGTATTTATGTTAGGTGTGTCTAAAAAGTAAAAAAATTCGGTAAAAATAAAAAAATACAAAAAATAAGAAAATAAATTTTTTTGAAAAATATTTTTAAAAAAATGAAACCAAGCAAAATTTGTTATTAAAATAATATTTTATTAAGTATATGCATTGAGGTAACTTAGTGTGTGAAAATAAAATTTCCCGTGATGTGTCCCTCCATGTCCTCCACCTCCTCCACTTTAGGCTCCTTATTTCTCAACATTCTCCATCATCTTTTCCACATATACTCCATATTTTCATAACTTCCTTTAACCTCAAAGTGCACACACAATACCATGTGTCCTACAATTATAAATAATAACAAAAAAATATATATTTATTTAGGGTGCCAACAGACATACAAAATATTTTTTTTACAAACTGGTGTAATTATGCAGTAATATAACCTTGAAAATGTGAAATAGGGCTCAATTTACAAATATAATAAATATCACATCAATATGTAAATTTTGCTTCTGTATAACACTATCCCACAACTATAAGATAAAGCTAAGGTCTACTATCCACAAAACACCCCATCCCTAATCTCCTCAAGTATCCATAAAATCATATTCTAGGTACAATACAACAGAAGTATACCAACATTTCAAAGAAACATCAATAATAGATACATGAGCCAAATTAAATATAAGAACTGTACAGTAATCAACCAATATTTGGTGTAATATATGTCCGAATTCCAGCTTAAATCTTCTTTCTTACGTCATTGTTTTACTCCTGTTTAAGTAACAATTGCGAACGCAACTTGGTCCCTCATATCTTTCAAGCATGAATAGGGGAAGCAGAAGGCCTAGGATAAGAAGCAGCTTTTCCATCGCAACCTTCATCAGCACATGTCGTGCGACAATCAGGATTGTTGCTTGCATTGCTGTGATAATTTTGGTCTTTTAAGTCCTGAAGATGCTCCAATGCTTTCACAACCTCAATCATGGTCGGCCTGAACTTGGGTTCAATGGCTAGGCATTTGATTGCAAGGGTAGCGGCTCTTAGTGCTCCACTCAACGAGTATTGGCCTTCAATACGGGAATCCATAACACGAAGAATCCGGCGTTTACTAGTTAGGTAAGGTTTTGCCCATTCAACAAGGTTATGTTCCCCAGTTGGACGGTTCTTGTCAACCGATCGCTTGCCTGTCAGCATTTCAAGGAAAACAACCCCGAAACTGTAGACGTCACTTTTGGCAGTTAAATGACCTTCATAAGGAGAGAATGAACTACGGATCAGTGGAGAGAGAATGAAATTGAGAAGAACCAGAAATACACACTACCATGTTAGTTGCAGCAAGAACCAGAGCCATATACAGTTGGAAATGGATAATATAGAAGATAAGATAACAATGCCATCAAGGCAATTTGTGGAAGAGTTATGGAGATAGAACTTTCTATCAAAGTCTTCAGAGGGGAAAAATATAATTGGCAATGGCAATAGAAAAACAAAACGAAAGGTGCTCACTCATCATACTGATGATCTCAACCTGTAGGCGAAAAGGTATTTATCAAATTATAGGAAAAGCAAAACAAAGTTGCCATGACAAGTGTTAGATGACGTCAAGGATAATAAGATACAACCACCCAGACCTAACCATCTTTAGAAGTCAACATAGGTCACTAGTTTTTGATGTACAGGGTTTCATATAAGCATGTGAAAATAATTGCATATTTGTTCCAAATGACAAAGGCCAAAGATTGGAATAAAAAAGACAGACACACAAACCGAAGCAAAGAAATCAGTGCTGCTAATAGTAGCAGTGTGGAGTCACAAAAGAAAAGAAGATCATAAGATATAATGGTTTGAGAAAGAGCATAGCATGCCTCAAAGATCTTTTGACATGAAAAATAAAAAAAGAACACAGCTGAGAATTTAGAATACCGGTTGCCAAGTACTCAGGAGCAGCATATCCAAATGTGCCCATGACCCTTGTAGATACATGGCTTTTACCATCTGCTGGTCCATCTTTTGCCAACCCAAAATCAGAAAGCTTTGCGTTGTAGTTCTATCAGTTAGAAATAGAAAGTATATGAGAGAGCAGAACTAGCTGAACTTTTTGCTAAAGTGACACAATTAAACCATTAGAATATTTCTCATACAGAATCAAGCAGGATATTAGACGTTTTGAAATCACGATATATGACTCTTGCTTCTGGACTGTGAAGATATGCAAGTCCCTTGGCAGCACCAAGTGCAACCTTTATACGGAGGCTCCAAGAAAGCGGTTGGAAGTAAGAACTTCCTGTTCAAACAACACCTGATGTTTTAATGTAAAGTATTGAAGTACATGAAAATGTTCAGCCTCCCAGAAAACAACAGGAGAACATGTGAAATTGGCTAAAGAAATAACGAACCCTAAAAACTCACTCCTGAATAGATGATTTTCCAAGCTGCCCCGGGGCATAAACTCATATACTAGAAGCCGGTGATCATCCTCTAAGCAGTATCCAATCAATTTCACAAGATTTGGATGATATAGCTGCCCCAAATAATTAATTTCTGCCTACAGTTCGAGAAGTGCCACAAATTAGTGAACTATCTTATTCGAAGTAATAAATGATGCTAATGAACTGCAAGAACTACCAGGAGAAAAACTGAATAGAGATGTCAGGATAACAGTGTGTTTGGTTTGAGTTTTTTGGATTAAGCTTTTTGAAAATTGAGTTTTTTGATTTTTGTGTGTTTTTTTTTTTTTTTTTAGTGAATATTTTTTTTTTAGTGAATATTTTTTAAATTTTAAACATTTTTTTTTTTATTTTTTTTAGATGCACCTTACTTAGATGTACCTAAATAGTAAAAAATTTGTGAAAAAATATTTTTAAAAATTAATAAATACATAAAAATACAAAAAATATATTGAATTCTTATTTTTTTTTGTATTTTTCATATTTAGTGAATTTTTAAAAGGTTTTTTTCACAAATTTTTTACTTTTTAAGTATATTTATGTTAGGTATGTCTAAAAGTAAAAAAAATTGCTTAAAATATTAAAAAAATTCAGTAAAAATAAAAAAATACGAAAAATAAAAAAATAAAATTTTCTAAAAAGTGTTTTTAAAAAAATAGAACCAAGCAAAGTGATGTTGGCACAGTTGACTAGGCTCATCAAATCCAAAAATTTACTCTTGAAACATGAGGGCAATTCCACTTTTAAATTTCTTGCATGCCTTTGTATTCTGCCTAAACTAATCAGCCAATAGCCGAAAGTGGAAGCCAAAGAAGGCAATTAGTACTCACCAACCATTCCTTGTGACCTTGGAAGCCTTCTTGGTTGAGTCTCTTCACAGCAATAACAGTACCAGTCCCAGGCCTGGCAGCTTTAAATGTATTCTCATCGATCCAACCCTTAAATACACAGCCAAAACCGCCTGCTCCCAACACACTATCAGGACGAAAGTTCCTGGTGGCTGTTTTGAGTTCATTAAACGAAAAACTCTTCATATTTGAAGATTGCAAGATTTCACCCTCTGTCCGAGGGGAGGTAGATGATACCTTGCTACTTGAACTACTAAAATTCTTTCTGTCTTTGCCGCCATATTTTGAGTTAAACACTGCACACAAACAATGGAAAATGTATAAATCTCTGTTAATTGTTTAATGTTTATAGACCAGACAGGAATTTTGGCTTATTAAAACAATTTCCAATTTCATGAATAGGGGAGAAAAATTAACAATCATGCAAGATGACGTAACTCAATTTCTCATGGGACAAACCAAATTGAATTGGGCTACCTTGCCCTTTAACATTTGCAAGCTCAAAAACGAAAACAAAACAACACAACAAAGTCAGAATTAGAAGTTTCATGGAGGATTTTATGGCAGTCCAAGAAAATCCATGGATTATCAAACCCAAGAAAAAGAGTGACAGCATCTAAAATTGTGAAGGAAGTTATTAAAAACATTGATGGGTAATGCAAATTTGTTGTCAGAATCAACTTGAAAAACGTTTTTTATTAAATCCATTTGATCCCAGAGAATCTTATAAAACAAAAAGGGGATCTGGGTTAACGATATTCAAAGAGTTGGAGATCATTCAATTCACTTGGAAACATTGCACAAATCCTTATATGAAACAAAATAGCTCAACCAAAACAAACCCAAAAAGATCGGAAGTCCCAATTCCCAAAACAAGATTTTTAGCAAAGAAAACTCAAAACCCATCTCAGAAAAGCTCAATTTATTCAAACCCTCAAACAATTTAAGAGAGAGAGAGAGAGGGAGAGGGAGGGAGGGAGCTTGTAAACTTGACAGCATATGTAGCTTTTTGTCAAACGCCAAGCATGCAATGAAAAATATGAAGAGAGGGAAAGTAACAACAAAGGGAAAAATAGCGTACCAGCGTGGAGGGGACTCTCTGCTTTGATTCGAACACTGAAGCAAGACCCCATGGAAATCAGACCCACAGCTCTTACCTCTCTCCAAATTCTCCTTCAGTAGAGTTCCTCCTCACCACTCCCAAAAGGTCAGGGAAAAACTTTTATGGCCGGTGGAGTTGCTGACACATCATAAAAAAATCAACAGGCAAACCAGATCTTAGAACATACAGGTGTGAACATCAGAAGAACACACACATGCATTATTATTATTATTTTTTTTTGGGTGCTCCGGTAAGGATAAGAACACAAATGTATTATTATACTTATGGTGTGAAAAGTGCGTTTATTTTTAAGGATTGGATTAGAGATTTAAAAAAGGAAAAAGAAAGAAAGAAAGCAACTATGCTGCAGATCTCTAGTGGGGGTCGTACCTCAGTGAGGTGACGGATTTTCACTGGCTGAAATTCAAAATAAATAAATAAATAAATAAAATAATTTTTTTTTATCCAATCACGACGTGCCACCTCACTGGAAATCGACCTCCAATGAGAGTCCGAAGCATTTTTCCAAGTTCCACACCTCATTAGGGTATGTCCCACAAGCATAGCTAAATTAGCTATTTACAATTCCACTTTATTACTTTACTTCATCGCATTTTAATCATACATTTCAAGAAATTCTCAACTTTAATTATATTCTTCTAAAATATTATTAAAACCTTTGGATGCATGACCGAATAGATGACCAGAGTCAGACAAAAAAGCTTTGGATGGTTGGTCACCTGGTGAAAGTTTTGTTCACTTTAGCACCAAAATGAGAAATGAGACAAAGGAAAAATTAATAAAAAATTGAAAGGCTTATGAATAGTGTCTCACTTGTCCTGTTGAGTTACTATAACTCTTAACCATTTCAACGAGACTTTAGCGAGTTTGTTGGAAGAGTGTTTTCTACTTCTAATTTAGTTTCTATAGTTGAAAAGTAAAAGAAACGAGACTGCTAGAAATGTTCTTAAAAGATTAATGGTGGTTTGGATATGAGTAGGAGTGTAAATTTGGTTTGACCTATATCGGGCCTCGCGAGTTCTCATCATAATTCGGTTCGGGCTGAGCCGACCTACGGGCCATAAAATTAGGCCCATGTCCAGAGGGTATTCAGGCCTCGGGCGGGGCCACTGGGCCAGGGTTTGGGCTTGGGTGAGCCTGAACAAATTTTTTAGTTTTTTTTTTTAAATTTTTTTACTAAAATTTTATTATTTTTTACAAAAAAAGGGCCTCGGACGGGCCAAGCCTTGAGTGGACCTTAAGAGGCTAATGGGTCGAGCCCACGGTCGGACCGGGTTTCAAAATGATGGCCCAGGCCCAGGCCCAGGCTTAGAGTCTCAGGCTAGGCTCGAGGTCGGGCCCACCCCAGGCCGCAGGCGGGTTTCGGGTTGCCCACAGGTCGCGGGCTATTTTTACACCCCTAGATATGAGACTTTTAATTTTTGAGTAAGTTATTAATAAATCATAATAGTTAGATTTAATTCCCATCAAGTTTTAATGAAAATAAGTCCTAATAAAATCGGTGAGAAAAATAATTTTTTATTACGATTTTTTGTATATGTTACTAAAAATTTACAATTACTAAGTTTTTTTTACATGATTTTTATAAATTGTAACTAAAACTTACAATTAGTGACTTTTTCTATGATGAATTTTTTAAACTGTCGCTAAAAGTTAAAAATTAGTGACTTTTTTTGTGATATTTTTTTAAATTGTCACTAAAATTTATAATTATTGACATTTTTTGTGATAATATTTTCAAACTATCGCCGAAAATTAACAATTAGTAACGTTTTTTTAATAGTGTATGATGAAAATGTCATTAATTATCATAAGACCTATTGGACAATAAGTCTACTTAATAGGACCTGCACGTAAGTCTCTCTTTTTTTTGATTTTTAGATGAAGAAGGAAAATAATCCGGACAAACATAATATCACAATTTTTACACAAATTGAATTGGTGAAGTGTGGGTCTAAGTATGGAATAAATATGAAAATGGCCAAAACGACGTCGTTTTGGCCATTTTTATGTTGTTCTGTACTCAAAACGACGTCGTTTTGGCCATTTGAGCCACTTTTGAGCCACAAAATTTGAGCTACGTAGCATTGTCGATTTTATAAACTCTTTTCAAAATATTATTTTTTTAAAATTATTTTACAAATACAAACCAGACATGATCATTATTTTTCGGATCAAAGATTTTAGGTATGAGGCTCATTTACCACTATAGGAAGTCTTCACTTTACTTTATAATAATAGTATAGATAACTACTTTTCTATATTAGTTCTATTAGCATTCCAATTAATACTTTGAATTTCTTATTTTTTTATTATAATAATAATCTCAAATAAAATTATTATAATTAATACTTTGGACTTCTCATTTCTTTCATTTTTTTTATTACAATAATAAGCTCAAATAACTCCGCCAGGGTTGTTAACAACTCTGCCGGTTCCAAGCCCGGGTTAAAGAGGAGGGTTGTGTGTTAGGTAGCCAACAACCAACACGTAAAAAAAGCCGTTCGGATCCTTTATGAAAATGAATCCTACTTTGAATCGTTTAAATGCTAGGTTGTTACCCTCAAGTAATGCGTTGCGCCTGCCTCCGAGTGTTTCGAAAAGTGAGAAAGGGGCGCCGCATCGACACCTAGGTGCGGTGAAAAATGGGCAAAGGTTCCCGTGTTTTCCTGTATGAGCACGGGTAAAGAAGTTAGTTCAAGAATACAGGTTTAGGGTAGCCACTTGGAATATAGGAACCTTAACTGGTAAGACGATGAAATTGGTAAATGTTATGATTAGGAGGAGAGTTAGTTTAGCTTGCGTAGAAGAAACTAAGTGGACGGGTGAGAAAGTTAGGAAAATTGAGAATATCGGTTTTAAACTGTATTATAGTTGTAAGGACATACGCAGGAATGGGGTATGAATCATAATTGCCAAGGGTCTGGTGGAGAATGTAGTGGCGGTCATTAGGAAAGGGGATAGGATTATGTTAGTTAAACTAGTTATTGGAGGGAATATAGTAAACGTTATTAGTGCATACGCCTCTCAAGTAAGATTAGATGATCAGACTAAGAGGGATTTTTGGGAGCAAATGGATGAGATCTTACAGGAGATACCCATAGGAGAGAACTTGGTTATAAGTGGAGATTTTAATGGCCATGTAGGCATAGATAAACTAGGCTATGAAAGGGTGCATGGTGGATATGGTTTTGGTGACTGAAATGAGCCTGGAGAGAGTATCTTAGATTTTGCGTTGGCTTCTGACCTGGTGGTGGCCAATACTATGTATAAGAAGACGGATGAGTATTTGATAACTTTTAAGAGTGGATCAGTTAAGAGCCAAATAGATTACTTCTTAGTGAGAAAAGTGGGCCGCCTAAAATGCAATGATTGTAAGGTGATTCCTGAATAGAGCTTGACCTCTCAACATAGGATTTTGGTACTAAATTTATGTTTTAGAGGGCAACACCAAGCTAGAAAGGATGGTGGGCGTCGTAGGACGAGATGGTGGGACCTAAAAGGGGATAAACTAGAAATATTTAAGAATAGAATGGATAATGAAGGTACTTGGGACTTGGAAGATGATGCTAACATTATGTGGAACTTGATGGCCAATTGTATGAGGAAAATCTCAAGGGAAGTGCTTGGAGAGTCGAAAGGGACGAGACCCAGCTCTAGGGAAACTTGGTGGTGGAGGGAAGAGATTCAAGCAGTAGTTAAGACAAAAAAAAAAAAAATAGTGCTTTAAAAAGTGACAGAAGGATAGAACTGAGGAAAATCTTAAGAGCTATAGATTGGCTAATAAGGAAGTCAAAAAAGTAGTGAGAGGGGTGAAGTTGAAAGCTTATGATGACCTATACACTAGACTGGATAGTAAAGAGGGAGAGAAAAGGGTTATACAAACTTGTTAAGATACGAGAGAGGAAAATAAGAGATTTTAATCAAGTTAAGTGCATCAAGAGTGAGGATTCTAAGGTATTGGTGAAGGATGAAGAGATTGAGGAAAGATGGAAGAACTATTTTAAGAAACTATTAAATGAGGAACATGGAGGTATGACAATAGGGAAGAAATAGCCAGTACTACGATAAACCAAGACTATAAGTTTTATCGTAGGATTATGGACTTTGAAGTGGAGATTGCACTTAAGAAGATGAAATCAAATAAGGTTTTAGGACCCGATGATATCCCTATTGAAGCTTGGAAGTGCTTGGGTAAAAAGGGGGTTGCTTGGTTGACTAGGTTGTTTAGCAAAATTTTGTTGACTAGGAACATGCCAGATGAGTGGAGGAAAAGTATTTTAGTGCCAATATATAAGAATAAAGGAGATGTCCAGAATTGCAACAACTATAGATGAATCAAGCTAATGCGTCATATAATTAAAGTGTGGGAGATGGTGATGGGACGTCGATTGCGAGATATAACAGAGGTGTCAGAGAATCAATTTGGGTTAATGCCTGGCAGGTCAACAATGGAAGCGATTTATCTTTTAAGGAGAGTAATAGAAAAGTATAGGGAAAAGAAAAGAGACATTCATATGGTGTTTATCGACCTTGAGAAAGCATATGATAGAGTGCCCCGAGATATAATATGGTGGGTGTTAGAGAAGAAATGGGTGATAAAAGGTTACATTGATGTGATTAGGGACACGTATGAAGGGGTGGTGACCACTATTAGATCGCCTGCTGGAAAGACAAATGAATTTCCTATCACTGTTGGGTTACACCAAGGATCTACCTTAAGTCCTTATCTTTTTGCTTTAGTTATGGATGAGTTGACGAGAAATATTCAGGATGACGTGCCATGGTGTATGCTTTTTGCAGACGATATCGTGCTAGTGAATGAGACTAGAAAAGGAGTTAACACAAAGTTGGAGATTTGGAGAAAAGCTCTTGAATCGAAAGGATTCCGGATAAGCAGAACTAAGACAGAGTACACAGAGTGTAAATTTAGTAACAGCAACAATGAAAGCAGAGGAGAAGTGAAGATTGAGAACCAAGAACTGCCTAAGAATGAACATTTTCGTTATTTAGGATCGATTATCACAACAGTGAGGGAGATTGATGCGGATATGGCCTATAGGATTAAGACAGGATGGTATAAGTGGAGAAGTGCGTCTGGGGTACTGTGCGATAAACGAATACCTACTAGACTAAAAGGTAAGTTCTATAGAATGGCTATTAGACCAACGATGTTGTATAGGACGGAGTGTTGGGCAACCAAGAAACAACATGTAGATAATATGAGTATGGCTGAGATGAGGATGCTAAGGTGGACATGTGACAAGACTAGACAAGACAGAATTAGGGATGAGTGTATTCGGGAATGGGTAGGAGTAGCACTGATAGAAGATAAGTTGAGAGAGAATCGATTGAGATGGTTTGGTCACATTCAATGGAGACCAACAGAGGCAGTAGTAAAGAGATGCGATACTGTAACGGTAGAGGGGAGTATTAGGGGACGGAATAGGCCTAGATTAACGTTGGCTAACATTGTAAATAGAAATATGGATCTACTTAATTTGACTAACGAAATGACCTTTGATAGAGCCGCGTGAAGAAGAATGATTCATGTAGTCGACCTCATTTTATGGGACTCAAGGCTTGGTTTGGTTTGGTTTAATAAGCTCAAATAAGATTACTAAAAAAAACATGGATTATTTTGAGATATCCCATCTTACAATTAAAATCATCCACCCACTAAATCTGTTTATGAGAGTACCTACCTCTATCACTACCCACACACTTCAAAACCCTTAAAACTTATAAATCCTCAAAACCTTCAAAACGCTCTGGTGGCTAGTCTTTCGGCGACTTCCGGTGGCAATTATTCGACAGTATATACTTTTTCGATAATGGTGATAAGTAAAATTTTTTTGGCAACCCCAATGAGATGAAATAGAGCATCACAATGTAAGCTCAGAAGAGGTTCACAATTTGGATAATATTCACAGCTCAAAAGAGATTGGCCTTATAATGATAAATTTTTTGCAAAAAAAAAAAAAAAAATAGTGAAAACAGTTCAACTTTTTCTTGGTAATAAACTCCCGTACATATGTCAAAAAACAGATAACATAGGACCAAATTAAAGGCATTAGTCCGGTAATGTGTAACCAAATATTATTCATATGTTCGACACTTTAGATCTGAACTTTATTATTCATACGTTCGGCACTTTAGATGTAACCTTAATGCATACTTATGTTTTGGTTATGCAGTTATTTGTTAATCAAACATGTTGATGCATAATTATCTTTGTTTGTTAACCTTTGATGAGTCAAACTTGTTCACAGACATAGGACTTTACATTTTTATAATATTCGGTAACACAGTTCTGAACATGTATAAATTGTTCAGTAACATAGGTTTGAACATGTGTAATTCATTCGATAACACATGTTTGAATATGGCAGCGAAGAGATTGAAGGAGAAAAGAGGTCCGCGGTGAGAAATCATGTAACGTCGCCAAATAAATGACATAATAATAATTCTTATTATTTCATTTAATCAAAACAATTTCAATTCAATTGGTTAAATCTCAATTTTTGTATTTCATATCATGTGAGAGATTTAGAAAAGGAGTCCACATACAATACATATTCAATCTTCTTAAAGTTTGAATCCATAGCATGTGAGACAATTAGTAAAAATAACTAATGCAAAAGAATGCCCCATGGACTACAAATTCTAAGGCTTAGGCCTAGTTACACAAAAGATGGTTATCAAACCCATGCATAGAAAGCTCTTGCCTTGCCAAAAATAACAATAAAATAAAAGAGAAAGAGCCTCGATCTCTCAAAAGATTTCCTACGACTCTAGCTAGGTGGGATCACCACATCCTTTCCTGCACAAATCCATTAGGGGTGAGCGCAAAACCCAATAGGAAAATATTAACAAAGTATATATGTTTAATTAGTATTATATATGAATGTAATGTCATGTCATGCTCTAAATTCACAAGTTCCATTCTTTTGAAATCACATGCAATGTTTTTTTCAAAAGACTTATTATCTCAATAAATTTCAAATATAACATATAGGGTGGTAAATACGACTCAGGTAATCCCTAGGTTAGTGTCTACAAATAGGCATATCAAGTACTACAAATCCCCACTTCATCGGCTCTTAACCGAAAGGCACGTGGTACATACTCCGCACGTGTTTTCAGTCTTTCACCTTAGACACTTAGACCAACTTAAACAATACCAAACTATACCCTCTATATCCGGATTTACGAAACGTATTTACCCCAAAACATTTCCAAGGTCATCAATTATTTTATGAAAACAATAAATCAATTTTCCAAAGCATAGCCATAATAATAGATATTTAAAAGCTATATAAGTGAATAAAATGCCAATGCAAAAATATACTCTCATCGTACAAATTTTCTCATAATACTCAATATTTTCTCAGTGTAAAACAACAATCCTTATCCACATACATGTGGCATATGACACATTTTCATATTCACGAACCATATTCATTTTCCTTTCATGGTCCAAGCATATATAAAATCATGATATCTATATCAATTTCTCAACAACAAAACTCATCCATCCCATGGGTATCTCAATCAACACAACATGTGAAAGTTCATCATTTTCTTGAAGAAATTTCCAACCATTGCATAAATCTTTCACATAATCCACTTTTTACCAATTTCGCAAAAAATCTAGGGTTTGGTCATGAAGAGGGTTTTCCTCATTTTCAAAGATATTTTTTTTCCATGCACTCCTAAGAGGCTCATAAGTTCACAAAACAAATTAATTTGGATAATATCATAAGAAAATCACTTTTTCAACATTTTTCAAAATTCAACACCTCAAATCCCAACCTCCTACTCAATAATCATATCAAAATAAGCAAGAACATGCTAAAATCATATATATAACTCAAAGAAACTCATTATCTCAAGTTTTGAAGGGAAAAAGATGAGAAAAATCCCAAAATCAATGTTAACGAAATTCGATATCCACTGTACACGTTGTAGCCCTCGATGGGCTTTCCAACTTTAATGAACACACAAGGGTTGAATCTCTAATGGATTTGAAGAGATCAATGAATTTATGATGTTTGGTAGGTGTTTCTAGAGAGAGAGAGAGAGAGAGAGAGAGAAGCGAAAAGAGAGAAAGAGAGGAATAAAAGTGAGGAAGAAGTATGTAGTGGCTCAACTTTTAAGTGATTGGACATATTTTTCAAAACAGACTCTAGACAGATCGCTAGAGCGATGAAACCTATGCTCGAGCGGTGAGTTCAAATTTTCAGAATCTCTCTTTTTTGCAAATAGAGCGCTCGAGCAGTAAAACGTTCGTTTGAGCGGTGAGAGCACACTCCCAATATTCCTGACTTCGGAACAAGGAACTAGGTGGACAGGTTTACCGCTTGAGCAAAAAAAGGATTGCTCAAGCGGACTCAACTTTCAAATGAAGCAAAAATCAATCTTAGAGTACACCCACCATTCCTAGACTTGCCTAACACCCAAAGACTTAAATCGACGCTTTGAAAAACAAAATTGGACTAGAATGAATAATCGTAATGAGAAAGTAGATGACAACACGTGATTCATAGAACTCAAAAGCAACAAAGACACCAAAAGTAAAGAGATTTCAAATAAATATACTAAATTGCTTTAAAAAGGCTTGGGACATCACAAATCGGCTGTGACAGAGATCGATGGCAGAGAGATCAACGACGCAACTCTCTCAACAGTACAACTCTCTCGATGGCAAAAAGAACATTGATGAGTTCAATGGTGAGAGCAAGATTAGTAAGTTCAACTATTAAGGGTTTTGGGAGATGAAGGGTTGTTAGGACAGTGTGCTAAGGAGTGTGCATTTTCGTGGGTGTGATATTTTTAGAAGGATAATTTTGGTATTATTTAAGAGGTTCTTAGAAATTTTTAAGATTTTAAATTTTATAGGTGGGGTTTCAAAGAAATTAGAGGTCCAAAATATTAATTAAGATGCTAGCACTCATATTTAGTAGTAATTAGATCATTTCTTTAAATAGATGAATAATTATATTATTGTGTTGATGATAATTTGTTGTGTTTTTCAACAATATGACATAACTAAAAGTGATTTTTTCCCATTGAGGCCTAACCTCAACCTGTGCACTAATCTTAAACTTATTCTTGGATCTTGTTCGTGATATTAAGAAAAATAATCTTTTTATAGATTCTTCTATTAATGTTTGGGATCATTGAAGTAGTAGTTCTAAAGCTGCACTAATGAGGTGGCATTACTGTGGGTCTTTCTTTGATGTGATAGCTTGGTCTCTCTTTTTTTTTGCCAGTTGACATTAGTGTTTCCAAATTAGTGGTTTGTATCACCACTGTTCTTCTAATTTATATGTGTATTAAACTACTACAATATTGTTAAAAAGACAATTATTTCATTTGCAAACATATCTGGGTGGGATTAAATATATGACTGGGTTAAGATCTAGTAAAATGTGAATTTGACAGTTGATATTAAAAAAACTTTTATGTTGTAACTTGGAATAAATTAAACCTCTTTTCCGCGGAACGAAATGACAAAGAGAATGCTTCAAACCCCATAAAAAAAATTCATATATTTAAAATTACTAACTCATTGCCATGAAAGTATTATATTATTATATATATATAAAAAAATAGCCATGGAAATAGATATGGCTCAAAAAATAAAATAAAATTGATAAATTTTTTCAAAAAGAAAAAGGATAATAATGTATAGCAACAAAATTATTACAATACAAAAACTGTTACTTTTGTTATAATTTTTTCATTTTTTGAGAAATAAAACCAAGTTATTTTTGTTATTTAAATTTCAAAAATAGTGATCAATCCGCTACTCTCAAACAAATATAAAAATTTGAGAAACAAAAAAAAAAAGAAAAAGAAATAATAGAAAAAAACAAAAGAATAATATATGACTTTAAGTACTTTTGTAATATACATATATACTAGCAAATGACCCGTGTTTAAAGGCATTCTTAACGTAAACCAAGATCCCTAATCGTAATGCAAATTGAAAAATAAATGTATACAAATTTCAATGATTTAACAATTATAGTAATGCAAATTAAATAATCCAATTTAAGGACAATATTACAATACAAAGTTTAGAGAAATTATATTCATCACTGTTTTTTTTCCTTTTTTTTTTCATTACGTTGTTTCACTTATTAAGTATATAGATGCAATCAAAATCATGTGTATGTATAAGATCCATTTTATTTTATAAATAATGAAACTAATCAGGTTAAATAGAAAATCACATCGGAAGTGAAGAGTTCCGGTGTAATATGTCTTGGTGATAAATAGCCTTTTAATAATATTTATGGTAATAAAAGTTACGATTTATACAAATTAGCAACATTAACCTTTTAACAACAATAAAATACAAAAAACTCTTTTTAACCTTTTAACAATTTGACAAATTGAAAATGACAAAATCAAAGTATAAAATTTAAGATACTATACAATAATAATCAAATAGAAAATGACACTCCTAAATTCGTTGCTAGTAAAATTAATTATTGGTGCCAACTTAATTAGTGACACGCCTAAATAATAACTTTGAGCACATTCAAGTTCTCCAATGAAGCTATGAGAGTCCAATGAAGTATGAGAACAAAGTCGAGAACACTATAAAGGTGCTTGGTGAATGTTGAGGATCTAAGCTATCAACTAAAACCAAAATGGCATACTGGGGGTGTTTGGAAACTTTTTTTTTTTTGATCGTGAAAATCATCACCAAACTAGATAGAAGTGGGAAATAAGCACCTAACAAGACCCATAGGTGGTTGGGTAACCCAATGCAGGGGTAAAGAGTTTCGGAAACACGCCGAAGCGACCCAGTGGGCTGCCCTATTGGCTTGCCGAGGGCACCAACTAAATACAAGTGACCTATGCAAGGCCAACGACTGCACATCACAAATTAAGGCAAGTAGCTCCCAGGGAGGGACCCCTTCAGACACACACAGCTGAATAACGGATTTACAATCAATTTCGATTTCCGCTGCAGTGAGACCAAGGACATCTGCCATGAGACAAGCTTGCTGAATTGCTAAGAGTTCCCCCTGGGCAACAGACTGCAAACGGGTCGTCCTCACCATGCCATCCACCAGATGGCCAGTATGGTCGCGAAGAAGGACAGCAATTGTGCCCTTACCATGCTTCAGGTCCACAGCAGCATCACAGTTAAACTTCCATAAGCCGCGGGGAGGAGGAAACCAGGAGGAGCAGCCGCTAGTCATCCCTGATGCTCCAATCTGCGAAGGGGTGGCCGCCAGACAGGAGGCCAGAAATTCCGCCTCATCCCGCTTTGCTTTCGCAATCACCCCTAGTGGATCAACCTGATGATGGTTAAACAAATGATCATTTCTTCCTTTCCAAATTGTCCAAGCAACCCACACCATAGAACATAACACCGACTTGCCCCATGCAGACGTACCCAGAGTCTCAATGCAATTCCCAAACCATTCTCGAGCCGTAAAGCTTTCCCGCTGATCACATCTAAAGCCAAGATCGCACCCAAACCAAACACGTCTAGACCAGGCGCAGTCAAATAAGAGATGCTCAATAGATTCCGAAGCTGAGAAGCACACTGGGCAGCAAGCCGAAACGGCGCACCGGCGGGAAGAAAGGTTCTGATGAGTAGCCAACGCATTGTGATAAATTTTCCAGAGGAAATGCTTTAGTTTTGGAGGTAAATTCAGATTCCAAACAATCAACCAATCTTTTTCAGACCACGCAATGGAAGTTGAAGGAATAGTGGAAGCCAATTGCGCTTGGTTCACGGCCTCGCGGTACCCTGACTTCACAGTATAACAACCCTTGGAATCATAATGCCAAAGAAGGGTATCATCTTTATCTGTAACAGAAACAGGAATAGAGAGGATAGCTTCACAATCAACCTCAGAAACTATGCTTCTAAGCTGCCTTTCATTCCACGACTTGCTGGAAGAATCCATGACATCATGCACTTGTTGTACCAACACCCCTCGAGGCTTAGCAGATTGAACGCGAAAGCCCGGTGTAGAGGGAATCCACTGGTCATCCCAGAAATTGATCGACTTACCATTCAGAACTTGCCACCGTAGTCCACCATTGAGAATTTTTCGCCCCTGAAGTAAACTGAGCCAAGCCCAAGAAGGGCGGACCCCACGTGTAGCATGACTGAAGTCAGAATTAGGATAGTAAATTCCTTTAATAATTTTTGCACACAGGGAGGTCGGGTATTTGATTAATCGCCAGCCTTGACGAGCCAGAAGAGCGCGGTTAAAGGCCCGGAAATCCCGAAAGCCCAAGCCTCCATTACGTTTTGACAAACAGAGTTTATTCCAGCTAGCCCAATGAATACCGCGCCCCTCCGGATCACCTTTCCACCAGAAGTTTCGAATGTAGGAACTCAACTTATCACACAATTTGTTGGGAAACAGGAAGCAGGCCATGGCATATGTGGGTAGGGCTTGGGCAACCGATTTAATGAGGACTTCCCTGCCAGCGGGGGAGAGAAGTTTGGCCTTCCAACCTTGCAATTTGGACAGCATCCTCTCACACAAGAAACTGTAGGCGTCAGCTTTGGAACGACCCCAACACGACGGGAGGCCCAAGTATCTAGCATTGGCTTGCATCGGCGGGATACCAAGAAAGCCACACACCTCCCTCCGGCGCAAGCAAGAGACATTACCCGAGAAAAGCACACCCGATTTATCAAAATTAACCGACTGCCCCGTTGCTTGGCCATAGATATGTAACAGATTACAGATTTCTAAGCACTCCGTGCGCTTGGCCTTGACGAAGAGCACCGCATCGTCGGCAAAGAACAAATGAGACAACTTAGGACAGCCCCGTTTAATTCTCAATCCGGACAAACGCCCAGCAGCAACACTACGATCAATCAATTTCGAGAGAACATCCATAACGAGAATAAACAAATATGGGGATAGAGGGTCCCCTTGGCGAAGACCCCGCATAGGTGTAAAACTAGTCCGATTGGCCCCATTTACAATCACCGAAAAAGAGACGGTGGTGACACATTCCATCACCCATTGAATCCATTGAGGGTGAAAACCCATCTTGCAAAGCAAGGCCCGAAGAAAATTCCAATCGACTCGGTCATAAGCTTTATGGAAATCCACTTTAATCGCCGCATCCTCCACCTTCCCCTTACGAATTTTCAAAGCATGGAAGGCCTCATGAGCTACAAGAATATTGTCCTGAATCATTCTCCCTGCCACAAACGCCGACTGATTGGGCGAGACCACTTCATTGAGAACCCCTTTCAACCGGTTGGCAAGGATTTTGGTGATCACTTTGATGTTAAAATTGCAAAGACTGATTGGCCTAAACTGGGATAATGATTCCGGCGCCGGCACTTTAGGGATGAGAACCAAATTAGTATGATTCATCTCTTTCAGCAAAAAACCCCCCCGAAAAAAATTTTTAACCGCCGCACAAAGCGATGGGCCTACAATATCCCAATGTTGATGGTAAAAGAATCCTGGATAGCCATCCGGTCCAGGAGCTTTCAGTGAACCAAGTTGAAAGGTCGCCATTTTAACCTCCTCATCCATGACTTCTATAAGGAGCCGCTCATTCATTTCGGGGGTGATAACATTAGAAACCACATCGAGAGCTATGGTCATATCCCCCTGTCCACCACCAGAAAAGAGGTTCGAAAAATAGGAGAACAAGTGGGAGTTAATATCGGATTCGGAAGTAAGAAGGGTACCATCTTCACTTTTCAGTTGCAGAATCTGATTCCGTTGGCGGCGTTGCTTAATTGTAGCATGAAAAAAAGCAGAATTTCGATCTCCATAATTGAGCCAACGAACCCGAGATCGCTGATGTAGATACATTTCCTCCCGCTGCATGGCCACGTCTAGTGCATGGGCTAACTGCTTATAATGCGCTTCGTTGCCCGAAGAGTAAGGTTGACTCTGTAACTGAGCGATTTGCCCCCGAAGGGAGGCCATATGCCGCTTGCCATTCCCGAATTCCTTGGAGCTCCATTCCCATAAACGCCTTTTACTATGCTTCAATTTTTGAACAAGTTGGAACATGTGAGACCCGCCATGATTCCTGACCCATTCTGATTGAATAATTTCCGCACAACCCGGGCTAGTAGTCCAAAGCGACTCAAATTTGAATTGGCGGGGGACCCGGGCTAGCGGAACACAACAATTAATAACCAAAGGACAATGGTCCGAACCAAAACAAATTTCATGAAGCACTTGGGCATTCGGAAAGAGCTCCTGCCAGTCAACCGAGGCTAAAGCTCTATCCAAACGTTCTCTAACATTGGCCTCACCCCCCTGCTGGTTAGTCCAAGTAAAAGCATGCCCCGTAAAGCCCAAATCAATCAGGTTACAATCTGAAATCAGGTCTTGAAAATCCTGAATCTGAGAAGTAGAACATTCCCGCCCTCCTTGCTTTTCAAAAATGGAGCTCACTTGATTAAAATCACCCACGCAAAGCCATGGATAATGTATTTCCTGTGCCACGCCCCTTAAGTATTGCCAAAATGCCCTTCGATCCCGCCTAGGAGGAGGGGCATAAATAAAAGAGGCAGCCCAACTCCTACCAGCGGGAGGGGAGATAATGCACCTGAGGATATTGTGAGATTTAGAGCGGACATCCAACACAACTCCATCCACCCACCAAAGGGCGAGACCACCGGAAGTGCCTAAAGGATCCACGTAACAACTATTTGGAAAATTAAGATTTCGCCTTAACCATTCCAGCTTAGCTCTCTTATTCTTTGTTTCCATTAAAAAGATTACCGAAGGCCGATGGGTTGTGCATAACCCTCGTAATACCTGGACTGTCAGGGGACGACCCAACCCCTGACAGTTCCAGCTGATTATTAGCATGAAGCCTGTGGCTGTTCAGGGTCAGCCACCACCACCCTTTCAGAATGAGTCGAACTATCCACCCCGCATGCTTCCGCATTCAGGGACATACCGAACCGAGGACAAGCACCCGTAGCATCCAAAGAAGTGATCCTGACTGGACCAGTACCTCCTGAGCTCGAATTGGCATCGGCCTCCAACAGCTGGACTTTAATATCCATAAGAGAATTCTTTCTTTGGCGTTTAACTCGCCTAGCCAAAACTCGTGCTGGAGATTTGGAGGCAACAACATGTAAGGCCTTAGACTCAACAGAAACATTTTCTAGCTCCAAGAGATTCCCCTTCAATTTTTTCTGGATCACAGACTCGCACATATCATCGTCACTATGAGGCCTTTTCAAGGAAAGGCAATTAAACACTTTAGAGAGGCATAATTCGGAAAGTGAAGCTGGAGGCCCAGGTCGAACCGGACTAGCACTTGGGTTGAGTTCGTGCACACGAATAGGAAGAGGGTCCATAGAATTTGTGGGTTGGGTAACAGGTAAGATAGTTTCTGAAGGTTCAGTGACAAAATAAGGGGCGGAGCACGGCACCTCATACTGGGTTGAGGATGGGGGAAATTGTGGTTGGGCCGTGTCTACCACTATAGGGGGCCCAGCCCTCAAGGGGCTAAGAGAAGGAGGCCCACTCAGCAAGCTTGACTCACGCAAGGGAGGGCCCAAATCAGGGGAGGTGTCCTGGGAAGGAACAGGCGAGCATGGGCGTGGGCACTCAGGCTGTAACCGCTCTGAAGCCTCCAATTCCACTACACGGAATCGTACAGATCGTACCTCCGTACTCGCAGCCAGCTGGTGAGAGGTGGGCATTGTGGTCCTACTATCCTCGGTCCCTGCTGCCCCTGACCGACGCGCCACCGTGCAACTAGTCGGAATGTTCAGAGGCGATACCGGCGCATCACTACCCGTACCCCCATCCTCCGTAAGATTTCGCGGCGAGCGATGGATCAGATGCAAGCTTCTTGCAGGCCCTGTTCGCAAATGTGGACCATAGTGAGACTGAAGACCCTCCTCCCTGGAAACAAATTTGCAGGTCATCTTATCGTGCCCAATTCGTCCATAGTCATAGCAGAACTCAGATAATTTTTCATACTTGTAGTAGACCTTGAGCCCCTCGTCGACGGGTCCCGTACTGTCACGTCGATACAAAATGAACCCCTGTAACAGTGGCTTAGTAACATCCACTTCAACGCGTAGTCTCAGAAAACTACGGTGAATGAGCAAGCCATCCGATGGAGCTTCAACCTCCACTAACCGGCCGATCCGACTACCGATAACTTCCCCATGAGCTCGAGTCATTTTGGCTAAGGGGAGACCATGGACTTGAACCCAAAAAGGGTTCCACCAAAATTCCAACTCATCAATGGCCCTCCCAAGGGGAAGAGGCATGAGAATTAACAAGTGCCCCATAACAGACCAAGGAGCTTCATGTAGCACCCTTGTACGATCCTCCAGCTCTTGAAACTGGAAAAGGAAGATGTTCTCCGTCCAAGGGGTAACAACAACACCAGCACGGGATTTCCAAGCGGCAAGAAGGATATTAGCTACAGCTGGTTTGTTCAGGATTTTTGGGGCTAGGATCTTCCCCACCAGGCACCGGGGAGAAACATCCTCACATTCATCCGTGACCTCCGGCAGCTCAAAAGCCTCCATACGCCCGAGGAAACCCTCCAAGCGCGACAGAGCAAACACAGAATAGAGAGATAAGGGACGAGTAAAAAGGATACCAAGGGAAAACCCTACACAGCTACCATAAGGCAGAGAGAGCTCTCATGCTAGAGAGAGAATTCCTTCCTCACACCTTTCCTAACCTCTAATGAAATAAAAAATGGGTGTTTGGAAACTTGGTTGGATGGATTTTTGACTAAAATAGTTAATAAAAATAAAATAGACTAAAATAGCTAATTAGATAAAATGTCACATTTAAATTATAATTATTTTATTTTTTCTCTTATAGTCATCAAATCAATTACAAAAAAAGCACACAAAAAAAAACAAAATTATTCCAGACACATTTTTTTTTTGTCAGGCTAAAATAATTAAAAAACTAATTAAAATAGTCAAATTTCCAAACGGTTGTAGCACATCTAAACCAACCGTGTTGATAGGCCATTACATAATACCAAAACACATTGATAGGCCTATTCTAGTCTAATAATAAAACATTGAGTTTTCAAAAATAGTTTTTTGAATTTTCAATTACTATTTTTGTTTTTTCAGTAGATATTTATAATTTTTTTTTAGTTTTTAGATTAACTTAGATTCCGTTTGTCTTCATGTAAAATATTTTACACAAAAAATATGTTTCTTGTAAATAGATTTTACACATAAAAAATGTTTTTGTTTTTGTTTTTCGGCATTTGGTTGACATTTGAAACGAAAAATATTTTATTGTCTAAAACATAAATTTTGATTCAATAAAGTGTCATTTATTACTTCTTAGTGAGTTAAGATATTTATTTGAAAATAATAAATGTGTTGAAAAGGTAGTGACTGAGAATTAAGATTGTAAAAATTGACTTATGAAATTTTTAAAAGTAAGTCATTTTTGAAAAAATGATGGTAAGATATTTTTCTTAAAAAATGTTTTACTTACTTTTTGTTCAACCAAACAATAAAAAATGAGTAAAATATTTTTGAAAAAAACATTTCACGTCAAAAAGTGTACTTATTTATTTATTTATTTATTGGATCATATCGTCTCTTTACCTTTTTGCATATTATTTTGTAAAAAGCTAAAAAGTACACTTATTTAGATCATTACAAATAACCACTTAATGTGAATACACTTAAAAAATATATAATTTGTACAAAAATCTTTCAAAAATTCATTGAATACAAAAAAATCTATACATCTTCATATTTTATTGTATTGATTGAAAGTTTTTAATTTTAATTTTTTTACAAATTTTATACTTTTGAACTATATCTAAATTAAGTAGATCTAAAAAGTAAAAAACAAAAAGTTGATTAAAATGTTAAAAAAAATCACTAAAGTAAAAATATATGGACTAAAAAATTTAAAAATTATTTTTGAAAAGTCCAAACAAAACAGAGTGAATGGTTTTTGAAAATATTTCTTTCACACAATTGGTTAGTAGCTAAAGCGCGCGCACACACAAAAAATAAAATAAAAATAAAAAATAAAAAATAAAATTAACATTTGAAAATTTAAAAAAAATAAATATAGGTAAATTTTAATAGTTTAATAATTAATTCAAATAAATTAATATATTTCACCTTGCAATGCAAAATAATTAATAAATTCAATAAATGCAAAATAAGTGAAGGGAGAGAGAGGGAGAGATGGGGCATGAATGATGGGAGTAAGGTGCGATGTAGTTACTTTGGACAAAAATTTTATTTTGGTCAGTTTGGTTTGGGGAGTGGGTAGATTTTTTAGTTTTTTGATTATTTTAGTCTGAAGTTAATAAGTCTAATTTGGAAAAGACTTTTAGCTTTTTTGATTTTTTTGTGAGAGAAAGAATGTAATAATTATGGGTTAGATGTGATATTTTATCTTATTAAGACTAAAAAGTCTATTTTATTTTTTATAATTATTTTAGCCCTAAACTCACCCAAACTCACTTCCTAAACCCAACCTAAGTAAATTCAACCGTAAATTACATAAATGGATTGATTATCGTCGTTCTAACGAAATTGTTAGAGTGAGATAATTTAAAAAATAAAACATTCTTATTATATTGATATATATAGACACTAAAGTAGTAAGTTAATATAGAAAATAAAACACATAAATAGGAACATTTTTCTCAAATGACACTTGTCAAATAATTAGATGAGCACATGGAGGATTTTTAGAGCCTATTAATGAAAGTTTCTACTTTAACCTTGGCTTCTCTATGTGTCAAGTAGATTTCTCAATTTAAAAAATAAATAAAGGCAAGACTTGAATGTAACGCACCCCAGATTTAGTAAAGAACACACTATATTACTTAATTAGCATATAAAATGTATATTTTATAATTTTATTTTTACTTATTTAAATTATTATTTTTATTATTTGTACAAGTCACTGGTATATAATATGATATGATTTATTAATCCAAATAATGAATCACAAATTTAAAAAATATACTAACCTCATTTAAGATTATAATATTTTAAAGCGGTAATGCTGGGTGCTGGGGTCCCTTCTAATTGGTCTAAAAATTATTTTTTATTTTTTACTTTTTTTTCAGCCATTGACAACCTCCCATGTGGGAGGTGGTGCTGGGAGTCACCCCAGGAGTTCCAGCATTACTGTATTTTAAATTAATAAAAAATTGTGTACTTTATTGACGCACTTGGAAAATCTTACTCATCGATGCAGGGCTTTTGCATTCGTTAGATTGCCATTATTACACGGGTTGATTTCACTTTTTATTATTAAATTCTTAGCAAATTATCTATTCATATCATTTAACTGCTAAAGTATACAAATAAAATGGAGACTTATTTATAAGTTATTTTTTAGATATTTATGGTACTTTTAACTTATAAATTATGAATTGAATCTATTAATTTTTTAAAATATTTAATTTAAATCTATGTAGTTTATGAAAAGATTATAAAAATAAAATATAAATTTGTAAATATTATAAATTAATAAAAGATCCTACCTAGTTAAGATTGTATTCTATTAAAACTTTACATTTTTATTTTGTATTTAAAAAGTATTTTGTTATGCTTTAATTGGTATCAAAATACGATATCTTAGCTTTGTTAACAAAATTATATTAGTATTAGATATACTGAAGAAGTAGAATAAGATAATTGAAATAATAGGACTGCATTACAAATAATAATCAAACAAAATAAAACTTTAATTTTAAATGAATTTAATGAAAATTTTAAAAATAACTAATTAAAAATTATTAATGAAATTTGGCATATAATATTAGATAAAGGTAAAAAGATAACAATTATATAAGATAAGTAAAAAATTTTAGATAATTATCCTTATTGTTATAAGTGAAATTTACTTCAACAACCTTTCTAGTTAGTTCCACCTGAAGAATGTAAACAAAATAAAAATTTAAGATTTTTATAGCATAAAATTATAACTAGGAAGGATCTTTTACTAATTTATAATAGTTATGAATTTTTATTTTATTTTTGTACTCTTTTCATGAAATAAATAGTTTTGAATTAAACACTTTAGGAATTTAATAACAACAAGGGATTTGGTAGACTTTAGTTTATATAATTTAGGGATTTAGTAAATTCAACCGATAGTTTGGAACTAAGTAGATAATTTGACAATATTTTAGGAATAAAAAGTAAAATTAATCTTTATTAGACAACAATCAAATGTACAGTTAGAGCTTAGTTAAAATTAATCTTTAGGGATTTAGTAAACTCAACTGATAGTTTAGAACTAAGTAGATAATTTGACAATATTTTAGGAATAAATAGTAAAATTAATCTTTTTTAGACAACAATCAAATGTACAGTTAGAGCTTAGTTAAAATTTAGCATAAAATTCAAAATTTCAAGGTTCAACCATCCAAAAGAAGAAAATAAATAAATTCAAATACGTACTTAAAAAAAAATTAAGTCTTTGTTTGGTTTGAATTACTGAAAACTCATATAGAAGTAGTTTTCGAAAATTCAAATGAAACAAGCACTAAAATTGTAGTATATGCCCAGTTATGACTTTTTATGATATTTAATTATGATTTGTGTTGGTTATGACCTATTATACTTGTTATTTTAGTTATGAGTTTTGTTAAGTGATGTTTGATTACCCTTTGTGGTGTTAGTTATGATTTAAGTATTGGTGCAAAATTGGTAAATGTGATGGAAAAAGATAAAACAAAAAAATAATTAGTATTGCTTTAAGGCGCATTACAGTATCGCTTTCCTTAAGACGATATTCGGCCCCACCAATTCTGTCAAATATGGTGTGCACCAGGTTACTTACGAATCCGCCTCCAGGATACAATGAAGCCCAGTCTAAAGAGTGATATCTGACTGCGGTATGCACGAACGGAGTTACATCCCAAATACTTTTGAATTTTTCTAATCCACCAAGTATAGAAAAAAAATAACAATATGAATGTTTGAGAGAAATTTCATGGATTTCATATGGATGATTTCTTATCCAAATGACAACCCATTCCGCCTTTATAAATTTATGTGTTTGTATCCCTTAAACCAAATGTCGTGTCTTTTAAATTTAAAAGCGACACCCTTTAAATCTAAGAGTCATGTCTTTTGGTTTAAATCCAATGGTTATATCCCATGGTTTAAATCCAAAAACACACATTTTTGTTTAAGTTCAATGGTTACATCATTTGGTTTAAACCCAAAAGTCACATCTCTTTAATCATTCATATAACTATATTATATATTTAAATATATATAAATATATTATGAAAATGTTCTAACATTAAGTATAACATATTGTGGTTATTATTTTGGTTTTGACTAAAGTAATTTTTGGTTATTCCCAAAATGGTCTATTGTGGTACTTTTGGATATGATTGAAAGTGATTTAGTTATGAGTAAACTAGTATCAATGCTATTTTTTGAGTGTATGTATTTTAGAATTAAAAAGTCTTATCAAATTTTAACATTACTACACTTCGTATTAAATTTGACATAAGATATAATGATAGCTAAGTTTTGACAAGGTATCTTTCTCTCTCAAAATACCGCTCACATTTAACATTTTAATTTTATTATTTTTTTTGTAAAGAAAATAAAATAATAACTTATACTATTCAAATAAAATTGTTAAAATATAACATTTTAACATTTTTTTATTATAAATTTAACTTTAACTAGCCATTTTTGCAAGAAAGATGAGCTTAGAAGTAATTTTTTTTTAAAAATTTAATTAATAAAAGCTCTAAAACATCTATTATTTTTATTTTAATACAAAAAAAGTTTTTTGAAATTTGGAAAATAATTTTTTGATATTTTCTGAAAAGTGTGTTATTTTTTTAGCATAAATAGTTCATCAAATAATATATATTTTTTAAATAAAAAAACAAGTAAAAACACAACCAAATAAGCCCTAGTTATATGTAATAACTGGTTTATTAAATACGTAATTCCTCTTTTCATCTCATTTTCTCAGTCTAGATAAAGGTGTTTGTGGGGCATATTTTTAGGGTTGTTCATATGGCTGAGGTGATTAGCTGAGATATCACGTGGACGAGTCATGTTGTCGAGATTATTGTGATATTGTCAGGAGGAATTTGAGATATTCGGATAGAGGACGAGAGTCCTAGATTATGTTAGACTACTTATTTAGGTAATGTTAGACTCTTAAAAGAGTTGATCCTAATCTAAATAGGAGGAGTCTTGGATAAGTGATATCTCTGTTGAAACATCACCCAGGGGTACCCGAATGCACTAAATAGTTCGGACCCTCAATTTCTTTAATTTAGTCTCACAAGTGCAATGTGAAATATAAATGAGAGTCCATATTTGACTATTTTTTTTTTATATAGAAAATCCATTTTATTGCAAAACATTTGCCAGAAATGGACTGCATCACCAGATTTCACAGTCGCCACCTAATATTTTAGAAAAATTAGAAACCTGTGACTCGTGCCAAGGCCACTGTTCATCGTAACCAAAGATATCTTGGTTCAGAACTTTAGGTATGAGAGTGGAAGGTCTTTAATTGAGTACCCCCACTTGATCAAAGATTGACCTCTACTAAACCATTATATGAATTTTATTAACTTTATATGTTCATATTCTGATTTATTTAAGAAATCCTAAAATTTACTATGTGAAGCATACAAGTATAGACTATGCTATTCATTTTGGAACAATTTGATTTCATGTATTTTTGAAGGAGTTTTGAAGATGTATAACTCAAAAAAATTGAGTTGACAAACACTAAAGTTGATATTATTTCAAATTGAACAACACAACCTTCTTCCATTGGCATTCATAGAGATATATCAAATAAGTAAATAGCCACATGGTAGGATACCAAACATAATAAGAAAAAAACACAAAAGCGGGATGCTAAAGCATAACAATTTACATGTTTACCGATATCCCACAAACAGTTACAAAACAAAGTTAACGAAATATAAATGATCTTATACACAAAATCCTAATGCAATTCACTCATGAGATACAACTAAAAATTTGACTTCTAATATATGACATGTGAATCATCTCAAAAACACGAGGTAGCACACATAATCACATAAGAATTGATTAAATCCATAAATGCAAATTTAGCCGAATCAAAATGCATGAAACATGGATGCAAAGTATGGATATGGTGAAAAGCAAAATCTAATGCATATTCACAAATAAGGAAAACAAGTAAAGAATGGGATAGAAAGAAGCAGGACGGGGAATTATTATAACACTTGAATAATTACAAAATAAATGAGAGTGAGAGAATATTACAACAAAATAAAACCTCACAAACTTCATGTGCCTCGAAAACCACCAGAAACTGTTCTTCTCATCATCGGAAGACTACTTTGTTCTGTCCAAAAAAAGTTGGCTGGCCGATCAAAAAGTTAGCCGGCTGGTCGATTAATTAGCCGGTTGGCCAATCAATTAGTCACCCGACTAATTAGACTTAGCAAAATCTATTTTGTTGTAACACTGAAAAAGAACAAACGAGGAATATATAGATAGCTCAACTAACTAATTTCAGTTAGAGTACAACAAATTTATAATATGAAATTTGAAGCAAGAAAACTAAATATAAAAGAGAAAGAAAACTAAATATAAAATAAAAAAAATACAAAAAAATGAAAGAATTTAAAAATTCACATTCCAAGGAAAAAAATGAACTTCTTGATTTCCAAACTCTCTATTGGCCACCCTCAAGTGTATGAAGTGTGTTCTCAATTCTCAATTCGAAAACTTGGAATTTTAACTATAATGGTGTTTTGGATTATTTAACAGTGTGTGAGAGAAATTGATTAACTCACTGATTTTTTCACTTTAAACAATAACCACTCTTTCTTTGATCAAGGTTCTTGAATTTGACTACGATGGTATTTTTTTGATGGTTTTGGTAATGAAAGATGAGCTATAACAGTGTATGTAACTGGTAGGCAAATGGAAGTTGTCAACTCAATTTTGACCAACTCTCAATTCAAGCAAGACTTCTCCTTCTATCTATCTCTCCTCCCTTTCAATCAATCTTTCTGGCCCCCTTTCTTCTACATTCTGATGCTCTTCTTGTAGACAATGGTGGAAGACTTAATGGAGAAGATGGTGGCAGACAAGGTGGAAGACAATGGATCATGGGGTGACAAAGATAAAGCACTTGACCCTTGCTTTAGTTACTCATTTTTTGAAGAGGTAAGTGCTTTGGGCAATGGAGGCTGAGTGTGTATGCATTTCGTGCACAAATATATCAGAAATATCTAAGGTGCCATGTCCCACATGCATTAAACAAGAATTCTACAGAAATTGCCCTGTTCTTGGACAAATTAGCCGACCAGTCAATTTGTTGGTTGGTCAACCAAAATATTGGCCTTGGCTTGACTATTTTGCATGAAACAGGATTTTTTGACAAAATTATCATCCTGTCCTCCTATTTCCATACTGTTCTTTACTCAATTTCCTAAGAAAACATTTCATTTTGAAGTTTAAAAATGAGTCTCGGAACATTACGAAAATATTCGGAACAAAGCACAGAAAGAAAGTTTCGAAGCAGAGTTTTGAACGGGACTTGAACATTTGGCCAAAACAGGCATAGGGTTAGGAAAAAAAGTTTAAATTCCATCTTTCTTATTAAGGATTTAGTGAGAAACACATTATTGTTTTCGTCATCGGGTAATCAAAAGAAAGCGCCAAGTCTTAGGACCGGTCAAAATGAGGTGTCTACACCTGTAAAAGACAGAGTCCTATGAAACGAGACTTCTAGAGGACGATGGCATTATTGACTATAAAAGTAAGGCACCCCCATGGGTTTAAGGTGTCATGCCCCGAAATTATTCCACATGAACTACCCACACTAATGAACATTTGCTAAACAATAACAATAACCCTTCCATCTTCACATATTTAATAAATGAGCTTAATACAAAAGTTCCACATGTGGTATACATTCAACGAAACAAAAGAATACAGGAATCTATAGCATGTGAAGCATCTAGTCTCAAAATAATAAAATGCTCTTAAGGGCTTACATATTCCAAGGCAATAGCCCGGTTACACAAAATGGTCTCTCAGACTCATACCAAATTAGCCCTAGGCTTTACAAAAATTACAACAAAAGAAAGAGCGATCTACTTTTCACCAAAACATATCCACACCCTTAGCTCGGCGGGATCACATCTTTACCTGCACCAAAGTCTCATAAGGATAAGCATAAAGCCCAGTAGAGAATTCTAACAAAGTATATATAGTTATGCAATTCTCAATAAAATGCAAATGTTCATGCTATGCCATACTTTCTTAAAGAAAATTTCATTTCAATAAAATTTAGCAATCTCAACACATTTCAAAAAAAACTTCCAATTTTAATCAACAGGGGTGGTAAATACGACACTGGTAATCCCTAGGTTGGTGTCTGCAAGTAGACTTTACGAGTACTACCAAATTGTCATTTTTACCGGTATTAACCGGAAGGCTCGACACCTATCCGCGCGGTTTTCTGGTCTTTCACCATGGACTCTCAGGCCAACTTATCAAGTTCAACTACACCCCCTATCCGGACTTACCACGTATTTACCCTATAACACATTTCCATTGTTCTTATCACAATATAATCCTTCTCAAAATAAACATGATGAGAATGTGCAATAATGATAGTAAATCACCTCATGCGCATTAATGACAATAAATCAAACGAGAATGCGATGTAATAATTATGGTCTCATAACATTTCTCCATCTTCAATTAACTCTACAACAAGGTCAATTAATTTCATTTCTCATTTCTTCTCTTGCAATGTTATTTCACTACATTGCCATAGGCCATCAATTAATGCCAATAACACATAGCAATTATTTTCCATCACACACAATCCATAATACTCAACAATTTACTATTTTCCACCACAAAACATGTTCATGCATTCAACACTTGTCTTCAATAATCTCTCAATCCACATATATCAAGAAAGTTATTGTCTTTGCAAACATATGATAAAAATCTATTTTCACTTACTCGTTTAAACAAGACAATGGAGAAAACCCCTAGATTCCTCCACATCCCTCCAAAAAATCCCAATTTTTCTAGGGTTTCCTTCAAAAACAAAAGTTTCCCATGCCCTTTGTAAAACACTTACAAAATCATCTTACTTAAGTTTTAAGGAAAAGAAATCCCCTAAGATTGACAAAAAGGGTAGGGTTTAAACCCACTTTTAAGACTCTCTACATTTGGACCACAAGAATCAAAATTTGTGTAATAACTTCAATAAAACCCTTGAATCAACATCTCAATGGAAAAACATGTATGTATAACTCAAGAACTCCCTACCTCAAACTTGTTGATGAAAGATGAGATGAAACCCTAACTTCAAGGATGAGAGAGAGCTTGATTTCTACCACCCCAAATGAAGCTCTTGCCTTAGCTCTCCAAGATTGAGAGAAATGATGATGATCTAACCCAATGGATTTCAAGAATCAAGGAGTTTTTGGTGTTTAAGGAGGTTTTCTAGAGAGAAGGGGGAGAAAAATAGGGTTTAGAGTGAGAGGGAAATGTGTAAAATGAGGTATACATTCGGACCAAAAAAAGGGAAAAAAACAGAGTTCGGGCTGCCCAGTTGGCTGCACGTGCGGCGTCCATCCCCGCACGTGGCCCATCCCCGCACGTGCGGCGGCCTCCACCGCTTGTGCGACCGACCCCACAGCTCTAGCGGTCCACCTCCACCGCTCGTGTGGCTCATTTCCCCCGCTCGTACATTTTAGACAGTGTGTAAACTCATGAAATTCAACCCCCACCGCTTGTGTGGCCTCCTCCGCTGCTCTTGCGGCCCTCCTCCGCACGTACAGCCTAGGGCCCCACACGTGCGGCCCTGGCCCAGCCACCCAAAGTTCCCGCTTCACTCCCGGGCATTCCGAACTCCCCCGCACACCTCCTGGAACCAATGAAGTTCAACATTGACAAACAAAACAAGAATGAGTGATTTAAATGGAATAACTTTCAAATGTTTCAAACCAAACGGGAACAAAAGAGGACGAAACCAAAGAGAATGAAAAAGGAAAGAGAGAAAGGGACCCGACCGTCATATAAGGTATGCTTTTCATTGTGAGTAATTTATTTGTGCCGATATTTTTGAGAGATAAATTGACTGACTTGATCGTCAGAGTGCCTCCGGGTGGACGAGCCACTGCGATGTTTCTTATCTTCTTGTGTGCAGGTGTTTGGCTTAATCTATTCTTCCGTGTGCTCTTTAGTTGAGTTCCCTCAATCTCGATGGGCAATGAGATCTAATTGATTATGAGGTCAGAAATCAACACCCACAATGACTTTTTTTAAATCCTCCAACGCCCTATTCGGATCAATGGAATGAGAAAGAATGGAATATAATGGTGATTTCATATCTTTTTTCATGGTATGATCATTTCCTTAAAATTGTGTAAGATAGTTCCATTTGTGATGCATTTATCATTGTTTTCTTAGTCTAACTAAATATATGAATGAATATTTTAATGGAAAAATTATTTCATTTCATTTTATTCTAATAAACCAAACGCTACCTAGGGAGATAGGTATTTCTACAATGCAAATATCAGATAGTCACAACCGTCCACAAATTAATTATGTGTATCAATTAAGTCCAAGTACAATACTAGGAGACAAACTCAAAACATATGAGTTTAAGATAAATTCATTCATTTCAATGCGTGACCTATTCCACTAGGCTATCAATACAAATAAAGGCATTCTTTAGGTGATAACTAAAAAATTAATTTACTGACAACAAACAATTTTATAGGAATGTTACTATTAAAAAACAATTTTGTTCAGTATATATTTTTGTCAATATAAGGACAATTTTTGTTAATACTTTTAGCAAGAAATGTGTTTTAATGGAGTTATTCAGATTAGACAGAAGCATAAAGCACCTATAAAATTGTTGGATACCCCACCCCCCAGAAATATTTTTTAGGACCATTTTATTCCTAAGTCAAATTATCAAAATACAAAATAGAAAAAAAAACTCTAAAATTCATTCCAATATCTTTTCTTTTTCGATCGCCGCTAACATTACCTTCGGCAATCACCTAGCCTCCTCTCTGTTCCTTCCTAACACTCACCACCACTCCCTCTAGCCCCTTCCTAGCTCCCTCTGCCACCCCATGCATTGGCCATCCACATTCGTCATCTCACTTTAGTAGCCATCGACCCAAACCATGACCCCAGTCAACAACCACCGACAATTTGTATATGTGAGAGAGAGAGAGAGAGAGAGAGAGAGAGAGATATTAAGGGTTGTAGAAGAAAAAGTGGATAGAATGAAATATCTAGGGGTGTTCAATAAAATCGAAGGAATTAGTAAATCGATCCAATCTGCCGGTTTGGTTTGGTTTGGTTTTTATTAGCTTTGGTTCTAGTTCTAAAAATGGCTGAATCGTTGAAATTGATCCAATTCTCGGTTCCAAGGCTTTGGTTATGGTTTCGAACAGGACCGTGACATATTTATTTATTATTTTTTTATATGTAAAAATTAAAATATGAAAAGTTTCTTATAAAATTTGAACACTAGTCTTCCTTGTGAAATTGATAAACTCCAATCAAGTTAACTAAACTAATTATTGTTGGTTTGTTTACTAACATAAAATATATATCATATTTATTGTTACATAAAATTCCTAGAACTGTAAAACCAATTGAAATCGAACCAAACCTGTTTTTGTGGTTCGATTCTAGTCCGGTATAATGGTTCGGTTAAGGTTCTAATTTTTTTAGAACCATAAGAAACTGTAACAATTGTACTTTTTCAGTAATTGGAACTATATCTAATTCCCGTATTGTTAGAGATAAAACCCTTTTAGTTGACCTTAGAACATTGATTAATGTACCATCTTAGTGTAGGACTAGAAACTTTGGATCGCTTGTTGGGGCTTCATTTTAGACCCTTGATGTAACACTTCCGACAAACCCTATTCGCTCGAGCGCAAGAGTTAGTGCTTGAGCGGTCTTTTGAACCATCTAGTACTTTAGCTTGAGGTATGAGATTCTGGGAGCTTGAATTTTTCGCCCGAGAGTAGGAGTTATCGCTTGTGAGTAGTCTGCTCGTCACACGGCTTGAGATACTGTAACACCACCGGGGGGTACACGTGCGCGTTAAACAGTTCGGACCCTTGATATCTTCAATCTAGTCTTACGAGTGCAATTTGAAACGTAGATGAGAGTCTAAATTTGGCAACTTTTATAAAAAAATCCATTTTATTATAAAACATTTGCCAGAAATGGATTGTATCATCAAATCTCAGAGTTGCCATCTAATATTTTGGAAAAATCAGGAAACCCGTGACTCGTGCCAAGGTCACTATTCATCGTAACCAAGGATGCTTGGCTCAGAACCTTAGGTATGAGGGGGAAAAGTCATTAATTGAGCACTCCCACTCACCTGATCAAAGATCGGCCTATACTAAACCAAGACATGATTTTTATTTAATTTATATGTTCATATTCCAATTATTAATAATCCTAAAAATTACTATATGAAGCAAACACATATAGACTATGTCGTTCATTTTAGAATAGTTTGATTTTATGCATTTGAAAGGGTTTTGAGATTTGTATAGCTCACAAGTAAATTGAGCTTATAAACATGAAAAATCAATATCGTCCCAAATTGAGCGACACAACATCCATCCACCGGTAATCATAGAGATATATCAACTAAGCAAATAGCCGCATGGTAAGATGTTTGACATAATAAGAAAAACACATACAAGTAGGATGCTAAAGCATAAAAACTCACATAATTACTAAAGTCCTGTGAACAGCTGCAAAACAAAATTAGGAAATATGCATGATTTTATATACAAAATCCTAATGCAATACATACAAAAAATGTGACTAAAGATTAGGCTACTAAAACATGGCATGTGAGTCATCATCTTAAGGCATGAGGTAACGTACAAAATCACATATGAATTAATTAAATTCATAGGTACAAATGAGCCGAATCTGAATGCATGAAATATAGATACAAAGTATGGATATAATGACAAGCATAATATAAGATGCATATTTACAGAATATGGAAAGAAAATAAAAGAACGGGATAGAAAGAAGTGGGGAGGGGAGTTATTACATCACTTGAATAATTACACATCTGAATAAGGGAGGAGGGGGAGAAAAATATTATAACAAAATAAAAATCTCACAACTCTCTCTAAATAAAAGAAAAAATAAAGATGCCTTGGAGATCGACCGCCGGAAATGGTTCTTTTTATTGCTAGAAGATTGCTCTATTTTGCCCCGCAAAACTCATTTTTGCGGGAGCACTATTCATCTGGGAGCACTATTCACCGTAGGAAGTACTATTCACTGCGGCAGTTACTATTCACCCTCCTTGGTCATTCTTCATCTTACTGGGCATTTTTCGTCTGCGGTTACTATTCATCACCAAAGGTACTACTCATTGTCGGGGTTACTATTCATCACCGGAGGTTACTATTCACAGTCGACAGTTACTATTCACCGCCAGTCACTATTCAACGGGCGAGGTCACATTTTTAACAAATTAGATGGTTTTAACTGACCATGTAAAGTAATAAATTATAACAGTTTATTTAAAGTAATAAATTATAACAACTTATGTAAAAAAAAAATTACAACAGATATGTGGATGATGCAACCTTCCCTTTAAAGCAGGAAAGTGATTATATAAAGTAAAGTGTAAATTACAACAGATATGTGTGTGATGCAACATTCGCTTTAAAGCGGGAAAGAGGTTATATAAAATAAACAGTAAATTACAACATATATGTAGACGGTGTAGCCTTTCATTTAAAGCAATAAATAAAGCGGTAAATAAAGTAGTAAAAGAATTTAAACCACTTATATTACATTTTTAAATTTAAGTGAAAGTTTGCAAAAACTCATCTTTTGGAGAAAAGACGAATTTTCTGATTTGCAAACTTTCTTTGATCACTCTCAAGGTTATGGAATGTGTTCTCAATTCTTAATCCAAAATTCAAAATTTAAGCTTTAATGGTGTGTTTTTGTTTTTCGGATGGTGGATTGGAAAAGGGCAATAAAGAGAATGAAAAGAAAAATTTGGTTCAGAAAAATAAAATATCTAAGATCTTTTTTTTCCTTTTGTCTCTTGAAAATATTTTTTCTCTTTTTTTTTCCCTTTCTTTCTTTTTCCTCACATTTTTTCATTCTCTCTTTATTTTTATTTTTTCCTCCAATTTTTTTCCTCTTAATTGTGATTATTTTTTTTCTTCTTTCCTTATTGATCTTCCCCTACCCTTTTATAGAAGAAAAAAACCCACAAGCAAACAAAATGCAATTCGGTGGGGAGTTGAGGTTTTCAAAGAATGCACAGTAAAAATTACTGTGCACTTTATAATATGATAATATACAAAATGTATTATTCGCATAAATATATGTACAAATATCCAAAAAATATAAAAACACACAAAAATATGTAAAATTATAAAATAACAAAATAAATGGATTAGTAAAATATATTTTAGTAAGCCATATATACAACATAATTTGGCTAAAACTGGTCTAAAACAAAAGAAAACAAAAAAACAAACTTTAGGAGGCTGGGGAATTTCAAAGGCTAAATAGTAACTTTATAATATAATAATATCTAAAATACATTAAATACATTAATATATGTACAGATAGTCAAAATATTATAAAAACATACCAAAACATGTAAAATTATAAAATAATAAAAATGAATGGACTAATAAAATATATTTAACGGGCCAAATATGTAATATAATTTGGTCAAAATGGGTCTAAAACAATTTGGCCAAAACAAGTGCAGGTTGGGATTAAAGCTTAAATTTCATCTTTCCATTGAGAATTTTGTGAGATAGCAAATTCTTGTTTTCATCATTGGATAATTAAAAGAAAGCGCCCATGTCTTAGGGCCAGTCAGAAAGGGGTGTCTATAGTTGCCCCTCTTTGACAGAATTCGAAATCATTTCATGACGTGAGTGAATGTCAAAGCTCGAAAACGACCCTTTTGACAAGGCCATAAGACTTGGGCAAACAAACAAGATGCAAATACATTTGGTTGAACTCGAGCGTTGCCTACGTATCCCTTCGCAAGGAATCAAACTAACGTAGTGCAGAGGCAGAATGCAAATGACATGCTCGAAATATAATTGAAAGCTGGACTTACATGCTTTACGAAACCATTTTTTTTTTCTTTCCCTTTTTGAAAATTCATGATCTATAATGCAATGCAACAGGTAATATGCAAGGCAGGCGTCGTGCGAATGATATGAAGCATAACAAGGGATGTAACCTAAACACATTCACATAAGACAACGAAATGTAACCGATGAATAGTTTTAACCTACAATCCAAAACATGGAAGGCATTAACCGATGGATAGTCTCAACTAACAACCCAAGAAAAGAGAAGTATTAACCAATGGTGGTTTGAACTGTCAACAACCCGAGAAAGGGATAATATCGTTATCCCGAAAAGGGGCCAGCATAAATCGAGTGGTTTGAACCTATAACACAAAAAAAAAAAAAAGGGCTAGTAGTAACTGATGAAAAATGCTGTAATCAAATGTTGATGCGGATAGATTATAGCCAAGTAATGCAACAATGATAGTTGTAACCATGCAAATGATATGCTAATACAATTGAAAGTTGAATTCTTTATTTTTTCTATGATTTATGCAATGCAATATGTAATAGGTGGTAAGGCAAGCCTCATGCAAATAATATAAAGTATAAAGGGGGTGCATCTCATACAAATGTGATATAGCACAAATGACAGAGATAATACATCGCATACAAATATGCCAAAGCACAAATGATAGAGAGGGGTGCATCGCATACAAATGTGCATACTGCACAAATGATAGAGGGGATGTATCACATACAAATGTGCCACATCACAAATGATAGAGGGTGTGCATCGCATACAAATGTGCCACAACACAAATGATAGAGAGAGGTAATAGAGGGGGGTGCATTCGCATAGAGGGTGCATCGCATACAAATGTGCATATCGCACAAATGATAGAGGTGGTGCATCACATACAAATGTGCCACAACATAAATGATAGAGGGGGATGCATTGCATACAAATGTGCACAATGCACAAATGATAGAGGGGTTGCATCCCATACAAATGTGCCATAACACAAATGATAGAGGGGGTGCATCGCATACAAATGTGCATACCGCACAAATAATAGAGGGGGTGCATTGCATACAAATGTGTCACAACACAAATGATAGAGGGGGTGTATTGCATACAAATGTGCATACTGCATAAATGATAGAGGGGGTGCAGATTGCACAAATTTTGAAAAAGTTTTTCGGGAACTCAATGTATCGAGCCATTTTGTTCCGGGAAGTAATATGTTATAGAAAATATCTTGAGAAGCAGTGTTTCGGACAAGCACCTCATGGGGGAAAATATTGGGTTCCCAACTTCGAGTTTTTGATTTTTCTGATTTTCTGAGATTGTACTTGAAGTATGTGAATCCAAACACAAAGATGCAGTTTTTTCACAAAGATATAGTTTTTTTTTTTTTTTTTCATTTTTGTATGCATTTTTAAAAATTTATTTTTTTTAAAGTTTTTGATTTTTTTGAATCCTTTTTTTGATTTTTGAAAAGTTTTTTTTTTTTTTTTTTTTTTTTTTTTTTTTTTTTTTTTTTTTTTAAATTTTTTTTTTTTTTTTTTTTAAAAAAATTTAACATTTCTTTTTGAATTTTTGTTTTCTTTCTTTGAAAACTTCTTTTTGAATTTTTTTTTTTTGTTCTTTAATTTTTTTTCCCAAAAAAAACTTGTATACATACCATATATACATATACGGATACAAACAATATACAAAATAGTATATACACACAATATACAAAATACGTACTACATACACATATAAAATATACACATACAAACTATATATATGGATACATATACAGTATACACAGACATACGAATACATATATACATACAAAATATATACGTATATGGTATATATATACATAATATATACTCCTCCCTTGTTTTGTCTCTCTCTCTCTGTCTCTCTCTCTCTCTAACCCGTTCGTCTTCGTCGAGCGCCA
Source organism: Camellia sinensis (assembly GCF_004153795.1). NCBI lineage: Eukaryota > Viridiplantae > Streptophyta > Magnoliopsida > Ericales > Theaceae > Camellia > Camellia sinensis. The sequence goes on along the minus strand of NW_021026806.1, from coordinate 860,941 downwards.
TGTCTGGCGTGTGATTTCAACAATCACGGCGCGCCTAACCGATAGCAGTTGGACGACCTCGTTTTGTCAAAGATTGCCTCGGCAATCCCTCTTCTCTTGGCTTCTTCTTCTTCTCCATTTCTTCTTCAACTGAGGCTTGCAAGAGAGACAGAGCAGAGAGCTGCAAACTTCCCCTGCCATTACTCTGCAAATTTTTCCTTTAGCATTATACTCCCCCTGACATGACCTCTTCTCATTGTCCCTTCACTCGCTTCCCTGACCTTAACGATTCTTCAATCGAGAATGCTGAGGCCAGCTCCTTTGAGCCTCGACAGAGTGCTTCCGCCATTAGTCTTGTTCTCAGCTTTCCTGCGCTGTCAATCAAGCAAACAATGGTAGTGTAGTCTGATATCGATGCTAAAAATTTTAAGTCATGTGTGGAGATGGTGATTGCGGTCTCTAATTTGTTCTACCGGCTGCAGGGTAGAACGAGTAAAGTGCATCGGTTAAACGACCAGATTTCTCTACTCCAGCGTATGTACAAGGACGCTTGAGTAAAGATTAGCAACTTGAAGAAGCAGAATAAAGAGCTGAAACGACAGGCCACCTCTATGGCCCGATTTGGACTTCTATCGTACTCTTCATTTGACGGCCGGCAGAGAGTAATTTCTTTTGGAAGCTCTGCCAATGTCGAGACAGAGTCTTCAAAGGCTTCCCGAGAGTGAAGATGAAGCGAGATAGCTGACGGTAAAGTTCTGAATTTGACATCCAGCCCTCAATTGACTAGAAAGCAAAAGCAATCCAAACACACCTGTTTACACTTGTTGGAATGAAAGAAACTTAAAACAAGACTCTAACAGACAAACCATTGAGCCTATGCAAATTTTATAGTTTTTCATTCTTCAATGCGGGCACAATTAGAAACACCATGGGCGCGACGATCGCAGGCATGGTTTTGAATATCACTTGTGTGACGAATGTAGGCGCGATACATTACTAGAGACAACTATTACGCACTTTCTGGTGAATGAGTTGACAATGGAGAATTTCAAGAATACGGAAAAAAGATAGAAAACTTGACTCGATTGTGTCCCTAGTTCATCACTTTGACTATTTTTTTTGGTTTTCTACTAAAAAGATTTTGACCAACATGAAAATTAGATTAATATGCTTGTTCCACTCTCTGATTTTTGACCAGCATTGAAAATTTTCACTCTTTGGTCGAAAGAATGGTCTGATTTTTCAAAAATGGAATAATTTTTGGGAAGTTAGTCGACTTCATTAAAAATCATCAAAACCTATTTTCGCAAATAGCCACTGCTCGACCAACTTGAAATCAATCCTTGAGATGTACAACTTCAAATTAGATAACTCGAGCATGATAAACAGTATTACCACTTGATTTGTCTGGCAACTGAATCTTCCATACAGAAAAGATAAGACAGTCGAACTGAATGAAGATAACCCAATTAAACATGGATATGATAACCCAGCTGAATAAGGATAAACCAGTCAAATATGGGCAAAACAAGCAAGTTGAAAATGGTTGGGGCCGAACTTCAGGATGAAACTGCCTATGTATCCTAGTTAGGCCTTGCGTAGTTCACGGGTAAGGCTCACTTGAGTATTAACACTCTTGTTTTGTACTCTAACTTTTGCTAAAGCTGCATTTCTGGATTTTCGACCTTGCGAGTGTTGTTTGTTTTTTTTTTCTTTCATTCAATCATTTTTCATTTTACATGTTTTTATTTTCTATTTTTTTTTGTTTTTCAGCTCTAACTTTTGCCTGGGCCGCCCTTCCGGGTTTTCGACCTAGCAGCCTCTCAAGGATAATACCTTGGTAGCTTGTCCATGTTAATTACTTGTGAGATCTCTAGGCCATCTAAATCCATGGGAATGACTGTTTCTCTTGATCAGATAGACTTGATGATGTAGGGCCCCCTTAAATTGGGTCTGAATTTGTCCCTGGTGTCGTGGATAGGAACCCGATTGTCCTTCAGCAATAAATCTTCTTCTCTCAAATTCTGGGATTTGACTTTCTTTCCAATCTCCATTGGCTTGAGAAATGCTAGTTTGGAATCTTTGATCACATCTGACCTTTTTTCCCTGCTTCCAGTTCGCTTTGCAAGCCTTCTTCAATCATATCTGACATTTTTGCTTCTAGTTCAATGGCTGTTTCCAATATTGAACATTCTGAATCAAGGTTTGAAAGCTAAGGAGGTTGGGTCTTAGGTTAAGAGTGATCTTATGTTGTTCAATCTCAGGATTAATTTCGGACATATCTTCGTAGGACCACGCAAAAGATTTCTTCAAATCTTTTAATAAAGCGACTAATCGCTGGTGCTCCTCTGAAAACAATTCAAAACCAATCTAAATCAAGCTAGGATCCTTCGCAATACCCACATTAACAGATATGATCTCATCCATTAAGAGCTTAGCACACATCTTTTCCTCTCAGTTAATCAAATTTTACAAAGAAGAATTCATTCCTCTTCGTTTTTATCAAAGGTTTGGAAAAACTTCTGAAAGTTTTGGTCAATGCAATAACTTAAAGGCATAGAGAAGCAAGTGAAAATTACTGCATTTTCATTTAGAACTTCTAGCTCAATGATTGAAACAAACTCAAAAGAAAGTGAAAAGACAGACACAGACATGATAATGGTGTACGGGTTATCACCCCTGAACTCACCAGATTCTGACTCACAAAACTAACTCGATCTTGATTCTAGCTCTACAGACTTTGTAGAATCAGGTTCATACTTAATACCCAATTAAGAAAATAAAATGAAAGCATTCCCAAATTGCTAATTACAGTGCGTGCCGTCCATTACGTCTAGAATGAAATTTGTGCAATCAGCAGGTGGTCCATTCTCGATCACAGAACTAGTCGTATTATCTCCAAGTGTAAACGTCCCCGAACGTCCCGGGAGGAAATCCCGTTTTGTTCATTTGGGCTCACTACAGTTCGGACTCAAATGTCACGGTTCTTAATCTGATCTCGCAAAGTGCAATGCAAGATTGATAAATCACCAAAGAGTCCAAGTCCGGCAAATCGTTTTAGAAAACAAATTTTTAGAAAGAAGTGCCAAACATGGATTGCTTTGCCAAATACAGAGTCGCCACCTAAATATTTATTTTGAGGGAATTTAGGAAACCCTGACTCGTTGCCTAAGGCCACGTGCCCGTCATCACCAAAGTTGCATCGGCTCGGGATCTTGGGTACGATTGGAGAAGGTCAGCTATGAGCACCCCCGCTCGCCCGATCAAAGATTGGCCTCTACTAACCATGATATCGAGTTTCGAAAACATTATGTGCTCTTATTTCAGTTATTAGCCTAGAATTACTATGTGATACGCACAACATACAAGTATAGACTAGAATGCCCAAGTTGGAACAAAGCATCGCATATCCGTTTATTTTTTAAATGGTTTGAAGTTTGCTACTCGTAAGTAGGCTAAAACACGGATTCCAATGAATTGTTCCAATTCAAGCAATCCAACCTTCACCCACAGGCATTCAGGCAGTTATATCACATAAGCAATTAGCCTCATGGCAAGCATGCTGTCATGTTAACATTCACATACATGCAAGATGCTAAAGCATAAACACTCACAGTGTACTCCGAGCCAAAACAAGAAACTAGTTAGTAATCATGCATGATCCTAGTTCATGTTAGCAATGGCTAATGCAACGCATGCAAAATGCAAATAAGGTAGGCTTGGCTACCCTAAGAATGGCATGTGAAATGTGACAACTCGATACACGTATTCAAGTTGGAATTGAAATACTATGCAATTAGTATGATGCGCCGAGCCCGGTGCGTGCAATACGAATAAATGTATACAAACATGCTATCATAAGAATGCTAATTGAAATGTGCCCTAAGACTAACCATTGAAAGCAGGTAAGTAAAAGGGAGAAAGACGTGGGGTTGGAAGACATGCATCACACACACGCACGCTTATTACAAACTTCGCTCTCTCTCGGAGGGGCCAAAAGAATAATACAAATTAATTAACTAACAAGCTAATTAAATATTACAGACCCTTAATTAATTAAACAAATTAATTAAATTACTAAAAGAAATAAAACAGCCTCGGGAAGAGGGACGAATGCATGCACGCTCGGCTCCGCTCGAAAATCCACCGCCATGTCACATGTTGCCTCTGTTTGCACTGCTTTCCTTTTCTGAAGACTGCACAAGTTTCCAAATTGCTTCTGAAATACTCCCTGAGAGTTGTGGGAGGCCACCGACCAAGAGGGAGCACCACCGGCCATGTAATTATGGTCATCGACCAAAAATTAGATCACCGACTGGGTATTAATAGTCAGCCGGCACTGAAAGTTGCTGACTGGCCATTTATTCCTGCAGAATACTGGTTTGCTGCAACAGAGGACAAACAAGACATGACAATGCATTTCAAAGCAATGTTTGCACCACCACCCTCCTCATCATGTTTGAGACTCAAAGGAGTATGGTTTTTGACCCTCGGGCCATCAATCACGCATTTCAATGTATGACGGCCCAAGACGCCAAGTGTGCAATTTGATATCAAATGAAATGCACACAAACACACAATGATTCGAACCTCTATCATAATTGATCAAGAGGAAAGGGATGCAAACATGCACAATGCTATGCAACCTAGACATGCAAGCAAACTAATGCAACATGAGCATGTGAATAAGCATGCAAACATGCAAGCATGTAACAACATATTAAACTCATGACAAAATGCAAGCTAACAAGCATGCAAAATGCAACTTAAGCATACAATAATATGCAATGGGCTAAGTATGCAACAACATGCAAGGCAAACATGCAACAACATGCAAAAGATGGGCTTACACCAAGATGGACAGCTTTCCAATAGGTCCAAAACAGTGGCCAAAATGCTAAAGGATAAGGGACAAAACCACATACAAACATGCATGCTAATGGCCCATCACTTTAAGCACAAAAGAGCAACCCTTAAGCACATTTAAAAGAGGATGAACATGGACAAATGGCATACATTGTAAGCTCTGAAATCATGTTAGAAATGGTGCCAAACCAACTAAACAAATCAAGCAAAGCATGCAACCAAACCCAAAACTTGAAACTAGCCAAAGGACTCAAACCAAGGCTACATGAAGCAAGCCCCAAAGGGCCAATAGGACCTAAAATAGTCCTAAGGTAAGTCCAAATGAGCCTAAAACATGCGAGGAAAGAGGCCAAAACATGCTAGGACACAACTCCCAAAACATGAGGCATGCAAAACCAACAAAGAGGTGTTACACTACACCTAAGACAACCAAACATGGCATGATTTAAGCAACAAAAATCAGAGATATGACATGTTAAAATGAGCCCAAAAACCCACTTAGATGACATCTAAATGGTCTAAGCATGATGACATACACAATGGTCCAAACATGGAGCCTAAAACAACAACTCTTTAAGGCATTAAAGGAGCATCAAATGTAAGTAAACAAGCATGCCACATGGACTAAAATGACATGGTAAGTGACTCCAAATCACTGAAATAAGCCAAGTAATGCATGTTAGGGGGTTCAAAACTCAAAGCCTACAAGCTAGATTACATGGTAGCTATACAAAGCAAGTCATGGACAACCAAAACAACCAAAATCAGAGCTCAAGCATGTTAAAACAAGGCTAGAAGCTTCACAAAGTTGAGCCAAAATCATGCTAAAAACACATGATACAACATGATACATGTTAAGGCCAAAACATGGAATTACAAGACAACTGTATGGAGCATGCATGGCATGTCTAGACCAACTTAAAACAGTGCTATATCATGGCAAAATAACGCCAAATATTAACTAAGACATGGCCAACATGAACTTAAACAAGGTGCTCACACATGAGGCAAATATGACAAGTATTGAAGACAACAAGGAGAGGGGATGGCCCTCTCCTTCTTAGGACCTCAAAACACCATCCCCACCACTGAAATCCAGAGAAGGCCAATACAAGGTGGTCCCGAAGCTCACAAAAAAGGCACAAAAATGAGGCCAAACAAGGCCTAAGAGGGGGTAAAAACCCGAAACACCAAAGTGATCTTAAACAACTATTTTAAGCACTTAAAAATAGAACTTTTATTAGTTATACACTAAGCTCAAAACAGCATGCAAGATAGGTTAAAATCTTGGGCAAAAATGGGGAATAAAGCGGGAAAAGGAGTTACCCTTGTAGCTCAGCAAAACCAGCAGGTTCTTGGATCAAAAACCAACTCTGTAACCTCTGAAAATACCCACCAAGAACCTTAGATGAATGGTGGAGGTGTGTGGTTGTGAGGTGGTGTGCAAAGGGGCCAAGAATCTCACTCTTTTGAACCCAAAATATAGAGATACAGAGAGAGGTATATCTCTTGTGCCTTAGACAAAATTTTCAACCTCTCTAAAGGAGAGGGAGGCCATCTCTTATAGAGAAAGAAAAGGGTTCAAGCTTCTTGGAGAAGCTAGAGCAAAAGGGTCAAGCTTCTTGGAGAAGCTAGAGCAAAGGTTCAAGCTTCTTGGAGAAGCTTGAGTAAAAGGTTCAAGAGGTTCAAGCTTCCTCAAGAAGCTAAAACAAAGGTTCAAAAGGTTCAAGTTTTCTCAAGAAGCTAAAACAAGGGTTCAAAAGATTCAAGCTTCCTCAAGAAGCTTAAAATAAGGGTGCAAATCCTCCATACATGTATATGGAGGGCAGGGTCTGTGCTTACCAACTGGCACAGCTGGTATGCATAATGTCTGAAAAAGGCAAAGAAAAGGTCTCAGTCAGAAAAAGTGGCCGATTGACCAAAATAATGGTTGGCCGACCAAAAACAATCCGGTAGTAAGAAAACAGGGCCGGTGGCCTCAAGCCATGGCCGGTGAGGTGTGGGGATGGCCAACAAGCCATTCCCTGCCCTCAGAAGCAAAAATACAAGTGTTTGGTATACAACCAAGCACAAAACAGATAAGTTGAGAGATCTTGAGGCGAGGCGCGTAGCCGAGACCTCTGAGAACTCAAAACGAACACGAACATAGATGATCATCGAGTGTTCAAACGATGACATCCAAGTCTTGAGGACGGTCAAAAATGGGGTGTCTGCAGTTGCCCCTCTTTGACAGAACTCGAAAGTCATAACAATGATGGGAGTGAATGTCAAAGCCCAGAGACGACCCATTTTTAACAAGGCCGAAGACTTAGACAAGCATGCAAGATAGCAAGATATGTGCCCGTGGGTAGGGGCAAGATGCAAGAACAATGCATGGTGCCGAACATAACTTATGATCATGCAAAGAGAGCTGTAACGAAGTAAATACATGCAATAAATGCAACAGTTTTAAGCAAGCCAAAAACCAAACTACATTATAATGCAGAAAGGATGTAAGAAGATTATGCAATCTTAGCAAGCATGTGCGATAGATACACAAAAGTGAACGAAGGGTGATAGATACACAAAGTGAGTAAGCATGTGCAATAGATACACAAAAGTGAAGAGAGTGTGATGGATTCACCATACGAATAAAGTGTGATTGATACACTAAGTGTAGCAAAGTGTGATAGATACACAAAGAGAAACGAGTGTGATGGATACACTAAGCAAATAAGTGATAGATACACTAAGCGAACGTATGTGATGGATACACAAAGTAAACGTAGTGTGATTAGATACACAAAGTGAACGTGTGATGGGTACACAAAGCGAGCGTGTGATAGATACCCAAAGTAAACGTGTGATGGATACACAATGTGAGTGTGTGATAGATACACAAAAGGTGAACACAAAGTGTGATAGATGCACTAAGTGAACAAAGTATGATAGATACACTAAAGGTGAACACGAAGTGTGATAGATGCACTATGTGAACAGAGTATGATAGATATACTAAAGGTGAACACAAAGTGTGATAGATGCACTATGTGAACAGAGTATGATAGATCTACCAAAAATGAACACAAAGTGTGATAGATGCACTAAGTAAACAAAGTATGATGGATACACTAAAAATGAACACAAAGTGTGATAGATGCACTATGTGAACAGATGTGATGGATACACAAAAGGTGAACACGAAGTGTGATAGATGCACTATGTGAACAAAGTATGATAGATACACTAAAGGTGAACACAAAGTGTGATAGATGCACTATGTGAACAGAGTATGATAGATATACTAAAGGTGAACACAAAGTGTGATAGATGCATTATGTGAACAGAGTATGATAGATATACCAAAAATGAACACAAAGTGTGATAGATGCACTAAGTGAACATAGTATGATAGATACACTAAAAATGAACACAAAGTGTGATAGATGCACTATGTGAACAAAGTATGATGGATATACCAAAAATGAACACAAAGTGTGATAGATGCACTATGTGAACAAGTGTGATGGATACACAAAAGATAATGAAGTGAATATGTGCATGATAGATACACAAAATGAGGATGTGTGTGATAGATACAGAAAATGAGAATATGTGTGATAGATACAGAAAATGAGAATGTGTGTGATAGATACACAAAATGAAAGAAGTGTGATTGACACACTAAGTGAAGAGAGTGTGATTGATACACTAAATAAATGAAGTGTGATTGATACACTAAGCGAATGAAGAAAGTGAAGTGTGATTGATACACTAAATGAGTGAAGTGTGTGAAGTGTGATTGATACACTAAATGAGTGAAGTGTGATGGATACACTAAAGTAAATAAAGTATGTGAAGTGTGATTGATACACTAAATGAATGAAGTGTGATGGATACACTGGATGTGAATAAAGAGAGTGAAGTGTGATTGATACACTAAATGAATGAAGTGAGTGAAGTGTGATTGATACACTAAATGAGTGAAGTGTATAATGTGTGATTGATACACTAAATAAGTGAAGTGTGATGGATACACTAAAGTAAATGATCTTAAATGAAACTTCTTTGAATGAACCGTACATATAATATCGTGCATGAATGAGAAAGAAACTTGATAGGTACAATGCAATACAATGCATGACGTTTAAGGAATGCAATAAACAAACCTAGCGGCGCTTTAGAAAGCGGGAGTGGCGATAAACCGCTCTACTCTGACGGGGATCTCCTCTCGTGCTCTTCGAACACTTACCTTCAACTTACAGTACGAAGGTTCTGAAACGCTGACAAGGGTTCTTCACGTAGAACACCTTGGATGCTGCCTTTCTTCTTGATCATATTCACAACTTTCCCTATTCTCCAACGGAGTGACAGATTAGGTTGGTTCAGTATCCAGAATTGAGGTGCATACACGCTATCTCAACCTATGGGGCTTCCATACAGGTTTCAAGCCGAGGAGACGCCTCTGGGTATTTAAACCAGACTTTAGTCTCGGAAATCCCAAACCTTTGCGTTCTAGGCAACAACCATTCAAACTCTAGTTTCCACCGTCGCAGTTGGTCTCCTAGGAACTCATTGCGAACACAGCCAAGATGCCTCTGGCAGGGAATGGTACTCAGGGAGAACACTTCTGATCGCTATTATGGCTTGAAGTAGACTTGATCTTGAGCTTGAGGTAGAGGCACACTCATACTTTGGAGCATTGGCAAGACCTGAAGAGGTACACATGGAATGCAATCTCGGAACTTACTGAAGTTAAAACTAACTCAGATGCTCGACATTTTTCCTCTTTTATTTTGCTTTGTGGTCTGGAACCTATATAGCTTCAGATAGGTCCTGGTTTTACTGTTCTCGCATGACCTGGGTTGAACCTTGCGATTCTACGAAAGAGCGAATCTCGTTTTGCACAGATGTGGAGAACGGCACGGCACTCGGAGCGCAAAACGATTTTATTTTTGAATTTGAGAGATGAGTTCTTGACTGGGGTATTGAGCCTACAACTGAACACAGCGCACTACGACTCGACAACGGAAAACAAAAGGTAAACAACCTAAACACATCGAGTAACACTCGAAACGACTCAAAACAAGAATCGAGATAAAACAAAAAGACACGACACGCAGACATGCACAGGGAGCCTGTTTCTCTGGGTATTATTTCCCACCCTTTCTCATTTGTGATTCTCACATCACTCGGCCCTCAAGCTCGGTTTTTCTCTCAAAACCCTTTCCTCGCTTTTCCTCTCAGCACACATCTCTCTATTCTTTAATCTCTCATTTTTTATCCCTCCCCTAGGTGGTTGATGGATAAACAAGAAATTGCGAGCTCTTGCCCCTAGCATGCTGCTAGATTCTCTTTCTTCTGGGCACAGCCAGTGAGTTCCTCCTATAGAGGGGTTCCGCCACAACTGGGTGTGTAGCAAATCTTCAGCGGACATCAGTTGACGATGCTCTGCTGGGGAGTTTGGACTTGATCAGATCTGTCCAGATGAGGGAGTGGAATATCTTGCCCCATTCCAGTTCGTACTTCGCACTTGGCTTGATACCTCGTTGCTTGGAGGATGTGAGAGCTTTCTGACCTTTTGCGGTCAGCTTTAGTGGTGCCATTTTCTGGCAAGTATGTTGACAACGGGGAAAAGACAGAACACTTGACTCAACTGTGCCCCTAGTTTTATTATTTTGACCATTTTTTGTTTTTGACGTTCTACTAAAACAATTTTGACCAACATGAGAGTTGGATTAACATGTTTGTTTGATTTTCTGATTTAAAATCATGCAAGTTAGGTTATGAGCACTGAAAATTTTCCTTTTTTGGGTCCAAGAAATAGTCCAGTTTTGGAAAAATAGAATAATTTTCGAGAAAATTAGTCAACTTCATTAAAAATTCTCAAAAATTATTTTTACAAATAGCCACTGCTCAACGAGCGCAAAATTTACTCTTGAGATGCACAACCTCAGATCCAAAATAATGAAAAATTGCCCCTTGTCTGAACGGCACTTCATGGCAACGGAAAGTTGCCCCTTGTTTGGATAGCACCGCAGCGCATTGTAATCAGTCCTCAGAGTGACAATCACAACCGAACTCTCGGATACAGAGAAGACAAAGATGACCAGAACCATCACATAGACACAGTCGAATTAGAAGTGTTTTATGGCTGGACTTCAGAATGAAATTGCCTATGTATCCCAAACATGGGAATCAAGCCTTACGTAGTTCGGGGTTTGAGGTACACTCGGGTATTAACCTCTCCTTTTGCGCTCTAACTTTTGCCAAGGCTGCCCTTCCGGGTTTTCAACCTTGCGAGCTTTGTTTTTCTTTTCTTTTCATTTCATTTCATTTTTTTTTATTTTCTTCATTTTTCTTCTTTTTCTTTTTTTTTTTCATTCTTTGCATTTTTTTTTTTGTTCTTTTTCTTTTTTTTTCTTACTCTAACTTTTGCCTAGGTCGCCCTTCCGGGTTTTCGGCCCAGCGAGCCTCTCAAGGGTAAAAGTGTAGCTTTGTCCATGTCAAATGGTTTTGAGATCCTGAAATCATCTGAATCCAGGAGAATAGCTGCTGTTCGCTGACGATGCAGGAGTCCATCGAATGGGGGCTGAATTTTCCCCTAGTGTTGTGGATAGGAACTCGGTTATCCTTCATCAATATTTTCTTCTTTCCTCCCTTTTGGGATTTGGGCATTCTTGCCGATCTTTGTCAACTTGAGAAACATCCCAATTTGTTACTCTTCGAGCACATCTGACATTTTTGCCCCTAGTTCTACGGTGCTTCTGATCTAGCTTCGCAAGGTTTCTTTTGACGACGTCTGACTTTCTTGATCTGACTTTGTTTGCCCCTAGTTCAAGGGCTGTTTCGAATCTGGCCACACAGGCCTCACATTGTGGTTGACCTTTGCACATTCTGAATTAAGGTTCAAGGTTTGAAAGTGAGAGGTCGAGTCTCGGGGTTGAGAGCGATCCTAAGCTGCACAATCTCAAGAGCGATTCCACACAGGTCTTCGTAAGACCGCACAAAACATTTTTTGAAATCTTTTAAGAAAGCGACTAGTCGCTCGCGCTGAAGACAGTGCGGAACCAATCTGGATCAAGCCAGGATCCTTCTCAGTACTCACATTAACAAACATGATTTCATTCATTAAGGGCTTAGCATGCCTCTCTTTCTCTCAATTGATCAAATTTTGCAAAACCCGATGAATTCCTCCCTCTTCCTTTTCATCACAGTGTTTGAAAAGTTTTGGAAAACTTAGGTCCATGCAATGAGTTCGAGGCACAGAAAAGTAGGCAAAAAGTATTGCCGTTTCATTCAAACTTTTTGGCACAACTGGTGCAAGGCAGAAGCAAACACAAGGGTGTGAAAATCACTGCTGTTCATTCAAATCTGTTGGCATTACTGGCTCCAAGGCAGAAACAAACTCAAAAGAAAGCAAAAAGACAAACACAATACAAAATAGTGATGTCCGAGGTAACACTCCCGGAATCACCTGACTCCAACGCAACAGGACTGACTCAATACCATAAGAGAGACCCGACTGATTCAGTACAAACAGACTGACTATGCACAAAACAACAAAACTGACCCAATACCCAAGTCAGAAAGTACAAAAACTAGCATTCACAAATGCTCAAAACAGTGCGTGCCATACGCCATATCTGGAGTAAACTGAGCGCCGCCCGCAGGTGATTCATCCCCTGATCACATCACATTATCCCCCACAAGTTCACTGATCAAGTGCCCGATAGACTTTGCTGAGCTGGTGCGGCGATGACCTTGTTGTCAAACAGATCTTGTACATCATGGCGAAGACGAAAGCAACTGTCAGTGTCATGACTAGTTTGTTGGTAGTAGGCTCAGTATTTAGTGTGGTCATGCTTTGGAGGGATAGGATCGGGTAGAGGCCATTGTTCCAAAGGTTTCAGATATTCCTTCCGGAGTAAGGCCTCTAGAGCCTTTGACGAAGGCATATAAAGTGGGGTAAAAACACTCTTGACTCGAGGTGGATATTTGGTTTTTTGTGAGCTACTTTCGGACGCACCGGTGAATGGGGTAGCTATTTTTGATGTGGTGGTGGTGACCATGCCCACTTCAGAAGATCTTGCAGCTGCATTACCACTGGTGGTCGCATTCGAACTGCGGGAAAACGCCCTCTTGGGCTGCTCCTTCTCCTGATCAATGAGGCCCTGCTTCATAGCGTCCTCGATTTGTACCCCAATCTCATGTAGATCTGTAAAGGTGGGGAGGGGGAGAACGATCATCTTCTGCATGAGCTTGGGCTGGAGGTTGCGCACAACCATCCGAATCTGATCGTTGTCAACAGGCCTGATGGTCATCATCGAGGCCTTAGCCCTCCACCGAGTTACAAAATCGGAGAAACTCTCCTTCGGCTCTTGCCTAGTGGCCTTAAGCTTACGGGTTGTAATCTCAATCTGCGTGTTATAAGAGTATTGAGCTATGAAGGCCTCAGCCATCTCCTCCCAATTCCTCTTGACGGAATCTTCTAATTTTGCATACCAAATGGTCGCTACACCCGACAGGGTCCGGCCGAACAAAGAAATCTTCTGTAATCTGGTGAGGCCTATCGGCCTTAGTATGTCTGAAAATAGCCGCAAATGCACCATGGGATCCCTAGATCCGTCAAAGCGGTCAATATGTGGCATCTTAAACCGGTCCGGTAAAGTTACGACCGCATCGGTATACCCATCCTCAATGTCCAGAATGGACTTCACACCTTGAGATTTCTTGAATAGCTTTTCAAGCTTGCTCACTTTCAACGCTGTAGGGTCCACCTCGAACTCAAAGGGGGAGTCCGGTAGATTGATAGGCGTGGGCGCCTTGGATAGTTGAAGTAGAATCGGAGGCGGAGGTGGCCCCGTTGGGATGTCTGTATCCTCTTGGACATTCTGGACATTTGCCGTCTCCCTGGGTATTGGGACTCTTGGTGGAGGAGGAACCTGGTGTGAAGCAGATGCTCCGGTTTGCTGTTGTAGCCTGGCAATTAACTTTGCCTGTTGAGCCATGACCTCGGCCTGTTGTTTGTCAAATTCGGCTTGACGAACAGCATCCTGCTGCATGATTTTCATACTTTCTTGGAGTTGATGCATCATCTCTTCCATTCCCGCCATGCTGCCCTGATCTAACTGGTCTATCGGTATATCTGTCTCTGTGGTAAAAGCAGATATCTCAACCCAACTGCACACAGGTGAGATGGATAATGATTGTTGATCCGAAGATTGTTGAACTGATGATCTGTGCCTGACTAGCCTTTTTACCTTGCCTCTGGCGAAAGAACACTAATTTGCCCTTGAACTGAATCTCTGACCTGACTAGGTCTATCAGCACAAGTCTAATGAACCCGGGGGATATAGGAGCCTTCTGAAGCTATAGTTTTAGGACTACCCCTAGCAAAAGAGAAAACAAACAGCATCTCAGCCTGATTTCATCAAAACAGATATGAGCAGGCGAATAATTGTGTTTTCTACTGAATTCTGTCCAAGATTCTGCCTGTAAACTGATACCCTCAGGTCAAACTGATTCCCCACATACTGATGCCCTCAGGCCTGATACCCAGACTTGCAAATTGATACACACAGCCCTGCAGAGACACACTCTGACAGCACATAGCAAGCAAATGGGAGCCAAAACAACCCTATGTTGGGGTAGGGTTTCCCTGTCCTATTTTGTCAAGAGCTAGGGTTTCACTACGCACACAGCAGTTTCAAACAACCTATAATCGAGTGAGCAACCTGTCCTAGCTTGGGATAGTCACTATGGATTCCGATATGCACTAGGTCGAATGGTCAAAAGGGGTGTCCTGGTAAAAATCGGGGTTTATGTTCCCATCGTGGCAGAGCCCGTAACCGGTCAGCCTTATGGTGCGCTTCTCAAAGCGAGCCTCTGGCAAACCGTTCAGGAATAGCATGCGGCAAACACTGCGACTTAGGCGCACCAATGCAAATGCAATGCAAAGAAACACATAAGTGTAGTCAAAACAAGATATCATGAGTTAGAGTCAAGTTCTCTGAATCCCCAGCAGAGTCGCCAGAAACTATAGACATCCCCGAACGTCCCGAGAGGGAATCCCGTTTTGTTCATTTGGGCTCACTACAGTTTGGACTCAAATGTCACGGTTCTTAATCTGATCTCGAAAAGTGCAATGCAAGATTGATAAATCACCAAAGAGTCCAAGTCCGGCAAACCGTTTTGGAAAATAGATTTTTAGAAAGAAGTGCCAAACATGGACTGCTTTTCCAGATACAGAGTTGCCACCTAAATATTTATTTTGGGAGAATTGAGGAAACCCTAACTCGTAGCCTAAGGCCACGTGTCCGTCATCACCAAAGTTGCCTCAGCTTGGGAACTTGGGTACGATTGGGAAAGGTTAGCTATGAGCACCCCCGCTCGTCCGATCAAAGATCAGCCTCTACTAACCATGATATCGAGTTTTGAAAACATTATGTGCTCTTATTCCGATTATTAGCCTAGAATTACTATGTGATACGCACAGCATACAAGTATAGACTAGATTGCCCAAGTTGAAACAAAGCATCGCATATCCGTTTGTTTTTGAAATGGTTTGAAGTTTGCTACTCGTAAGTAGGCTAAAACACGGATTCCAATGAATTGTTCCAATTCAAGCAATCCAACCTTCACCCACAGGCATTCAGGCAGTTATATCACATAAGCAATTAGCCTCATGGAAAGCATGTTGTCATGTTAACATTCACATACATGCAAGATGCTAAAGCATAAACACTTACAGTGTACTCCGAGCCAAAACAAGAAACTAGTTAGTAATCATGCATGATCCTAGTTCATGTTAGCAATGGCTAATGCAACGCATGCAAAATGCAACTAAGGTAGGCTCGGCTACCCTAAGAATAGCATGTGAAATGTGACAACTCGATACACGTATTCAAGTTGGAATTGAAATACTATGCAATTAGTATGATGCGCCGAGCCCGGTGCGTGCAATACGAATGAATGTATGCAAACATGCTATCATAAGTATGCTAATTGAAATGTGCCTTAAGACTAACCATTGAAAGCAGGTAAGTAAAAAAGAGAAAGACGTGGGGTTGGAAGACATGCATCACACACACGCACACTTATTACAAACTTCGCCCTCTCTCGGAGGGGCCAAAAGAATAATACAAATTAATTAACTAACAAGCTAATTAAATATTACAGACCATTAATTAATTAAACAAATTAATTAAATTACTGAAAGCAATAAAATAGCCTCGGGAAGAGGGACGAATGCATGCACGCTCGGCTCCGCTCGGAAATCCACTGCCATGTCACATATTGCCTTTGTTTGCACTGTTTTCCTCTTCTAAAGACTGCACAAGTTTCCAAATTGCTTCTGAAATACTCCCTGAGAGTTGTGGGAGGCCACCGACCAAGAGGGAGCACCACCGTCCATGTAATTATGGTCATCGACCAAAAATTAGATCACCGGCTGGGTATTGATAGTCGGCCGGCATTGAAAGTTGCCGACCGGCCATTTATTCCTGCAGAATACTGGTTTGCTGCAACAGAGGACAAACAAGACATGGCAATGCATTTCAAAGTAATATTTGCACCACCACCCTCCTCATCATGTTTGAGACTCAAAGGAGTATGATTTTCGACCCTCGGGCCATCAATCACGCATTTCAATGCATGACGGCCCAAGACGCCAAGTGTGCAATTTGATATCAAATGAAATGCACACAAACACACAATGATCTTAACCTCTATCATAATTGATCAAGAGGCAAGGATGCAAACATGCACAATGCTATGCAACCTAGACATGCAAGCAAACTAATGCAACATGAGCATGTGAACAAGCATGCATACATGCAAGCATGTAACAACATATTAAACTCATGACAAAATGCAAGCTAACAAGCATGCAAAATGCAACTTAAGCATACAACAACATGCAATGGGTGAAGTATGCAACAACATACGAGGCAAGCATGCAACAACATGCAAAGGATGGGCTTACACCAAGATGGACAACTTTCCAATAGGTCCAAAACAGTGGCCAAAATGCTAAGGGATAAGGGACAAAACCACATACAAACATGCATGCTAATGGCCCATCACTTTAAGCACAAAAGGGCAACCCTTAAGCACACTTAAAAGAGGATGAACGTGGACAAATGGCATACACTGTAAGCTTTGAAATCATGTTAGAAATGGTGCCAAACCAACTAAACAAATTAAGCAAAGCATGCAACCAAACCCAAAACTTGAAACTAGCCAAAGGACTCAAACCAAGGCTACATGAAGCAAGCCCCAAAGGGCCAATAGGACCTAAAATAGTCCTAAGGCAAGTCCAAATAAGCCTAAAACATGCGAGGAAAGAGGCCAAAACATGCTAGGACACAACTCCCAAAACATGAGGCATGCAAAGCCAACAAAGAGGTGTTACACTACACCTAAGACAACCAAACATGGCATGATTCAAGCAACAAAAATCAGAGATATGACATGTTAAAATGAGCCCCAAAACCCACTTAGACGGCATCTAAATGGTCTAATCATGATGACATACACAATGGTCCAAACATGGAGCATAAAACAACAACTCTTTAAGGCATTAAAGGAGCATCAAATGTAAGTAAAGAAGCATGCCACATGGACTGAAATGATATGGTAAGTGACTCCAAATTACTGAAATAAGCCAAGTAATGCATGTTAGGGGGTTCAAAACTCAAAGCCTACAAGTTACATTCAAAACTCAAGCCAAAACATAGGATTACAAGACAAGTGTATGGAGTATGCATGGAATGTCTAGACCAACTTAAAACAGTGCTATATCATGGCAAAATAACGCCAAATATCAACTAAGACATGGCCAACATGAACTTAAACAAGGTGCTCACACATGAGGCAAATATGACAAGTATTGAAGACGACAAGGAGAGGGGATGACCCTCTCCTTCTTAGGACCTCAAAACACCATCCCCACCACTGAAATCCCCCTGGATTTCAGTGGTGAGAAGGCCAATACAAGGTAGTCCCGGAGCTCACAAAAAAGGCACAAAAATTAGGCCAAACAAGGCCTAAGAGGGGGTAAACAACCCCAAACACCAAAGTGATCTAAAACAACTATTTTAAGTACTTAAAAAAAAAACTTTTATCAGTTATACACTAAGCTCAAAACAGCATGCAAGATAGGCTAAAATCTTGTGCAAAAATGGGAAATAAATAGGGAAAAGGAGTTACCCTTGTAGCTTAGCAAAACCAGCAGGTTCTTGGACCAAAAACCAGCTCTTTAACCTCTAAAAATACCCTCCAAGAACCTTAGATGAATGGTGGATGTGTGTGGTTGTGAGGTGGTGTGCAAAGGGGCCAAGAATCTCACTCTTTTGAACCCAAAATATAGAGATATAGAGAGAGATATATCTCTTGTGCCTTAGACAAATTTTTTAACCTCTCTAAAGGAGAGGGAGGCCCTCTCTTATAGAGAAAGAAGAGGGTTCAAGCTTCTTGGAGAAGCTAGAGCAAAAGGGTCAAGCTTCTTGGAGAAGCTAGAGCAAAGGTTCAAGCTTCTTGGAGAAGCTATAGCAAAGGTTCAAGAGGTTCAAGAGGTTCAAGCTTCCTCAAGAAGCTAAAACAAAGGTTCAAAAGGTTCAAGCTTCCTAAAGAAGCTAAAAAAAGGTTCAAAAGGTTCAAGCTTCCTCAAGAAGCTTAAAACAAGGGTGCAAATCCTCCATACACGTGTATGGAGGGCAGGGTCTGTGCTTACCAGCTGGCACAGCTGGTATGCATAATGCCTGAAAAAGGCAAAGAAAAGGTCTCGGCTAGAAAAAGTGGCCGATTGACCAAAACAATGGTCGGCTGACCAAAAACAATGCCGACCGGCCAATACCTTTGGCCGGTAGCAAGAAAACACGGCCGGTGGCCTCAAGCCATGGCTGGTGAGGTGTGGGGATGGCCAACAAGCCATTCCCTGCCTTCAGAAGCAAAAACACAAGTGTTTGGTATACAACCAAGCACAAAACAGATAAGTTGAGAGATCTTGAGGCGAGGCGCGTAGCCGAAACCTCCGAGAACTCAAAACGAACACGAACATGGATGATCATCGAGTGTTCAAATGATGACGTCCAAGTCTTGAGGACGGTCAAAAATGGGGTGTCTACACCAAGTTCATTGATCTAGCGTCAGTAAACTTTGTGGGTTTTTTTGGACGGGATGATGACCTTGTTATCAATCAAGTCTTGAATTTCATGGCGAAGGCGAAAACAGTGGTCAGTATCATGGCCGTGTTGCTGATAGAAGAAACAATATTGGGTGGGATTATGTCTTGTTGTGAGTGGATATGTGAGCAGCTTCGATTCAAGAGGTTTGAGATGGTCTTCTTCCATGAGGATTTGAAGAGCTTTGGATAAGGTCATGTAAAGGGGGATTGAAGGTGCGGCTACCAGTCCTGGAAGTATTGACAGAAGGTTGGCGGGTGCTGACTGGGTTTGGAGAACTCTTACAGGTTTAGGATTGGAGCGGAGATGGATGTTTTTGGTAAGGCATCTATAACAACCCCGACCCATAATTAACTGATAAACCATGATTAAGGACGTCTAATACGTCATTACGATGAAATTCTGAATTAATGGCATGTTTGTGTTGCATTATTTGCATTTCTATCTGTTTGCATAGGAATATCTATTTGTGTTTATATTTGTGAATTAACAGCCTTATCGGCACCTGATCATGAAATTGACTTGGTTTATGCGTTAATTGGAATTTTTAGAACTTTGTCACAGATGTTCATGAAGATGAAACCGCCGACCTTCTTGGGTAGTATTGAACCCTTAAAAGCAGAGACATGGTTACTTGAAATAGAGAAACTATTTGAAGTATTTACTTGCTCTGAGATGCAGAAGGTTCTATTGGCCACTTATACGCTACAGGATGAAGCCCAAAAATGGTGGCTGCTAATCTGAAATAGTAATGGGAACATGACATGGGCTTAATTCAACGCAATTTTTTACGAGAAATACTTTCTTCAGTGCTTCCGGGACCGAAAGGTTTCTGAATTCCAAGAACTTAAGCAAGGGAAGATGTTTGTAGCCGAATATGAGGCTAAGTTCACTGAGTTGGCTAGATTTGCTCCTCATATTGCCGACACGGATTACAAGAAGGCTCGAAAATTTGAGAGAGGATTAGATCTGGATGTATTTGACCGAGTAGGCGTACTGAAGTTGCCTACATATGTGGAATTACTTGATAGAGAATTGATAGCAAAGGTCATTCTGGCAGCCAAACAACAAACTAAAGCTCCAACAACTGAATAAAAGGGTAAAAGATCCGGATTTAATTTCAAGAAGGGTTGGACATTTTCAAAGAAGCAAAACACGGGATCCTCCAGTAGCTCTAGTTAAAGTAGTGGATCTATTCCAAACTGTCCTGATTATAGAAGGAAGCATAGCGGCATGTTACCGTGCATCTGGTGCCTGTTGTCGGTGTGGTAAACTTGGCCATGTAATGAAGGATTGTCCACTTGGGTCTGAAAATGCCAATCGCACCGCGACAAGTTCGGCCGAGTCTGCCTCTGTAACGAGGTCAAATGCAAGAACTAATGCCAGAGGTAATGCTAGAAATGAACATTGAGACAAGGGAGAGTATTCACATTTGTACCAAGAGATGTATAGAACACCAAGTCTGTGGTGTCAGGTATAATTTCCATTTGTTCCCAAACTGCATATGTTTTGATAGATTCTGGTTCTACCCACTCATTTGTGTCTCATGCCTTTCCTCAGAAATTAACTAGACCCTTAGAACCTATGAATTATTTATTGTCTTTATCTACGCCATCTGGGGGTTCGATGGTATCTACATATGTTTATCCAGCATGTGGTATTGTGATTGGTAATATGACATTGTATGTTGATTTATTACCTTTGGGGATTGATCATTTTGACTACATATTGGATATGGATTGGTTGACGAAGTATTGTGCAACTATTGATTGTGTGAGTAAATCTGTTGTGTTTCGTCCACCCGAGTTACTTGAATTTGTGTTTGCTGGGAATGGGGCAGTTTCTCCCCCATACTTGATTTCCACCATGAAAGCTGTTAAACTGCTTAGGAAGGGATGTAAAGGGTATATGCGTTGTGTTTTGACTGTGACTTCTGATAGTCCTACTGTAGAGAACATCTCTGTAGTAAATGAATTTCCTGATGTATTTCCAAATGAATTGCCCGGAGATTTAATTGATAGGGAAATTGAGTTTACTACTGATGTTGTACCCAGAACACAACCGATTTCTAAAATCCCATATAGAATGTCAACTTTCGAACTGAAAGAATTGAAAACTCAACTTCAGGAACTATTAGATAAGAAGTTCATTCGCCCATGCACTTCACCATGGGGTGCTCCAGTTTTGTCTGTTTAGAAGAAAGATCGTTAAGGCTGTGTATAGACTATCAGGAGTTGAACAAAGTGACTGTCAAGAACAAGTATCCATTACCCCGAATAGATGATTTATTTGACCAACTCTAGGGATCATAAGTGTTCTCCAAGATAGACCTTAAATTTGGGTATCACCAGCTAAAAGTTAAAGCAGAGGACATAGAGAAAATTGCATTCAGAACTAGATATGGGCACTATGAGTTTTTAGTAATGCCATTTGGGATAACAAATGCGCTTGCAGCATTTATGGACCTAATGAATAGGGTTTTTAAACGATTCTTTAATGAATTCATAGTTGTATTTATTGATGATATACTGATTTACTCCAAAAGCAGGGGAGAACATGAAAGTCATCTGAGAACTGCCTTACAAATTTTGAGAGAGAAAAAGTTGTATGCGAAACTTTCTAAATGTCAATTTTGGCTTGACAGCGTAACATTTTTGGGACATGTGATCAACAAGGATGGTGTATCAGTAGACCCACAAAAAATTGAAGCCATTGTAGATTGGCCAAAACGGACCAATGTATCAGAAGTCAGAAGCTTTCTAGGGCTTGCAGGTTACTACCGCAAATTTGTGAAAGACTTTTCAAAACTTGCTATGTCACTAACATAGTTGACACAGAAGAATGTACCATTTGATTGGACTGAGCAGCGAGAATCGGCCTTCCAAGAATTGAAGACTAGATTGGTAACTACACCTACCTTGACATTTCCTAATGGTGCTGATGGGTTCTAAATTTACAATGATGCTTTGTACAAGGGTTTGGGTTGTGTGTTAATGTAGAATGGGAATGTGATTGCGTATGCTTCTCGATAACTTTGCCCACACGAAAAGAATTACCTGACTCATGACCTTGAATTAGCAACGTTGGTTTTTGCATTAAAGATTTGGCACCATTATCTGTATGGAGTGACTTGTGAGGTGTACACTGACCATAAAAGCCTCAAATATTTCTTCACCCAAAAAGAGCTGAACATGAGACAGAAACGTTGGCTTGAGTTAATCAAAGATTATGACTTGCAAATTCTGTACCATTAGGGAAAAGCAAATACCGTTGTAGATGCATTGAGCCAAAAATCTATTAGGAATCTATCATGTTTGTTCACCGGTCATAAAGAGAGTTACTATATGACTTGGAGAAGAATAACGTTGAAATTGTGTTGCGTGAACATGGTGGAATAGTAGCTACCATTTTTGCTCAACCGGCAATCATTGAAGAAATTAGGGAGAAACAACTTGAAGATGAGTTCTTGAAGAGAGTTGTTGATGAAATTAGCTCAAAACCAAGGTTGGGATTTGTGATTGAAAATGGTGTGTTGAAATTTCGGAATAGACTTTGTGTACTGAATTGTTCTGATTTGAGGAAACATGTTATGACCGAAGCTCACAATTCTAAGTTTGTTATGCATCCGAGGAATACAAAGATGTACCATGACTTGAAACAAAATTTTTGGTGGCCGGGAATGAAGAAAAATATTGCTGATTTTGTGGAAAGATGTTTGCATTGCCAACAAGTTAAAGCTGAACATCAATGACCTGCTAGATTGCTATAACCGCTTCCAATATCGAAATGGAAATGGGAGCACATTACCATGGACTTCATTGTGGGATTGCCTCACTCTTCTGGAGGTATGGATTCTATTTGGGTAATCATTGATCGTTTGACTAAATCTGTACATTTCTTACCTATTAAAACTTTTTACAATGTGGATAAATTGGCTAACATGTATGTGAATGAGATTGTGAGATTACATGGTGTGCTAGTATCCATTGTATTTTACAGAGATCCTAAGTTTACTTCAAGATTCTGGTGGAGTCTACAGTAGGCTTTGGGAACTGAGTTAAGACTGAGCAGTGCCTATCACCCACAGACGGATGGGCAATCAGAAAGAACGATACAGACTTTGGAAGATATGCTTCGAATGTGTGCCCTAGATTTCCAAGGCAATTGGGAAACCTACTTACCATTGGCTGAGTTTGTGTACAACAATAGCTACCATTCGATTATCGGTATGGCTCCTTATGAAGTTTTGTATGGTAGAAAATGTCGTTCTCCAATCTGTTGGGTAAAGGTAGTTGACAGACCGTTAGTAGGATCGGAACTTGTGCAAGAAACAACTGAAAATGTGAAATTGATTGAACAAAGATTGAAAACCGCACAAAGCCGCCAAAAAGAGTTATGTGGATGTCTGGAGAAGAGACCGAGAATATGAAGTTGGGAATCATGTATTCATCAAAGTAACTCTTATAACAGGGCAAACACGGTTTGGAGTAAAGGGCAGATTGGCACCGAGATATGTTGGTCCATATAAAATCCTTGAGAAGATTAATCCGGTGACGTATCGGGTAGTCTTACCTCTGGTTATAGAGAATATGCATAACATATTTCATGTCTCAATGCTTTGGGAGTATTTGAGAGACCCATTACATGTTGTTGAGCCGACACACGTACTTTTGAAAGATGATTACACATATGAAGAAAGGCTGATACATATTGTGAACCGCCAAATCAAAAGATTGAGGAACAAGGAAATCCCACTGGTAAAGGTTGATTGGCAAAACCACGGAGGGACTTATGCAACTTAGGATACGGAAGAAGATATGATGAAAAGATACCTTGACTTGTTCCTGTTGGACCCGATATTCTTCCAACACGAAGGCAATGCAAGTTTGGAGCACAAAACTCTTTAAGGGAGGGAAGACTGTAACAACCCCAACCCATGATTAATTGATAAACCATGATTAAGGACGTCTAATACGTCATTACGATGAAATTCTGAATTAATGACATGTGTGTGTTGCATTATTTACATTTCTATATGTTTGCGTAGGAATATATGTTTGTGAATTGAAAGCCTTATTGGCACCCGATCATGAAATTGACTTGGTTTATGTGTTAATTGGAATTTTTAGAACTTTATGGCAGGTTTAATTAGAATGCGATTCAGAACAAATTAAATCAGAATAATTAATGGCAATTTAATTAACTTAATTAAGCCTTCTTAATTGAGCCCATATAAGGCCAATTTGACCCCATTAGTTCATTTTACACCTTCATCTCATACTCTTTAAGCTCAAAATGTGGGAGGGAGGGGGAGAGAGAGAGAGAGAGAGTAGAAGATTGAGATCAAAAGTTAGAAAAATGGGAGAATTGCTAGGAATTGTTGGAGCATTGAAGACAATTTGGAACTTGAGGTAGTTTTACACTTCACATCAACCTTAGGTAAGAATTCAACTCACATTTTGTAACCTTAAGCTCAATTACCTGTGAAATCAACAAGGAATTAGAGTGTATTTCATGAATTCAAGAGATTAAAGTGTTTAACTTGAGTATTGAGCTAGAAATCAAGGAATTTGACTCATACATTTTATGCATGCATAATTCTCATGAATTTGAAGTTGATTCCAAGTAATTCTTCTATGCATGTCATGATTTTGACTTAATCATGAGACCTCATCATGTTTTCCATCAATTCCCCTTGTTTGGGCATGCTTTGAAAGGTTTAAATTTGAAGAAATTACATACATATGTATATCATGAATTTCAAGTTTAATTTTGCTCAATTAGCATGCTTTTGGACCTTGATTTTGTGAAATGATTTTGAATTCCCAATGTTTTCAAAGATTACACAAGTTTCATTGAGTTGTTGGCCCAAGAGAACATGAATTTCAATATTGAATTTGAGTTTTGATCTAAGAAGAGCAATTTGGAAATTCCAGAATTCTGTCTCTCTGCTCGAGCGACATAACCTGCACTCGAGCGACCACTTTGTATTTTGTACTTTTGCTCGAGCGACAAAAAGTTGGCTCGAGTGTAAAATGCATGCTCCCAGAAGTTCACATGTTTTGCAGACCGCTCGAACGACAAGAGTTGCGCTTGAGCGAAGACCTCAGTCACACGCTCAAGCGACCGTCAAGCGAAGAAATCACACAACCAGTACTTTTGCAGAGTTTACAGACCGTTAGAGTGACGGAAGCCGTGCTGGAGCGACCACTCACATTTTAGAGCATTCGCTTGAGTGAAGAAAGTTGCGCTCGAGTGAGTCCCCTATTTGCAGCATTTGTGACTAAGTGTTCTCAAGTGCATTTTGGCATCCTCATTGCATCCTAGGCATTCCTAGGCCATAATTAATACACAATAATGAGGATAAAACTTAGAAACACACTAAGAATGAAATGAAATAAGTTAAAGACAATCCAAGCATGTGTTTCAATCTATATATCTGTTATGTTTGTGTAGGTCACGCGTCGTGAGCTGTTGATCCATTGGTTATTATCAAAGCTATTTGTGAGTAATAACTTAGTAAAGCTATGTTCAGTCTTCTTTATTTTGTATATGATGAAATAAGATCCGTTTTATGAAATGTTCTCAGTTTTCTGACTGTTATGCTTTGTATGGATAAATGACTGTCCAACTTTCTTTGACTTGTAATAGTGGTATCTTTAGTAGAGGCCCTCGCCTAGGGGACATAGTACTGTGGCTTATGGTCATGAGGCCCTTGCTCGGGGGAATAATACCGTGGCCCATGTATGAGATATGTTACCTGGTATCGGAGGTTCCATTATGGAACTTGATATGCTTCACCAAAAAGATATGTTAATGCTAATGGATATCCCATGTAAGATTTGAATGACTATGACTCCATTTTTGATACAAAGATGCCTATGTTTCTATTTTGATAAGAGTATTGAAATCTAAATCTGTTACGAACATCATTCATTAAAATCTTTACTTTGTTATTATTCACTAGGCTCCAACTCACTATATTATTTATGTATGTAGGTGACCAGGTGTGTGACAAGGCTCAGAGTTGATGACCTGGTATCTCAGTCATGTCAGCCAGCTATTGTGCCTCCTGAGGAGGCTCCCTTTTGTGGCGCACATGTTTGAGACTTGTTTTCTGTTGGTCTATGAACAAGCTTTCTACTTATATGTATATTGGGCTAAGTCCCCTTTTGTTACATCTGTATGAGTGTGACATGAATTACTGTATTTATGATGTCACACCTAAGTATATAAAGCTTTTTGAAATTTCTATCCCATGTATGTCTACACAGCTCGATGGACTATGTATTTTATATATTTGCTTCCGCAGCCCCTTACATTATATGTTATTCTGTTCAAAGGCCTTCGGTAATCCGAGGATTACTAGCCGATTACGACGCTAAACCCATAGGGGCGGATTTGGGTGGTGACAATCAGGCCGTTCTAAAGCTATAGCGTTTTGGCTACCTAGTAAAAACCAAAAAACAAAATCCCCAATTAGAATTCCGATAGCACTTCAACTTCATGTGCATAATTGATCATTATACGCCCCACCAAAAAAACTGAACCCCATAAATTGACATGCTTGAACCACTGCTCAGAATTTGAGAACCCCAGATCCCATATATTGCACATAGCAAGAAAGAGAACAAACACCCCTATGGAGGGTACGGTTATCCTGTCCTACCTTTGACATGATCTAGGATTTCACTATTCACACAAGTGGCATATATATCCTAGCATGGGGTAGCATCTTACCCTAATTTTGGAAGTTGCTAAAAGGGGTACCTTAGCAAGATACCGATATACCTACTCAATCCGTTGGATCAAGCGGTACATGGTGATCCTAATTCCAAGGCTTGTGCTCCCACCATATTAGAGCCCATGTTCGTCTATCCACCAAATAGCCGTTCGGGATAACATGTGATGTGCACGGGACTTAGGTGCACCAGTGCATGCAATGCAATGAACATGTAATTGAAAATAATAATAATAAAAATATATATCATGGAGTTCAAGTCAAGGCTTCTTAACATCCCCATCAGAGTTGCCAGAAACTGTAACATTGCCTGGGGAGTACCTGTGCGCGTTAAACAGTTCGGACCCTCGATTTCTTCGATCTAGTCTCACAAGTGCAATGTGAAACGTAAATGAGAGTTCAAATTTGACAACTTTTATAGAAAATCCATTTTATTGTAAAACATTTTCCAGAAATAAATTCCGTCATCAGATTTTAAAGTCACCACCTAATATTTTGGAAAAATTGGGAAACCCGTGACTCGTACCAAGGCCATTAATTGAGCACCCCCACTCACCTGATCAAAGATTAGTCTGTACTAAACCATGATATGATTTTTATTTATTTTATATGTTCATATTCCAATTATTAATAATCCTAAAAATTACTATGTGAAGCAAACACATATAGACTATGTCGTTCATTCTGGAACAGTTTGCTTTTATGCATTTTGAAAGGGTTTTGAGATTTATATAGCTCGCAATTAAATTGAACCCACAAACATGAAAAATCAATACCATCTCAAATTGAGCGACACAGCCTCCATCCACCGGTAATCATAGAGATATATCAACTAAGCAAATAACTGTATGGTAAGATGCTTGACATAATAAGAAAAACACACACAAGCGGGATGCTAAAGCATAAAAACTAACATATTTACTGACGTCTTGTGAACAGTTGCCAAACGAAGTTAGGAAATATGCATGATCTTATATACAAAATCCTAACGCAATACATACACACAATGTGAATAGAGATTCAGCTACTAAAACATGACATGTGAGTCATCTTAAGACATGAGGTAGCGCACAAAATCACATAAGAATTAATTAAATTCACAGGTGCAAATGAGCCGAATCTAAATACATGAAATATAGATACAAAGCATAGATATGATGACAAGCATAATATAAGATGGATATTTACAGAATATGGAAAACAAATAAAAGAACGGGATAGAAAGAAGTGGGGTGGGGAATTATTACATCACTTGAATAATTACATATCTGAATAAGGGAGGAGGGGAAGAAAAATATTACAACAAAACAAAACCCTCACAACTCTATCTAAATAAAAGAAAATAGAAAGATGCCTCAAAGATCGATCGCTAGAAATGGTTCTGTTTGGTGCTAGAAGATTACTTTGTTTCGCCCAGGAAAACTCATTTTTGTGGGAGCACTATTCATCTGAGGGCAATATTCACCGCCAAAAGTACTATTCACCACAATAGTTACTATTCACCCTTTTGGTCATTCTTCATCTTACCGAGCATTTTTCATCCGTGGTTACTATTTATCACCGAATGTACTATTCTTCGTCCGGGATACTATTCATCGCCGGGGGTTACTATTCACCATCGGTCACTATTCACCTGGCAGAGTCACATTTTAACAAATTATGTGGTTTTGACCGACCATTTAAAGTAGTAAATTACAACAATTTATTAAAAGCAATAAATTATAAAAATTTATGTAAAATAGTAAATTATAACAGATATGTAGGTGATGCAGCCTTCCTTTTAAAGCAATAAATAAAGCGGTAAATAAAGCAGTAAAAGAATTTAAACAAATTATATTACATTTTAAATTTAAGTGAAAGTTTGCGAAAACTCACCTTTTGGAGAAATGACGAATTTTCTGAATTACAAATTTTCTTTTGATTACCCTCAAGGTTGTGAAATATGTTATCAATTCTCAGTCCAAAATTCAGAATTTCAGCTTTGATGGTGTGTTTTTGTTTTGTGGATAGTGTATTAGTAAAGAGGCAATAAAGAGAATGAAAAGAAAATTTTGGTTGAGAAAAATAAAATATCGAAGATCTTTTTTTTCCTTTTCTCTATTGAAAATATTTTCTCTTCTTTTTCCCTTTCTTTTTTCTCTTCTCAAATTTTTTCCTTTTCTTTCTTTTTGATTTTTCTAATCTTTCTTCCCAATTTTTTTTCCTCTCAATTCTGATTCTTTTTTTCTCTCTCTCTCTCTTTTTTTTTTTTTTCCATACTGATCTTCCCCTACCCCCTTATAAAAGAAAAAAACCGACAAGCAAACAAAATACAATTCAGTGGGGAGCTGAGGTACACAGTAAAAATTACTATGCACTTTATAATATAATAATATATAAAAGGTATTATTAGCATAAATATATGTACAAATACCCAAAAAAATATTTAAAAAAAAACACAAAAATATGTAAAATTGTAAAATAACAAAATAAATGGACTAGTAAAATACATTTAGCAGGCCAAATATGTGAAATAATTTGGCCAAAGTGGGTCTAAAAGAAGAAAAGAAAAAAAAAAACTTTGGGAGGCTAGGAAATTTCAAAGGGTGAATATTAACTTTATAATATAATAACATTTAAAATATCTAAAATAAATTAATTACATTAATATATGTACAGAGAGTCAAAATATTATAAAAGCACACCAAAACATGTAAAATTGTAAAATAATAAAAATGAATAAACTAATAAAATATATATTAATGGGCCAAATATGTAATATAATTTGGCCAAAACGGGTCTAAAACAATTTGGCCAAAACAAGTAGGTTGGAATTAAAGCTTAAATTTCATCTTTCCACTGAGAATTTTGTGAGAACTGAAAACGTAAACGTTACCAAACATTATAAAAGCACACCAAAACATGTAAAATTATAAAATAATAAAAATGAATAAACTAATAAAATATATATTAACGGGCCAAATATGTAATATAATTTGGCCAAAACGGGTCTAAAACAATTTGGCCAAAACAAGTAGGTTGGAATTAAAGCTTAAATTTCATCTTTCCACTGAGAATTTTGTGAGATATCATATTTTTGTTTTCATCATCGAATAATCAAAAGAAAATGCCCAAGTCTACAGGCCGGTCAAAATGGAGTGTCTATAGATACTGAAAGCTTTCATTCTTCGCTCGAGTGCAAGAGTGAGCACTCGAGCAATTTGTTCGAAGTCAGCTCTTTAAATCACCTTTTAGTAAAATATTTTTCACTTTTTCTCTCTCTTACCTCCATTTTCGACCCCTAAGCCCTTCTAACCTAGATTTCATCTACTTTTAGAAAAAAATAAAATAAAAATTACCCCTACTTCTTGTGGCAAAAACATAGAGCACATTGGGATTGACATTTTGAACCGATTAGATCTTTTCACCGCCATCGAAGTTTGGGTCTTTACTCATTTACTTTCATCTTTGAGG
Source organism: Camellia sinensis (assembly GCF_004153795.1). Classification (NCBI taxonomy): domain Eukaryota; kingdom Viridiplantae; phylum Streptophyta; class Magnoliopsida; order Ericales; family Theaceae; genus Camellia; species Camellia sinensis. The sequence goes on along the minus strand of NW_021026806.1, from coordinate 830,737 downwards.
TAGGGGTACTTTTAACTTAATATATCTATGTTTTGATGTGTTTATGTGATATTTTCTTAGTTATGATGATGATGAGCTAGTATTTTGATTAAATGAGATATACATGTATTAAAAAGGGGGTTCCTTCTTAAAGTTTTGAAATGTTTTGAATGTTGTGGTTCATTGAAAGTTAATATTTGAGGACTTGAAGGTTTTGTGGAAGAAAGGTGGAAAAACCCCAATTTCTTTAAAACCCTAGAATTTAAATGTCGACTCAAAAGAGGGCTTTTGAACCAATTGATATTATATCATGAATTTGAAGTTGACTTGGTGTTGATACTCAAGGAACAATTGATTGGTATTAATTTTGCAAGGGGATTACTATTGTTGATGTTTATGGAAATTGATTGAACTTAAAAATGGGATTCTTACAATTATGGATTCGTTACTTAAGGTTATAGTATTAAATTGAACATTAGGAAAAATGAAATATTTGCAAACGTTTGTAAACTCATGCATCTCATTGCATTTCATGATTTTTAATTATCCTGGATCTTTGCAATGTTAAAAAGGGGGTAAATAGCGTAATGATCCGGGTAGTTGAGTCGAGATTGAGAAATGAGTTGTGTATTGTATTGGTACCCATGCGGGGAGTCAAGGTGCCCAATTGCTTTGTCTAATGCTTCATGTTGAATGAATGTGGGAAGTATTTTCTGGGTGTCCATTGGCCTTACCATATTGAGCCGGCAAATGTGGAAGAACATATGTTTTAGGTACTCATCTCCCTTCCGTATTGTGAGCTGATAAATGTATGACTATTTTAGAATATAAAACCTAAATGTATGTATATATTGTGACTCTTGCCTTGGGATTCTAGCACTTATTTACTGCCCTGTATTTTGTTTTGGATTGTGTAATGCCCCAATATTTTAATCAATTTATAATTACCCATCATTTATTCTTATTTCCATTATTATGATGATAACAAAATACTTCTCTTTCTCCTTGAACTTCCCAAAAGGTTATAAGTTCATAATACAACATTTTTCCAAAATACAAATAATAACACTAGTAATTTAAAGAGCTAGAGAGAGAAGAGATACAAGTAGAATGCCCTAATGGCTTACAACTTTCAAGACATGGGTCTTCATTTCACAAAAATGGAATCATGTTCCCAAACACATAAGCTCAGAACCATAACGGTTAAACATCCAAAACGAGCTTCTGTGCTCCATAAACAGGGTGGAATTATATCATTTTAACCTGATATGTTATTTATGATAGGAATGAGCAAGATTGCCTAGTAGGAATATATTTAATAGGGTATATAAATATTTGATGTAAATATGATCATGCCAATGCAATATCATGCATAAAATCCTTATCTTTGTTTCTTGACAAAAGAATGATGCATCATTGCACTTTCATTCCAAAAACAAACCAATTCCAAACAAAGAGTAGTAAATGAGCACTAAAATCCCACAGTAAAAGTCAAATATATATAAATATAGATTTCATATGTCAAAATAATCCCACTTTTATTGGCTCGATATGGAAGGGTAGTTGGGCACCTAAAACAATCATTTTCTCACATTCTTCGGCCTCAAGCACGGAAGGGCAATTGAGCATCTAGAAAATATTTTCCCACATTCGTCCGGCATCAAGCCCGAGATAGGGCAATTAGGTACCTTGAGTCCCCTCACGGGTAAAGATACAATACTTAATAAATTTCCAAAATCGACTCTCTACCCAAATTACTATGCCATTTACCCCATTTCTAATATTTCAACATCCTAAATAATAAAATAATATGACTCCAAAACCATGAAATGCAATGTGATGCATGAATTCGCAAAATACAACACTTTGCTGCCTCAGGTTCCTTTAAATTATATATACATATATAAGGAATAGATATCATAATCCATAGAGAAAGAGAATCACAATCTTATGGCTTTTAATAGCTTCCATAATCATACATCATTACAGTATAATTCCCAAGATTCATATCATTTCAAGATTTCCAAATGAATCAACACATCATTAACTCATTTTCATCAGAAGTATCAATTTATTCTCAAATCTCTCCTTTAAAGTCAAAATCACAACATAAGGTTTTGAAAAAAAATTAGGGGTTTTCTTTATTTCATTTATCAATCAAAGAATCATCAACAAATGACCATTTTTATACAAAACTTTCAAAATATTTCAAAAAGTTTGAGTAAAAATCCCATTCTCAAACATCAACACCCCTTTGATTAAAACCATCTATCTCATACATCATTATATCTAAGAAAATATCACATACTCATATCAAAATATAGATATACAAGATTAAAAGTATTCATACCTCAAGGAAGAGAGATAAGGGTGAACACCCAAACTTTGACAATGACGAAATTATGATCCAATCAGTTCCAAACGTAGTGTTTATGTGTTCTAGCTTTTTCCTTCAAGGACTAGAGGTAGATTTCGCCTCTAAGTAGATGAAACCCAAGCTTGAAGCTCTCAACAATGGAGGTATGGAAGAGAGAAAGAGAGAGAGAGAGAGAGAGAGAGAGAGAGTAACGGTAAGAGAGAAGAAAAGTGAGGAAAAGGAGAGAAAGTTCCTTTATTTATAGTGGAGGGGTAAAAATAGGTTGTAGGGCCCAAGAATATATAAGATATAAAGTAAAAAATCTCAAAAAGTGGGGCCTAAATGTGGCTGAAATGTTCTTATGTTTCTCTAAAGTGTCAATACTCGGAAGGGATGGTGTTGACACTAGAAAGCAGAATGCTTTAAAAGAAATAATAGAGTTGCAAGTATTGACCGCAGACTATAATAGTGGTGACACTGTCAAACAGAATGTTGAGAAAAAAAAGGAAGAAATGCAAGTGTCGACACCCAGAAGCTCAGTGTCGATACCCAAATCAAGATTCTAAGGTTCTATGGCACATTTCTGATAGTTTTAAACAAAATTAAACATTCTAATCAAAGTATAAATCGAATTTATCACTCAACCAACACCAAGGATCTCGATGACAAAATAATGGAATTAAAAACATCCCAAGGACTTATAAACCACAAGCATTACAGATTAATTTATTAAAGTACATTGAGCATCATCCTTTAAAAGAAAAAGCAGAGATTTTGGCATGGCATTACATGAGCATGATCATAAGCATATCAAATATTTATATGCTTTGTTAAATGTATTTTTGTTTGGCAATTTTGGTAATTCCTATCATAATAAACTGTCACGACCCAAACCCGCCCCTATAGGTTTAGCACCGTAATCGGCCAGTAATCCGAGATTACCGAGGCCTGCTTAACAGTAATAACAGTAATACAGAGTACAGGGGCTGGCGGAAGCCAAAATAGTAATTAAAAGATGTCCAATGAGCTGTGATAGTCTGTATGCTAAAAGACTTTTCATATATATTTACGTTCAGAAACAAAATAGTATATACATACATACATACATACATCAGTTATAGGCGTTCAGGTTAGGGACCAAATCCCCACCATAACAGTACAGTACGGGTACACATATCATTCTATACAGTGTTACAAAACCAGATACAAAAAGGGAAAAAACTAAAACACCCCAAAAAGCCCTAGCTTGAAGGACTTGGAACCCCGCAGTGAGGCATGGTGGTTGGCTTTGACAAAACGGGAGCTTAGCCCGACGCTCCTAACAACGGTTTGGTGCATGTACAGCTAAAGCCCAGTGAATAACATATGCGTAAAGAGGTTAAGAATGAATGTCCCTTCAGTATTGAAAACAGTCATTTATCAGTATATCAGTCATTCAGTTTGTGGCTCATAATTCATGCCATAACAGTCATTCAGAAAATATAATAGTCATATGTGGTACATCCAATAGCAAAACAGTGCAGTAGGTCTTAACAGACCGAGCAGTCAATGATGGCCATCAGTAATGGTTCCAAACATGGGAACTAACAGAGATCTCTGTAACAGTAGCAGTAACAGTTCAGTAACAGTAAATTGCTATGGATGCCATGAATATAGTTCACAAATAGGACAAATATTCATTCAGTAAACAATGTCATTTCATAAAGCAGTATAGTCATTGTTCAGAAAATAATCTCAATTGAACATATCTTTACAACATTGTTACTCACAGAGTTCTGGGCTATAGATAAGCTAGTACGCGTCCTCGGATGCCAACCCTACACAGTTGGGAAATAAGAACTTAATCTCTATTAAGATGCCTTAAACTAGGCCTAGGAATGCCTAGGATGGAATGAGGATGCAAAGATGCACTTTAAAACACTTTTCAGAATTTTTAGAAAACAAGGGTCCAGCTCGAGCGTGGCTTTCCCCGCTCGAGTGGACATGCAGACAAAGGTTCCCCGCTCGAGCGTCACTTTCCCCGCTCGAGCGGATTTTAAAACATGACAAAAGTACTGGATGCACGAAATTCACGCTCGATGGGCGCTCGATACCCGCTCGAGCGTGAGACACAAGTCCTCGCTCGAGCGTGCATTCCCCTACTCGAGCGGACTGTAAAAACATGCAAAGTACTGGATACACGCATTTCACGCTCGAGCGGACTGCATGAATTCAGTAGGTACGCTCGAGCGTGGAATCCCCCACTCGAGCGTGAGTCCAAAATCTGAAAATTTCAGATTTGAACCTCAAGCTCAAAACTCAATTTTAATGCACCAAAATCGATCCTCTTGGGCTAATTTTCTAGAAAACACTTCAAAACCCATCATATTACATGTTTCAAAGGTCAATTTGAGAAAGCAAAGCCTAAAGGTAGTTCAATTAAACACAAATTCAACAATAATTCAAGAACATGATAAACATGCAACATGCATGCATTTAACCAACTTCAAAGCTTCCAATTCATGCTGCTAAGAGCCAATTCTTTCAAAAACAAGATGAAATCATGGGCTATGGTCAAAAGATGGACATGTATGAAGCAATTCCCATGAAAACAACCTCAAAACTATAAGATATGCACATGCATGCATGAATCAAGCTCCAATTCAACAATTTAATCCAATTCTTGACTCAACTCACTCAATTACCATGTACCATGCAAGAATCTACTAAATTTCATGATCAAGAAGGGAAATTCTCTACCTTATGTCTTAAGTTCAAGATGTAGAAGCTCAATATGCAATTCTCCTTCAAATTCTCCATGCAATCTTTGATGAATTCTATTTTCTCCCAATTCCCTCTCTCTCTAGTCGGTTTTGCTCTAGGAAATGAGCTGAAGAAATGTTGTATCAACATGTATGAAGTGGAGAGGGGTTGCCTAGATAAATCCACTAGATGGCAATTTGGTGATTAAGGCCAACTTTTGTAATTTACCATTATTAAATCTAATTTAATCATACCCAATCACATTTCAATTAAATATAGCATAAAATCACATAAATTCCAATTAATATAAAACATTAAGCAATTTCAGATTCGACCGCCGATAAGGCCTTCAATTAGCAGTTTAAACATAAAACACGAACAGATAGTTCACTGACAAATAGATAGAAATGCATTCAAACTAATACGTTCAATCATTGAGTTCAAGATTTCAGTCAATCAGTCAGTTAACATGCTTAATCATAGATTAGCACTAATCAGTGGTCTTATCAGTAAACAGTGGCGAGGGTTGTCACATAAACATTTCAGGACTTGGTGATGTACCTCCACCCAAATAAGGGGATGTGGAGATTTTTGGATTGAGCGCAAAGGCTCATTTTGGTGATATTTGTGTTAAAAGTACTGAGCTTCTATGTTGGAATAGAGTTGGTGTAATCGAGACACTTGTGTTGAAAGTTGTAAGCCATTAGGGAAATTTTATTTATATTTTTTATGATCTCTAACTCTTTGAACTATGGATATTTTATTGTTATATTTGAAAGGAACAAGGTGTAATCTTTTGTATTAGTTCAAGGAGAGAGAGAGAGAGATATTATGATCTTGCAAACTATTGTCTTTTTACATGATTTTACTTGATTATGTATGTTTTCATGGAATTGGTTAATTAAATTAAGAATTGTTAATTATTAATTGATTTAAAAACATCAGGGCATTACACTGGATTTACCTGAAATAGGGTTCGAATGAGAGAGTTATGTACATTGGTAGTTTGGTCACCTAGACTTTTTACAAAGTTCACTCAAGCGTAAGTTTCATCGCTTGAGCGGTCTTTTGACCTTTCCAGTACTGAATTTTGAAACTTGAGAATACTGAGAGCCTTTCTTTGCTCAAGAGCAAGATTAATCACTTGAGCGGTCTATTCTATAGAAGTTTGAGATACTGGAAGGATTCATTCACCGCTTGAGCAGTCTACTCGAACTCATGAAAAGCTACCTTTTATTAGATTTGTGGGCACAAAACCCCTCCTTTTGTATATACAATATAAATAGACACTCTCCCCCTTTTCCTTTACTTTTTCTCATTTCTCTCTCTCTCTCTCTCTCTCTCTCTCTAAACTCTCTTTTCTCTCACCAAACTTTCACATTTCCTCTAGTACATCAAGATCCATCAAGTTTTTGAACTTAGTTCTTGAGGCCAAAACGACGAGTATTCTGAGAGCTACGTTTTGACTGGAGAAGATCAAAATCTGACGATGTTAGAAATTGGGGCTTTTGCTTCTCTTCTCTTCTAGTTATTAAGTAGGAATTTTCTTAACATTGTGTATGCTATTTAGTTTTATTATGTGTTATTTTGATAATTAAACATTTTGGAGAAATTAGGGTTGTGGTACATTGAGTATTAATGCACAAATTAGGAAGGAAATTCTCAGATTTTGTCAAACTTTCAAATTGATTCTATTATGACCAACCTATGATTGTAAATTTGAGAAAATTGTATTTTAGAAAGAAATTCCCAATTTTTTTATTTTTTTTTATTAAACCCTAGAAAGTGTAAATGTTGAAATTGAGATTATGTTGATGAAATTCATGAAATTTGTTGAGAATTGTGAATATTAGATATTGAGAATGATGAAGTTATGATTTTTGGCAAATCACTACTATCTTGGGAATTGTTGAGAAGATGTTAATTATGCTCTATATATTGCCTAAATTGTAATATTAAGATAGAGATAATTGTATTCACAACCGGTGAAGGGTTGTATTGACGTGTTGTAGAAATTGCATGTGAACTAGATAAATTGAAACATTTACAAAATCATTCATATCATTGAACATTCCATGATTTCATGAATTTAATCTGTTCACATTTCGAGAATGCATTGTCATTTAATACATTGTGAACTTTTGGAATTGTTGAGAACGTTGGGAATGTATTCATAAAATGGGGTAAATACCTGAGTTGGTTTCAAGTCTATAGTGAAAGTCCTAAAACACGCACGGAGTAAATTCTAATTTCCTTCCGGTTAAGAGTCGGCAAAGTGGATTTGGTAGTGCTCTATGAGACTACTAACAGACACGTACCTACGAATTGCCAGAGTCATATTTACCTCCCTGTATTTTATTAAAACGAAAGAATGATTGGTTTATGATTTTGAACAAGTGCATGGCATGAGGTTTCGGAAAGAAAACTTACATTTTTTTGGCATGACATCTTATTGCATTTCACCTCATGATATTACTATCTGTATATGTGTCACCTATCTATTCACCTATCAATATTACCAATTTTTTCAACTCGCTACTGCTGCTGGCCACTGGCGACTTTCCTGACCAATTTTTCAGCGACTTTTTCAACGTCGATGCCTTTTTTGGTGATTTTTTAATGTGTCTTTCTCACCAAAATAAGATTAATTCTTGGATGCCTAACGCACCCCTCAACTTGGATTTACTGACAATTGATCCTTAAAATATTTAAAAAATAGTGCGTGATTTAAATTTATTTTAAGTAAGAAATTATTATACAATAATTAAATTTAGATTACACATTATTTTTTTAATATTTTATGTCTTAATTCTTGAACCTAATCGAAGAGTGCTATGCAAACAATATTTTTATTTACATGGCATTAAGGTTCTATCATGTGCGTATGGTTTAAAGTAGACGAGTGCATGCATCCTAATTCCCAACCACCAAAGCAAAAGGCGTATTCCCATTATCGGTGAATAAATTATGTAAGAAATCATGTGGGGTTTGGAGCTAACAACATCTCCATTTCTTTGTTTGGTTACATGAGTAATGAGTAATTTTATTTAAATTTTTTATATTAAATGACATAATATTTTATTTTAAATTAAATAATCATTATTTGTGAAATACGTGCATGGATACTCGTATTAATATGTTGATTTAATAAAATTTAAAAAAAATAAAACGTGAATATGACAAAAAAATAATATATAAATCAAAATTAAATGTCTTATATTAAAATTTCACGAATGTACGAGTTACCATTTATCTGTAGCAGTTGGACATGCACAATGCACGAGCTATCACCTATCTCTCTCTCTCCCCCTCTGTGTATGTGTGAATGCACAAAATTGGAGAAGCAACGATGGGGTGGTCACTTGACTTTTTTTCCATGGCTTTGGCAACATCTCTTTTATAAGTATGAAAAGACATGCTCCACAAGCTCAACTTGCTATAGATCAAGGAAAGGCATGTTTATATAAACTTGTGAGGCCATAAAATCTTAACACATAGATTGATGTTGTTCCATCGGTGATTTTCAACTGGAGAAATTCGGATAACGAAGTTAGAGATTTATTCTGAGAAGGAAATAAAAATAACTTAGAATGTAGTGTGTGCAGAGATGAGGCATCCTTCTTCTTGAAGAGGTAGTTGTCTTTATATGGTGGTTGTGCTCTTTACCCTAATTATTTGTTTGGTGGGCCTTGTAGTTGGATTGCATCATTCTCAGGCATTGTTTGGGTTGGACCAAGTGAGTAAACTTTGATTTTTCATAGTAGTTTTCTGCTGAAAACACTCTGATAATAAAGTTAGAGATTCGATCTGAAAGAGAAACAAAAATAACTTGAAGTGTGTATAGAGATGAGGCATAATCATGTTTTATTTTGTAGATCTTTGGGGTATAAAGCTCATCTCTATGTCGAATTTCTTGTCAATCTATGTAAAAAAAAAATTATGGTCTCACCAGGGATGGACCGAGGGGGTGCTGGCAGGGGTGATCGCCCCCCCCCAAAGTTTTGAAAAAACCTCTTAGATATAGTAATAAAATTATAAATATTTTTAAATTATATAGGTTCGTCACCCCAAAGTTTTTGCACAAAATTTAAGAACCGCCATCCCCTAAATTTTGTACTTTAAAATTTAAAAAATTATTTATTTATTTGATAAATACTAATACTAATACTAATACTAATAATTTATTTTTTAAGTATGATTACTTTTTTATTTTAAATTTAGTAATGTTAAAATAATTGAGAATTTATTTGTTAATATGTTAAAGTCCTTTTTGTCTGATTAGGGCCCAAATTTTTTAGTTATTTGCTTATAACTATATAAAAAAATTAAAAAAAATGATTACTCAAGAATATACAAGTCTCAATCATATGCAGGCAGCAGTAGCCTATCTAAAGCAGTCATCATATATTCAAAACAAAGAAAATTTTCTTTTCTCTCTTATTTCACTACCAGTGAACCCAAATCATCAGAACCAGTGACCCATAACACAATCTCTCTCTCATGCGTCGTGAGTCTTCTGGCGTTCAAGATCATGATTCCTCCTACAGTATACTCTCCCTCTCTCTCTCCCTCCATGATCTTCGTCTCTCTATCTCTTTCTCTCTCTCGAAGAAGAGTTAGGGTTTATTATTTGGGGAAAAAAGCTTGGAGTATGAACTTGGTAATGCTGGTAATGGAACCAATTGTGTAATTCTTAGTTAACTATTTATACTTTTGTATTACATTTCTATTGTCAACTATCGAGCACAACTTTAGATGCCTAAGTAGATATGTAGGGCAAATAATTTCTTTCTTGAAAATTAATATGGATTTACTAGAACATATCAAATTATATTTTGATAATATTTTGTAATTATATACGATGAATAAAAACATCTAATTATATATTTTTGTGATATTTGGGTAGAAATTTATATTGTATATCACATGCTTATTACAAATTTTTCGATTGCATATACACTTGCCCCCCGACATTAGAATCCTGCGTCCGTCCCTGAGTCTCACTATACTATCGTTAACAATGTTTCTTTTGTGGCTGGCTGTTTTAAAAATAAGTATTGAATTTGGATTCGCTAAAGTTAAAGGTCTTATTTTCAAAGGTGAAGTTGATGCACTGTGGGAACTAATGTGTATCATCTTAATAATTTGAACAGTTCATTTCATATGACAATTTAAGAAAACATGCATGTAAAAAAAATTGAATTAATCAGACATAAGTAATTATATGATCAAATCACATATATATTATAACACATGGGCGGTTTTTTTTTAAAAATACATATGCTGTATAAATAAAAATGATTTAATAATATGACAATTGATATTAAGTCAATTTAATTTTTTACATAAATAATTATTTTATTTAGGAGATTAAATTATAAACGGCTGAGACGTGAACCCCTAATTTACGGACAACCAATTGGAATCAACCACATAAGCAACAAGCGAGACCCAGAATAACTATTTCCTTCCCAAACGCCGCCATACCCTTTATTCTTGTTCTTTATCTCTTAATAAATAACTAAATATGTGATATAGAGAAAATTTAAAGCATATAGTATTTTCTTGAGAGCTTTTTTGATAAATCCATTTTCTAAGAGCTTTATTCCATCCAACCCATATTCTTTTTTACTATTCCATTAGGTCCAATTTGAGATAAGAAGACCAAAATACCCTTTTCATCTACTTATGTTCCATTTAGTTCACATTATTTTCTTATATTTCAATAAGTCCTGTGGGTGACATAATTACCAAAATACCCTTAATGTGAATGTTCACACCGTCAACGTAAATGTTCATATCGTCAATGTGTAGGGGCCCGACCCATGTCGATCCTCGTGGGTGCCCGGAAAAATTCGAGTCGGGCCGGGCCGGCCCACAGGCAAAAAAATAGGCCCGGCTCGGCTTGTTGATAATATGAATATTCACATTGACAAGTTAACATTCACATTGATAGGAGTGTCAAAGTGGCTTGCAGCCCGTGGACGGCCCCGAAACCAGCCCCCCGCCCGGGGCGGGCCCGGACCGGCCCGTTCACAATGTGAATATTCACATTGACATATTAACATTAACAATAACATTGACAAGAGCGTAAAATTAGCCCATGACCCGTGGGCAGCCCGAAGCCCGGGCCCGAGTCGGGGCGGGCCCGACCCGTTGACAATGTGAATATTCACATTGATGTGTTAACATTCACATTGATAGGAGCGTAAAATTAGCCCGCGGCCTGTGGCCGGCCCGAAACCCGCCCGCAACTCGTGGGCTGCCCTGGGCGGGCCCGGCCCGACCCGTTAATAATGTGAATATTCACATTGACATGTTAACAATCACATTGATAAGAGTATAAAATTAGCCCGCGCCCCGTGGCTGCTCGAAACTAGCCCACGGCCCGTAGGCGGCTCGGGGTGGGCCCGGCCCGGCCTGTTGACAATGTGAATATTCACATTGACATGTTAACATTCACATTGATAAGAGTGTAAAATTGACTCGCGTCCCATGGGCGGCACGAAGCCCGTAGGCGGCGCGGGGCGAGCCCAGTCCGGCCAGTTGACAATGTGAATATTCACATTGACATATTAACATTATGGAAAGCTGTTTGATTTTTTTCATCGAAGAGTGGCAGATCCCGACTGGAATCTGGTTTTCAGAAGACCACTTTTAGCATGGGAAGAGGAGGAAGTGCAAAAACTTAATGATCTTCTGCAGAGTGCGCCTAGGCTCAATGAAGGGGTGGTAGATTCTTGTGCTTGGCTAGGCCATCCGTCTGAAGAGTTCACTGTGGCATCAATTTGGAAGTGGATGGAAGCAAGTCAAGGGGTGGATTGCACAGTCACTAGGTGCATTTGGAATAATATAGCCCCACCCAAAGTTCAATTCTTGAGTTGGTTAGCGTGGAAAGGAAGGATAAAATGCTCTGAATTCTTGCAAAGAATAGGAGTGTTGAGCCCAAACGCCTCGGCTGTCTGTGTGTTCTGCAGATCTGGGGTGGAGTCCGTAAATCATGTTTTTCTGCACTGTCCTGTCATTTGGAAAGTGTGGGCCATGTTAGTGAACTGGTGGAATTATAAGTGGGTTATCCCTGGATCAGTGGAGGGACTACTCCTGTCGTGGCCAGGCATAAAAGTGAAGAAGAAGTTGCAAGCTGTTTGGAAGATTATACCTCTAACAGTCATGTGGTCTGTGTGGAAAAGCAGAAACGATTGTTTATTTAATAAGGCACAACCGGATTGGAAGGCATTGGTAGAACTGATAAAGGCTAGAGTCGCGTTGTGGGTTTCTACATCATTAAAGGGGTTTAACTATTCGGTGCAAGATGTTATCTTCAACCTGAGTCAAGTGTGTCACTGTGTGTAATTAAGTGCTGAATTGCTTCTGGTTTTGTGGTTGGTTAGTTGGTCTGCTCTGAAGTCTGTGTTGAGTTTGTCATAAATTGGTTCAGTTGGCTATGGAGTGTACTTTCAAGGCTCATAGCCAGAGGAGTGTCCATCTGCATCTCTGCTCTTATTCAAAGAAAGGTGTCTGGTTTGTTTGTTTGGGCTGTTGCTAGGCAATGTAGCTTAAGGCAAATCTGCTCCATCAATGACCCCAAAGTGTTTGTTTACTCTGTTCAATAAGTTTGGTGTAGTTAAGGATGCCTTCATACCGTCAAAAAGACAGAAAGCGACGGGGTCGAGGTTTGGTTTTGTGAGATACGAATGCAAGGTGGCTGCTGAAATGGCGGTGTTAAAGGCTGATGGATTATGGTGCGATAATAAGGCTCTAAAAGTGAAAAAAGCAGAATACCAAAAAGGGGAGTTTAAACAGCAGGCAATGAAAAGCAGAGGTGATGGCCAGATGATGCAGCGCCCACAGAGGAGTTTTGGGGACAGAAGATGGGATAGTATAGGTCGAAGATCTTTTGCAGAAGTAGTGCAGAGTGGTGGAAGTAATGAGAAGTCGAAGATGGTTGTCAAGGCAGTCGAAGTTGGCAATGGGTGGCTATACGAGAGTTTAATAGTGAAGCTGAAATCAGGCATATCCTTATGTCAATGTGAATATTCACATTGTCAATGGGCCGGGCTGGGTCGGGCCCGCCCTGGGCTGCTGTCCAGTTTTATACTCTTATCAATGTGAATGTTAACATGTCAATGTGAACATTCACATTGTCAACAGGCCAGGCCGGACCCGCCCACGGGCCGTGGGCGGGTTTTGGGTAGCCACGAGGCGCGGGCTAATTTTATACTCCTATCAATGTGAATGTTAACATGTCAATGTGAATATTCACATTGTCAACGGGCCGGGCCGGCCCCGGGCCGCGAGCGGGCTTTTGGCCGCCCATGGGCCGCGGCCCAATTTTATGCTCTTATCAATGTGAATGTTAACATGTCAATGTGAATATTCACATTGTCGACGGGCCGGACCGGGACCGCCCTGGGCCGGCCATGGGTCACGGGCGGGTTTCGCGCCGCCACGGGACGGGGGTCAATTTTACACTTCTATTAATGTGAATGTTAATATGTCAATGTGAATATTCACATTGTCAACGGGCCGGGCCTGCCCCGGCTCGCGGCCGGGTTTCAGGCCGCCCACGGGCCAATTTTACATTCTTACCAATGTGAATTTTAAAATATGAATGTTCACATCATTAAATTGCTAATCGTTCAAAAAATATTTATAAGGGTATCAAAATTAAATATAAGGGCATAAGTGTCCAAGAAAATAGTGTAAATCAAGAAAAATGGACTTTATGGAATAAAACTATACATACATGGGACTAAATGGGTTAAAAAATTCCTTCATGGACTTCTTGGGTTAAAACACTTCTAAATTGGACTTATCAATAAAAATCCCTATTTTCTTTTTCCCCTTTCCGTCCATTACCACAAACACTATACACACTATCTACCTCCATTCACACAAACAACAGATTCTTCCATTGAGACTTACACCATATACGTCCCACGTAGATCTCACGATATTTGAAAAAAAAATTTAGGGGTTGTTTGGAATGTCCTAAATAAGTGTACTTTTTGACTTTTTATGAAGTATAGGTTGGGTTTAAAATGATGTGATAGAGAGGTGATGTGACTTAAATAAAATGATGTAACTTAAATAGGATAGTGATTTTTTGACTTTTTAAATTTTTTTAAGATGCCAAACTTGACCTTAATAAAACTTTTAGACTCTACCATTACTCCTGAATAAATACTGCCATGGAATCAAAAATTGTGAATCAGCTCACAAAGGGCACCAGCCGCCTCCACCCACATAAAAAATTAATTAACAGACTGGAAGGGAAATTCGAAATGAAAAGTAATGAAAAACAGAAGAAAGTAAAATCAAACCCAAGAGACTTAATAATTGAGAAGTGTGTTCTGCAAATTTCAAGACCAGAAATTTGATTCGAATCTAACTTCATTCAGAAATAAAATCAAACATGCAATTGATTTGATCAAAATATGTTTCTGAACAGTTAGCGTCACCACCAATAGAAAAGTTGTTGCAGGAGGAAGATAGGAGGCGGTGGTGGGCGGTGGTCGATGCTGATGGTTGTGGGAGAGAGATGATGGAGGGAGGGGCGGTGGTGGGTGTTGGTGGGGGAGAAAAAGGGACAGAAACTACAGGGTGTTGGTGTGGATTATTGTAATTAGCAGGTGTTTGATGTGGATTATTATAAGTTAAAAATTAGGGATACTTACGTATAGATCTTAATAAGCGGATTTATTATTTAATAGGTCTTATGAAAAAAATTTATCATAAAAAAAAATCATTAATTATAAATTTTAGTGACAAAAAAATAATTAATTGTCAATTTTTAACAACGTATATAAAAAATTATCACAAAAAAATTAATTTTAGTGATACTTTTACCAAGACTTATTTTTAATAGGACTTGATGATTAGGACCTATTGGTAATTTATCCTAAAAGTTAATAATTAAAAAGTTGTAAGTAGAAGTATTCCTTCTCTAACTTTTAGATAATCAGTTTTTCTCAGTTTATTTAAGCTATTACTATCTAAAAAGCTTTAAGTAAAAGCTACACTAAATAATCTAGCACAAATTTCTAAATTTAAATAAGTTATAATCACCCCTATAATTTACACCAAACACTCTCAAAGGAAATGGGGAGGTGATCGAGAGATAGAGAGAGAGAAAAAAAAAAAAGATGACATGGTATAAAGGGTTATCCTAGTTATTAGGGGTGTTTAATTCTCTCTTTATTGATCAGGTTCGAATCCCTTATTACTTTAGTGAAAATCCAACAATTTAGGTAGATCAGCTACTCAAGTGGAAGTCTAACAATTTAGGTAGATCGGTTAATTTTTCCCAATTTGACTTGTAAGAACGAATCCTAAAGGTCCTGTCTTAGAAATGTTCTGAGCATAAAAAAAAAAAAAAAAAAAAAAAAAAAAAAAAAAAAAAAAAAAAAAAAAAAAAAAAAAAAAAAAAAAAAACAAAACAAAACAAAACAAAACAAAACAAAACAAAAAACAAAAATACGTGGCATATTCACTACAACAAAAAGCATTTTTGGTGACGTTTTTTAGCAACCAAATTGAATTTAGTTGCCAATTGTATGTTTTTGGTGACAATATATGTGTTGGTCGCCAAAAAATACACTATTAGCAACAGATATCTCAATTGGTCGCCAAAAATGGTTGGCGCCAATTTAATTTTTTGCGCGGGAGTGCTAAAAAAGTTTTGGCGACCAAATTAATATATGGCGACGAAATTGTTTATCGCTAATTGTGACTTTTTGGCGACGAAATTAAAATAGTCGCTGAAAGATAAATGATATTTAGGGCAACATAATGATTTTCGTCGCCAATAAATATCTTGTCAAAACGACGTCGTTTTGAATCTGTCTTTTTGTTTTTCTTTTTTTTTTTACCTTTAGGTGAATAAACAAGATTGACCTAATAATATTCATCTCATTCCACAACCTGAAGCGGCACAACAGAAGACAAAGAGGTATGTCTTCTCTCCCTCTTCTCCATCTCTCTTTCCGTTATTTAATAACACCCCTTCATTAATTACAACGTGCACTCTCTTTCTTCTTTATCATCAATTTCATTCTCTTGTTCGGCATGACAGAACACAACACAACATTGATATTGGGACTGATTTTTCCCTCACTCTCTCACACTCTCTCATCTTCCTCTTTTTCTTCGTTGTCATCAATCTGATTTTTCGGACAGATATTCTGATTTTTCGGACTGATATTCTGATTTTCGGACTGATATTGTGATTTTCGGGACTGATATATTCTAATTTTTGGACTGATTTTGGAATTGATTTTCGGGACTGGTATATTCTGAATTTCGGACTAATTTTAGAACTGATATTCTGATTTTGTATTTTTTGGGAACTGATATTATAATTTTGGGACTGATTTTGGGGCTGATATTTTGATTTTGGGACTGATTTTAGAACACAGGACAACACTTCGTTGTTTGTTTGTTGTTGTTGTTCATTATCAAAGGCTCATGGACAACACTTCGTTGTTCATTTGATTTTGGAACTGATTTGGGTTCAAAATTATTTTTTTTTTCTTTATAGATTTATTGTCCTAAAATAATATTCACTAATAAAAAATTTGTTATGAATGTGGTATTTGAGTATTTTCTTTCTCTCATCAGGCATGCTATATTTGCTTTTCATAGTAAACTTGGATTAAGTGTTCAACGTGCTTTATTGATGCTGTGGTTTTGGCACTTTTATGAAGAAGCTAATTTCTTTAGTTCAAAATATAATACATGTGGAATCTGGACAACAATGTTAAATTCATTGTAGTGATTGATGCATAATGTCCATGTAGGGTCTTCATGGCACTTTTGTTTATTTATTTACTTTTTTGAATTTTGTACAGCTTAAAAAACTTGAAGTTATTCGACTATAAACACAACATGACAGAATGATTCACTATTGAAAAGTGTTTTTTGGTTCGTGAATTCTTTGAAATATGATTTGTTTATTGCATCATTATTTTGTAAGGCTATGAAATTTATATTGAGTTGAAGACTGAAAATAGGCCGTTTGATGCTAAATTCACAAAATTGCTACATCATCATGACACATTACCGAACCAAACTACTAAATTCACAAAACTACTATTGGCAATAAGGCTGTGTTTTTCTTTTTTCTCTTTTTGAATTGGGGCAATAAGGCTATGTGATTGTTGGTTTTGGGAGTGGAATTGGATCCATAGTAAATTTAATACACATTTTTTACAAAATAAAATAGAAATGTAAGTAAAAATATTATTATTAATAATAACACTTTCTTTATTTATTGTACTAATTCCATCCATGTTTCAATCTGAATTTTAGAGATCTATTGAACATGCACTGGTTTTTCCTCTTCTTTCTTGGAGTTTGGTCTAATGTCATTTATTTACTTGCTGATAAATTTGTGAGCTAGGATATATTAGGATCCATGTATTAAGCTGAATTAACTTATTTTGTCACTGTAGCAATTGGTAACAACTCTCTCTGTCTCTCTCTACTTGATATATGAAAATTGTTAATAATATCAACATTTTTTAATATGATGCTTGTAATCTTCTCTCTCTCTTTGTGAAAGTGCATATTAATTCAAGTTTAATTGTTTTTCAAAGCTCTAGTTGTCCTTGACCTCAACACCTTTAGGTAATTGAGTTGAATTTGAATTTCTCAGATCTTTAACCTCAGCTTGTTTAGGTAATTAAGTTGAATTTGAATTTCTCAGATCTTTTACCTCAGCTTGTTTATGTATAATCTCTTTTTTTGTCAGTGATCATAATGTGCAATGTCAAACAAATTGATGCTCTTTATTCTATTAACTCATTGCTTTTGAATAGGTTACTGCATTAATTTTTGTTTTAATGATCGCATCCACTATCCTTATTTGGATTGGGATGGGAAGGAATCCTATTGACTCAGAAGTGGTGGCCCGGGTATGGACTTACTTCTGATTAGTTTTATTGTTGACGCATTAATATTCTCAAGGAGTTCATACTGACTTTGTTTTCATGCACTGGTTAGCCAATATTGTTACAATCTGATTGGACACAGCTATTAAATGTTAGATTGGTAAAAAATGATTCCAATGGTAAGAAGTGGGTTTTGAATGGTTTCAAAATGATTTTCAAGTTTTCACCTTGCAAGAAATGCACTTTTCAAGGTTTTTTTTTATTTTTTATTTTAATTTCTTTTGTTAATTTTAATTTAATAATTAGTTACACAATGGTACAATGGTTGTAATCATGTAGGTATATGTAGATTTTTCTGCCATAGTGACCCTTTTATTAGGAGGAGCATTAGCATGTTATGGTGAGCATCTATTATTGTATCACAATTTTTAGGTGTCTTGTCTATTGCATTTATCATCTAAGGCAAAAGTAGTACGAACCTTGTTCACATAAAAGAAAGAGCATGATAGTAGCTTCAATGAACTAGAATTGTGTTTAATTACTGATTGTTTTCTAAGGTACTATGGTTGGTTGAATGGAATTATTTCTTTGATATTTGGTGTTTTCCTGCTTTTTTTATTAGATGTGCTCCCATTGAGACTGACTCAATACCCATTTTTTCTGTGATGAAAATAATTTCATCGTTGGATGATCAAGTCCTATAGAAATTGTTTTAGGGGTAAATTCAAACCAATCCGTAAGTCCCTTTTCCCCTGTTAAAGTTTTTAGTTCATTATCTAGGTACTTTTTTAGCCTTCCAAATATCCCCCCTCCCTCTCTCTGGTCTGGCTCTGTGAGGCTCTCTATGCATTCTAAAACCACCTTTTTGTTGTTGTTGTTGTTGTTGTTGTTGTTGCTTTTGTGCAGTTCTACGACCTTTATTATTCCACTCTTGAAAATGGAGAGCAACGACTCAGTTCTTTTTAATTATGTTCCTATTCATTTATTTGATTCTATAGTCAATTATGTTTAATCTGTAGCTGGTGTCTCATAGTGGATTACGGGGATAGAAAATCATCAAGGATGAAAAGGCTTTTACTCAAGAAGGCTGGTTGTCCTAAACAATCAATGGGTATGGCTTTTGGGACAATCAAGGGGCTAAATCCCTATATTACTTTGTGCAATACTCTTTGACAATGCCTGCAATCGATTCCTAGTGCGGCCTTCTAGCATTTTCCTTTTTAATAAGCCACATAGAGATTGTTTTCCTTGATTAGACGACATCATATCCATCATTCTTGACAATGTCACCTCCCAACAAAATTTTACACTTTGACCACATCAGATTCTCATGGGGGAGCTATGTTGTTTAAGATGACTTGTGAACTCTTTAACTATTTTTTAAAGTTCAATGGGGGAAGGATGTGGAAGAACTATCTTTTTCCTAGTTTTAAACTTGAAAATACATCATTTGTAGCATGGAGATAATTGGTAATGGAGGCTTAAAATTCTCTTGACTCAGCAGAAGATGAAAGTTATATTCTCTCTATTTGTTTTTCTCATGAGAAAAATGAACAGACCCTCTCCCTCTTTAATCCTGGACTTAGATTCTTCAACTGATGACTAAGATTTCTCCCATTTTACTGCTAAAGTTGGAGCCCTAAATTCAGTGAATCATGGTTTAAATGGTGGGGCTGTGGAATAGAACTTTTGCTCATATTTTGTACCCTTTCAATTGTTAAAAAACCTGTATACTATGTATGAAGGTTTCTTGAGTTACTGTTCTCCTTATCTCTTTGAATTGCATGTTTTCTATTAGTTCTTATTCAATGATTTTTGTATTCAGGACTCGTATTATGCTTGAAAATGAAGAAAGTAAGATCTGAAAGAGCTTCTTCTGAAATGCGGAAGGTATTGAGTTTATTGTTTTTCTATAAGTTTTCTTTGCTAATGATTTTTAATTATGTAGTTGTTTGTACTAATGACATAATTTTACCTTTTTGTATCTGTGCTGTGTAGTCTACTACAGTCATCCCTCAAAAATATATTATATAAATTATACTGAAGCTCCTTGGTTACTAATGCATTAATGTTTACAATAACTTTATATATTATGCATATATACATGTATTGATATATATTGCTATAATTGCTACTGTAGAGGGCAAAAATCCATTCTAAGAATATGAACAAGATGAATGTTTGAGGATCTGTGCAACAGTGATCCTGCAAAACAAATAAGCGGTAAACACCTTGGGCCGGTTGTGGCATGGCCAGCAGTAGTCGGTCCGATAGATTTCTTGGGAAAGAATTCACAGTAGAGAGCTCAAAGTGCCTTACTAATAGATTTCTCATATCTCTCCCCGTTAAAGTCGGGTAATACTTACATATTGTGTGACTTATCCTCTAAGCTCTATAACTACCTCAAGAGAACATGGTGGCACCACTCCTAAAGCATAGTCAACTCATGTTCTAACTTCCAACATCTTTCTGCAAGCTGCCTACTTTCTTAGTTATTAGGGGGTGATCCCCTAACTGTAGGCATGATCTTCCAACAACCATTATGAGTACCTTTACTCACTATAAGCCACATTTGTCAGCTATCTGTTAATGCCAACCACATGCAATCTCATCAAGTAGCCTCAGAGATTGTGGGGCTTGTCCCCGGCACACACGTGTCTGGTGCTTAAAATTTCATCTCCCAATGCTACCATTCAAGGATTTTTTTTCTCTCAAATTTTTTTGTCTATCAAGTAATGGAATTTTTGATGTTCCACTATCAAACGAGGTTGGTTAGTTAAAGAATTTGCAAATAATAGAATTACAAACACTAATTGTTAACAGGTTATGTGTTATGTTTCCTAAATATGTGGGGTCTTGATTTATCTTGGGTTTGGGGATATTTCTTTTGTTGTATTTGTATTTTTCAATGATTCTTTTTTAGTCCCTAAACTCCAGAATCCTTAACCTTTAGTGAAGTATTGTTTTCTGTACAGGTTGCAGGCTTGGCAATTGTTTCTGTTCTATGTTTTACTTCAAGTGCTTTGGTTGCTCTTTTTACTGATATACCCGTATGTACTTGTCTGCTGGTCCTTCAATTATCATTTTCAATTCTCCAACTCTGGTTGCGTTGCGTATTACATTTTTCCCCCCTCTAAAAACTTACACGCTTAATAACGCAGATGCTTTATGACTAGAATCATGAGCATGTTGACGGTGTCTATACCTCTCTTCTGCTGATTTTGTATTACTTCATAGGTATTTGTTTTAACTTCTCCCTTCGTGTTTCACATTACTAAGCATTTCGGCCCGTTCAGGGGCCGAAATTGCGAAATGACCACCGGAACCACCGGAACTTTGGCATGGACAGCTTGTTCAAGCCTAAATAGACTTGTAGGAACAAACGGGACATCGATTGGATTTTCGGTTAAAAAATTAGAAGGAAAAATATAAAACACAAGACTTAAATGGCCCGTTCGGGGGTCGAAATTTCGAAATGACCACCGAAACCACCGAAACTTGGCGCGGACAGCTTGTTCAAGCCTAAATAAACTTGTAGGAACAAATGGGACCTCAATTGGATCTCCGGTTAGAAAATTAGAAGGAAAATTGTAAAACATAAGACTTAAAAGGCCCGTTCGGGGGCTGAAATTGTGAAATGACCACCGAAACCACGGAAACTTGGCACAGACAACTTGTTCAAGCCTAAATAGACTTGTCGGAACAAACGGGACCTCGATTGGATTTCTGGTTAAAAAATTAGAAGGAAAAATGTAAAACACAAGACTTAAAAAGCCCATTCGGGGGCCGAAATTTCAAAATGACCATCGAAACCTCCGAAACTTGGCACGGACAGCCTTTTCAAGCCTAAATAGACTTGTGGGAACAAACGGGACCTCTATTGGATCTCCGGTTAGAAAATTAGAAGGAAAATTGTAATACACAAGACTTAAAAGGCTCGTTCAGGAGCCGAAATTGCGAAATAACAACCGAAACCACCAAAACTTGGCACGGATAGCTTATTCAAACCTAAATAGACTTGTAGGAACAAACGGGACTTCGATTGGATTTCCGATTAGAAAATTACAAGAAAAAATGTAAAACACAAGACTTAAAAGGCCCGTTCGGTGGCTGAAATTGCAAAATGGCCACTGAAACCGCCGAAACTTGGCACGGGCAGCTTGTTTAAGCCTAAATAGACTTGTATGAGCAAACTTGCATGAGCAAACAGCACCCGATTGGACTTCCTGTTACAAAATTAAAATCAAAATTGTGAAGTTCATATTGAGATTTTTTTTTTTTTGTCAATCTAATATTGTTTTTTCTTTCTTCATGTGACAGATTGGCAATGGTGGAAAATAGTTTGGGTTACATCAGAAGATTTATGGATTAAATGATTTATGGATTAAATGTTTAGCATCAAAATATTTGGTATTGTATTTTTGCAAATATTTTGACATAGGATTTTAATAAATGACTTGTTGGTTAAATGTTTAGCATCAAAATATGTGGTTGTGTTTTTGAAAATATTTTGACATAAGATTTGGTAATGTATTTATGGGTTTGATGTTAATAGTTTGTAAGTACTTTGGTATGCATGTTTTAGATTGTCAGAGAATTGTAATTATGTTTATTGAGATTTTTCATAGCTATTAATTTTGAATTATTATGAATGTCTTGCACAGGTGTATTATTATTTACATTACATTTATGTATATATTGTGCACAGGAAAACAGGTGTTTTGGATTATTTTGAGCAGGAAATTTATTGAAATCAAAATTTGTGTACTGAATTTTTAGTGATAGGTGGTATTTTGGTCGCTGTTAATATATTTGGCGACAACATATTGTTTTTGTCGCTAAAAGTTAGAGGTTATTCTAAGAACTTTTAGCAACCAAAACTTATTCGTCGCTAAAAACGTGATTTTTAGCGACCAAATTAATTTTTTCGTTAAATAGTACTTTTGACGACGCATTTATTTGTCGCTAAAACCACATAGGCTATCCAAATTTTAACCTTTTAGCGACAAACTGTAATTTTATAGCAACAAAATATATGATTTTTGGCGACCAATTTTGCTTGTCGCTAAATGTCTACATACGGTGACAATTTCTGATTTCGTCGCCAATACTTTTAGTGACAGGCCTTTG
The DNA here is from genome assembly GCF_004153795.1 of Camellia sinensis. NCBI lineage: Eukaryota > Viridiplantae > Streptophyta > Magnoliopsida > Ericales > Theaceae > Camellia > Camellia sinensis. Next base: position 807,640 of record NW_021026806.1, on the reverse strand, counting down.
GCGACCAATTGCATACTTGTCGCCAATTCTTTCGGTGACGAAATTTGTACTTTTGGCAACCAATTTTTGGGTCGTTTGTTGTAGTGATTGTTATTGGTTGTCCATAAATCTAATGTTTAGGGAACGCCGGTGTGAAACTTAATCTCTTTATTTAGGATTATTTTGGGAAGTAGGTTAAAGCTAGTTTTTTGGTTTTTTTTGAAAAGATATATAAAAAAATAGAGAGATAATGTGACCAAAAAGAGGTTAAAAGTCAAAAAAAAAATTACTTTAACATGAATAGTTTAAATCACCGAAATGAATCCAAATTAATTCAATAATCGATTAATTTCACCATGAAATTGAGATTTTCAATTATAACAAATGGGTAAATTACAAATACACCCCTTGAGGTTTGTTTAAAATACAAATTGTCTCTTGTGGTTTGAAAAATTATAAATACCTCCTTATTAGAATTTTTTATTTAACATAATTAAATAAAAAAATAAAATTCATAATTACTCTCCTGTACAATAATAAAACTACCTAAATTATTAATTGAAACATATTTTTAACATCATTAAAAATTATTAACTGACTTAATGATTTATTAATAAAAGTAAAGATTTGTTATGAAATTAAAAACCTCAATGGGTAGAATGTAATTTTCAAAATCACAGGAACGATTCATATTTTAATTAAATCTCAAAAAATATATTTGTAATTTACCCCATAAATAAATATCTCGCTAATATAATATTAGAAGAGTTGTTAAAACTCCGTCTAACAAGTAACATTAGAATCAACTACGAAGGAGTGATTGTTAGTATACTCAAATTTGTATTTTTGAAAGACTGGGCTCCCTCCGGTCTGTAATCTGGATTGAAGGGTGTTATCTGAACCCTTAGAGCCTTTGCTATTGAATAATATTTTGCCTTGAACCTTCCGTGTTTCCACTCTAATAATAAGACGTATAACTTGTTATATACAATTTTTAAGGCAAACATTGGGTTAAATATAACACAAGATTTATCTATAATTAAACAACAATGATTCATCTCCCTTTTTTCTCCCACCCCCTTTGACCCCCTCTCTTCTCATTGGTTATATTTTCTTTTTCTTTTTTCTTTTTTTTCCTGCTCCTCCAATCACCACCCGCCACGTGGCAAAGGGGGGGTGAGGGGGTGACCCCCAAAAGGGGATCCCAAGCATTATTCATAATCAAAATAGTTAGGAATTCACATATAAGATTTTGATTTGACATTTTATGAGAAAAAAATCTAAAAAAATTATATTGTACCATTGGAACAAAATTGCTAAATAAAACATTTTAACATTATTCAATATTAAGTTACAACAATAATTTTTTCCTTTTAAAACCAATCTGATCTCCTTGTCTCTTGTTTGTGTTTGGATCTTAGAAATATTAAAAGGATTTTTGTGAAATTAAAAAAAGTTAATAAGTGAACAAAAACAAAAAGTTTTATTTACTTTTCCTTTCTTGTTTCTTTTTCTATATGAGATTGTTTGGAATGATCTAAATAAATGTACTTTTTGACTTTTTATAAAATATGAGTTAATTTTAAAATAATGAATTAAAAAGATAATATGATTTAAATAAAATATTATGACTTAAATAAAATAATAACTTTTTAACTTTTTTTTCAAAACACAATCTAAATCAATTCCCTATGTTCTTAAAAAACAAAAATCATAGTCTGTCACTATCAACCAAAATTCAAACTAAATAATGATTTTAGTATATTTTAATCACCCACCGTACAATTAGTGTACCGAGGCTGGTGATAACAGGGGAAGTTACTGCGTATAATGTTTAATTTCAAATTTAAGTTAATGGAATGATATCAACATGGGATAATGTGGTGTTTTGAAAAAATGGTAAAAAATTTATTTTTAATTTTTTATCAAGTTATTTGGATTTTTTAGAAAGTAATTTGAGAAGTTGGTAAAAAGTTATTTTTTTTATTTTTTCTATAATATTTGTTTATGGTATTACATCATGTTGGAGAAAATACCAGAAACTAAACAATATTATTGATAAATGATGCAAAGAAAATGAGATACAAATAGATCAGGCTGAGGCACGGATATCTCGTTTTCTTTAAGGAGATCAAGCCCACTGCGGTAGGAAGAATCCAAATACCGATGCAGCAGTCACAATACTATGACTTGTCCCCTCCAGGATACAACAGCCCGACCACTTGTCGTATGGTTCAGGCCAACTCTGCACAAGATAGTGAACCCAAAGCTCCACCAATAAAACACCATTCTTTGCTAGTAATCTCTCTTGTATAGAAAATAGCTTATCTCTATAGATAGAAAAGAGTAGACTATATATATAGGCTATAAGGACCTTACAGTTACACCAAAAATAATGACCATTAAACAAGAAAATGGTTACACCAAAATAATGACCATTAACCAGGTTCATGAATTCTATTTAACCTCCATTTATGACCAAGAGGTTACCAAAGTAATAAAACCCCATTATGAAAAAGATAAACCAATAAAAAAATAAAAGATATTAAAATGGTCCAACAATCGCCCACTCATTTTAATATCAAAAAATAAAAATAAGAGAGATTACCAAACAAAGATAGATTAGTATGCATCATGAAGGTGTGCTCTGCATTGAACCTTCATTAGTGAAACAGCAACCTCTACTCCAGAGTCAGTAGTGGTCTCAGACTTGAACTATGACTGCTTAGGGAAAATAAAGTATTACTGCTCACACATAATAGTCCAGGTGTTGACATGAGCTTTAATAGCCAGCACATTACGGCCTTGTGCTAATCCCAGTTTCATGAGCATATTTGAGAATAAGCCTAGTTCTCATAGAAAGCGGCCCCACTTTCATGCTCACATAGGTGAAATCTGTCAAGGATGTTCCTGTAATTTACACACCCCACTCAACAAGAGCTACAGAATTTCATTAAGAGTATAAAAACTCAACCCTCCAACATTACAGGACAAATGCACTTACATCATAGGGATGGATAACAAAATATTAAAGAGTGCATTTTTACAACCACCATATGATTCGTTCTTCCCATTGAACCTAGTTACAGGATCTCTGGTCCCTAGGTTGGGTATCCTCATACATGGTTTTTGATTTTATAGGCTTCAAACCCATCCCCCTCAATGTATTCCAAACCCTATCTCTCGCCAAGGCCTTGGTTAACGGATCCACATCCTAAGCATAGTAATTAATATAATTTAGTATGTATGATAAACAGAATATATAGTTACTATATTTAACACCCCCTTAAACTCAAGCAGGAAGACCAATTTGAGTTTGGAGAGAGAAACCAGAAAATAATAATAATAATAATAATAATAATAATAATAATAATAATAATAATAATAATGCTGGAAGACAATTTATGGTCATGCTAGACCGTTGTAGGAGCAGCCAAGGCTAATGTTGGAAGGCAACTTATGGTCATACTGGATCGTTGTAGAAGCAGTCGAGGCTAATACTAGAAGACAATTTATGGTCGTATTAGACCATTGTAGAAGAAGAACGGGTGTTGAACCAACAAATGTGCCACACATGTAGCTTATAATGTGGTGCTAAACGGTAATGGCAACAGATAAAAGAGTGCGCCAAGGGACGGCTTGGGTGGTGCGCTAGGGGACTACTTGGGTGGTGTGCCAGAGGGCAACCTATGATGATGCGCCAATGGGCGGCTTAGGTGATACGCTAGAGAGCGGCTTGGGTGACACTAGGGGGTGACTTATGATGGTGTGATAGAGGGCGGCTTATAATGGTACGCCAAGGGACGGCTTGGGTGGTTCGTCTAATGTATCACCATGCTCATCATGATATAGGTATAATACCCCCCTCAAACTCAAATAGGTATGAAGATAGATACCTATTTGAGGTTGAAGCTGAGAGAGAGAATAATATGTATTGTATTAAATGATTTGTATTGAATGATATGCAGAGTTGAATGTATTCTATACAATAGAAGGCCTGTATATATAGACTGAAAAAGAGTATCCTACTAAAAACCTAATTATGAGAAAGAGTATCCTATAAGAAACCTAACTATGTCAATACAAATATATTACATCTCTCTAAAATTCAATGAGGATAAACATTTTTAGCTTGGACAAAGAAACTAAAATATAAAATAAAACTAAATAAAATATAAGGTAAATAGATTGCAAAGTCTGAATGGGAGCGTGAGGATGCTTGAGATACATCAGAGGCCGGAGCTAATGCCGGGAGACAGTTTATGGTCATGCTAGACCGTTGTAGGAATTGACTAGAATCAATGTCAGGACAGTTTAAAGGGATCATGTAGTCAAAGTTGTTTGTTTGCTCAAGCGAAGGAATGTGCGCTCGAGCGAAGAATCTTTGGTCCCAGAAGTGGTCACTGACTATAAAAATACTGAGAAGATGCATTTCTCGCTCGAGCAACACTTTGGTGGCTCGAGCGAAAACTCTTGGAAAAACACGTGTTTTTGTCTCCTCGCTCGAGCGAGCATTCTGTCGCTCGAGCGTGATGCTGGGTTGCAGACCTGAAGCATTGTATTTTTGGCTCGAGCGAGCTTTTCTTTGCTCGAGCGAGGTTTTCGTGTGTCTGGTCGCTCGAGCGACCAAGTCTTCGCTCGAGCGAGCCTGTCCAGTTTATATACACAGCAGCGGGATTTGATCAGTCTTTTTCATTTTCTTTTGATTCCAAACCCTAGGTCCGACTTCTCTCTCTCCCTACTCACCTTCT
>NW_021026806.1:780937-798180 GCF_004153795.1 Camellia sinensis | reverse complement strand
TACCCCCGATTCTACCACAGTTATCCAAGGCACCTACGCCTGTCAATCAACCAGACTCTTTCTTTGAGTTCGAGGTAGACTATACAGCATTGAAATTGAGCAAGCTCGAGAAGTTGTTCAAGAAATCCCAAGGGGTGAAGTCCATTCCAGACATCGAGGACGGATATACCGATGTGGCTGTGACGCTGCCAGACAGGTTCAAGATGCCACAAATCGACTGCTTTGACGGATCTGGGGATCCCATGGTTCATCTTCGGTTGTTTTCAGATATATTGTAACCGATGGGCCTCACTAGACCACAGAAGCTTTCACTATTCGGCCGGACCTTGTCAGGTGTGGCCGCTATCTGGTATGCAAAATTAGAAGATGATGTTAAACGGAACTAGGACGAGATGGCCGAGGATTTCATTGTACAGTACTTCTATAACACTCAGATCGATATCACAACCCGTGATCTTGAGACAACAAGGCAGGAGCCTAAGGAGAGCTTTTCGGATTTTGTGGCCCAATGGAGAGCGAAGGCCTCAATGATGACCTTAAGGCCTACAGATAAAAATCAAATCCGGATGATTGTGCACAATCTCCAGCCAAAACTGATGCAGAAAATGATTGTGCTCCCCTTTCCTACCTTTTCAGATTTGCACGAGAATGGGGTACAAATAGAGGATGCTATGAAACAAAGTCTGATTGACCAAGATAGAGAGAAACCCCGAAGAACCTTCAACCGCAACAACAACACAGGCACCAGCAATGTTGCAAATGCTAGGGCTTCAGAAGTAAACATGGTCACCACCATCCCCCCTCCAAGACCCATGGCAGCTACACCTTTCTCCGGCGTGTCCGGAAGCAACACACAAACCACCAAATTCCAACCCAGAGGCCAAAGAACCTTCACGCCTTTATACATGCCCCTGTCCAAGGCTCTAGGGGTATTAATCAAGAAAGGGCACTTAAAGCCCCTAAAGCCGAGGCCATTGCCAAATCCACTCCCTCCCTCTCATAACCCAACAAAATACTGCGCATATCACCAACAACATGGTCACGACACTGACCAATGTTTTAGATTGCGTCATGAGATTCAAGATCTCGTTGACAAGCAGGTGATTGTGCCTCCAGAAAAACCCAATGTCACAACAAACCCTCTTCCACCGCACAACCAAGCTCCACCTCCTAAAAGAATTAACTTTATCCAGACTGGGGTCGTGTCTTACGATCCCAGTATATATATTACCCTAACCCACCTACCCAAGCTGGAGGTGCTCCTTCCTGACTGCACTGACTTGTGCATGTTGGACATCTCCAGAGCCCAACCCGAACCATTGGTGGTGACTATCGAAGACAGAACATGGGAGATTTCGAGAGAGAATGGGATTGTCAAGCCAAGATCTGAGGAAGCTGGGAGTTTTGCTGAGGAAGTATATAGTCCGAGTGACTACATTCTATCAGTGGGCTAGGTTGGGCCAAACTTTGAATTGCTAGCGGGGGCAGAGCTTTGTATGATACAGGGGGTGAATCTGGTCAGAGGATAGATGACCTGGCAGCTGTGGAAGAGGACTTTGCTAACCTCCAATTTTTCAATGAACAAGAGCCAGAGGGCATGGTAGTCAACTGGTCAGATTTTGAGGAGTCAGCAGAGGTCACCGGGTGGCTTGATGACCTGCCAGACGTTGTCGACGAAACTCAGTTGGAACGGGGCCCAGTAGGGTAAGAATATCAGTTGTGGCCGGAAGGGTCGAAAATCAGAATGAATCACCGGAGAGCGCCAGTGCTAAGAATTTCACTCAAGACTTGGGCATTGTGAATGCGGGAATTGTTGAACAGCCAGTTGTACTAACGCAATTGGAACAAGAAAGGTTTGAGGATTCTGAGAGAATCAGGAAAGCTAAGGGCCCTGAGGGGACTGAAAGTGCTATGTGCACGAGGATAGAGAATGTTGCGAGCATGTGGACAGAGAGTACTGCGGATGCCATTGCACCGGAGCTAGACAGGTGTCTGTTGGCTGCCGACGAAATGTGGTGGGAGGACGATGATTTATGTCTTGCCCACACGGATGAGGATTGAGGGAGCAATCAGCTAGATAATACCTGGTATATCGGCAAAGTCGATCATATGACCAGGAGCGGGCGATATTTCAAGCCCCTGCACCTAGACCAGCCAGAGGCATCTGGAAAAGATAAGAAGGCAGAGAAGCAGAAAGAGAAGCAACTCGAAGAAGAGGCTGTACTGAAGCAGTTGAAAAAGATACAGGCAGACATCTCCATCTGAGGACTGCTTATGGCATCGCGAGTGCACCAATAAGCTATCTTATCGGCCATGGACAAGGCCAAGCTCTCAATAGACACCACGCCCGAGCAGCTGGTGGGCTTAGTTTTTCCGGGAGGGGCTACCCCGATGTTGACTTTCTCCGACAAAGAATTGCCACCTGAGGGTGCGAACCATAACAAGCCACTCTACATTTTTGTGGAGTGCGGAAACAAATGGATACCCGTGGTGCTTGTCGATACAAGGTCCGCCATCAATGTGTGCCCAGCAAAGACTGTATATGCAATCGGTTTAAAGACCGCAGATTTTGTACCGACAGCCCAAGTGATTCGGGCATATGACAACACAAGCAGAGAAGCAATGGGGACAGTGAGAATTTAAACCAAGGTTGCGCCGGGACAGCATGAGGTAGACTTTCACGTCTTAGAAGTTCTTGCAACTTTCAATATGCTCTTGGGGCGACCGTGGTTGCACCAAGTGAAGGAAGTTTCGTCCACCTTGCATCAGATGGTGAAATACCCCCATGGGAGTAGCCATTGTTTTTGGGAATTCATCGATCCATCCACTGCCGGAAGTATCTACGCCAGTTTTGGAAATTGAGCACGGTATGGAGGATGTGTTCTTATCCGGTTTTACCCTAGCTGAGGCCCGGGTCATGCAGAACATCTTAGCTGTTAATGAGGGGGTGTATGTCAGTGCTCAATCAATATACCTCATGAACAAGCTTCAACACATCCCCGGGATGGGATTGGGAAAGAACGGCCGGAAGGGCGTCGCAGCATTGGCCGGGGTGCCACACAACCCACATACCTTTGGCTTGGGTTATCTGCCCACCAAAGAGGATTGGATAAGGAAGGGTAAGGAGATGGCTGGGAGAGCCAGAGCGAAGAAGGTGGGGAAGCCTTTTGACTTAATGCACCGGCCCATTTAGGGTACCCTAAACGGACGCTTCGTCCGAGAGGGGGAGGACTTTCCGTTTTGTGGCTTCCTAGAGCCGTGGTTGAACGCGAAAAGGAAGCGCGTGCCGGGGTTTGAGATCTTCTTTGACCTGCAGTTATCCGTGGATGACGTTGCCGAAGAGCAGACAGACCTATTAGCTGAGGTTGAGCAGAGTAAGAAAGTGGAGTCCGAGGACGCCGAAAGTGAAATGGGGGTAGCACTGGCGTGTCTACTTTCAGATCCTCCGATCGAACAGAAGTGCTTGGGGGATAACTTCTCGATATGCGTGATCAGGAATGGAACGGTTGCGGGCCTACCAGCAAACATTTTGGATGCATCTATCGCACCCTCTCTCATTTGGCAGTATGAAGAAGGATTTTTGTCAAGCAGCACCGGATCAGGTAGTGAGCCAGAATCTGATTCCACTGAGTCTGTTGAGTCGGAATCAGGTTCCAGCTCAACTGAGTCTGAGTCCGGTATTCCAGGGGGTGATAACCCGGATACCACAGTCCTGTCCAGGTCATCTTTTTCTTTCTCTTTTGAGTCTGTTGTAACCGAAGAATCGGACGATTTGGATGTGCTTAATGAGAATGATGTGGCTGTGGTTTCTGAGTACTTTTCTATGCCCTTGATTTATTGCATTAACTCAGCCTTTCAAAATTTTGCTGAAAACGACGAGGAAGAAATTCCTCCGGTTTTGCAACGCTTAATTGAACAAGAGCAGGAAAGATTTGTTAAACCCTTAATGGATGAAATCACTACTGTGAACATTGGTACTGAGGAGGACCCGCGGCTGGTCCAGATCGGGTCCACATTGTCTTCGGAGAAACGCGAGCGCTTAGTCGCTTTATTAAAAGATTTCAAAGATGTTTTCGCGTGGTCCTACGAAGACATGCCTGGAATCGATCCTGAGATTGTACAACATCGGATCCCTCTCGACCCCGAGGCCCGACCCGTTAAACAAAAACTCAGAAGGATCCGTCCGGACTGGGCTCTCAAGATTAAGGAAGATGTCACCAAGCAAATTGATGCAGGTTTCCTACTGGTATCCGAATACCCAACTTGGTTGGCCAACATCGTCCGGTGCCGAAGAAGGATGGTAGGATCCGAGTATGCGTGGATTTCAGGGACTTGAATAGAGCTAGTCTGAAGGACGACTTCCCCTTGCCGCATATCGATGAGTTAGTGGACTTCACAGCGGGGCATGCTTTGCTTTCGTTCATGGATGGCTTTTCGAGCTACAACCAGATAGTGATGGCACCTGAAGACCGAGAAAAGACTGCATTCACCACCCCGTGGGGGACTTATTGCTACAGGGTAATGCCATTTGGGCTGAAGAACGCTGGAGCTACATACCAACGGGCCACGACCACAATATTGCACGACATGATCCACAAAGAGGTTGAGGTGTATATGGACGACATGATTGTCAAGTCCAAAGAAAGAGAGGGCCATTACACTGCCTTGTAAAAGTTCTTTCAAAGGATCAGAGAATTCCGATTGCGGTTGAATCCTCAGAAGTGTACGTTTGGTGTTACAGCAGGGAAAATGCTAGGGTTTCTGATTACACAGAGAAGTATCGAAGTCGACCCTTCCAAAATCAAGGCCATCCTAGAAATGCCACCACCAAGGACTGAAAAAGAGGTGCGAGGCTTTTTCTGGGTAAAGTGCAATTCATAAGACGGTTTATCTCAAAATTAACCTTGACTTGTGAACCACTTTTTGGTCTCCTGAAGAAAGGAAAGAAATTCCAGTGGGACGGGCGATGCCAAACTGCTTTTGAACAGATCAAGGAATATTTACAGAACCCACCCGTGTTGTCACCGCCAGAGCCGGGGAGATCGTTGATATTGTACCTTTCAGTAACTGAGACCACGATGGGCTGCATGCTCGTGCAGGAATCAGAGGACAAAGTGGAGAGGGCCATCTACTATCTAAGCAAGAAGATGCTAGAGTATGAGACTCGCTACACACCATTGGAGAAGGCTTGCTTAGCCTTGGTATGGGCTACCAGGAAGTTGCGACACTACCTGTTAGCTCACTCTGTAATGTTGGTTTCACGTCTAGATCCCATCAAATATTTCTTCGAAAAACCAACACTTACGGGTAGGCTAGCTCGTTGGTTGCTGTTGCTTTCCGAATTCGATCTGAAATATGTGACACGCAAGTCAGTCACGGGAAGAGCAGTAGCAGAGTTCTTAGCCGAACATCCAGTGGAAGGGGGTGAAGCAATTGAGTACTTATTTCCAGATGAGGCCATTTTGCATATTGATGACGAGTTTTGGACAATGTATTTTGACGAAGCGTCCAACCAGTACGGGTATGGGATAGGAGTGTTGCTGATAGCACCCGACAATTCCCGTATCCCTCTAGCATTCAAACTCCGATTCAAAGTCTCAAACAACGAAGCAGAATATGAGGCATGCATTGCCGGTCTAGAAGCAGCCCTGGAACTAGGGGCAAAATGGTTGGACGTCATCGGGGACTCGAACCTTGTTGTGTCTCAAGCAAAAGGAGACTGGAAAGTCAAAGAGTAAAAGATGATAATGTATCACCAAACCTTGGACCTACTGATTCCTCGATTTGAGAAGCTAAACTTCACTCATCTGTTAAGAGAAAACAACAGGTTCGCAGATTCACTAGCAACTCTATCTTCCATGATAGACATCCCGTTTGGAGTCCGGATGCGTCCAGTCATTATCGACCAGAAATTTGTGCCGGCTTACGAGTCAATTGCTACTATAGATGAGGTTCAAGATGAGAACCCCTGGTATTACGATATTTGAAATTTCTTAGAAAAAGAGGCGTATCCACCAGGGGCAAATGCCAAGGATAAAAGGGCAATCAGAAGACTGGCCGTTCAGTTCATCATCTGTGGAGGTAAATTGTATAAGAGAGGTCATCTGGAAATGCATAAGTTGTGCGTTGAAGCTGAAGAATCAAAACGCCTAATAAAGGCCATCCATGGAGGGGAATGCGGTGCGCATATGAACGGGGTAATGCTGGCACGGAAAATCCTTAGACAGGGTTACTACTGGTCCACCATGGAGGAGGATTGTATCGGCTTTGTTCGGTGATGCCATAAGTGTCAGATCCATGCAAACCGCATGAACATCCCGCCGTCGAAGCTGTACAATATGACTTCGCCATGGCCATTTTCAGTTTGGGGAATCGATGTGATCGGGGCTGTTACCCCGAAGGGGTCTAATGGGTATGAGTTCATCCCGGTCGCGATAGATTATTTCACGAAGTGGGTTGAGGCCCAATCCTATGCGGTGTTGAAGGCGTCACATGTTGCAAAATTCATCAGAAACAACATCATCTATCGTTATGGGGTCCTAAACGAAGTCATTTCAGATAATGGTTCCCACTTCAAAAAGGAAGTAATTGATTTGTTGGAAAAATACAATGTGGCTTTTCATAAGTCGTCTACATACCGGCCGCAAACCAATGGAGCGGTTGAGGCCGCCAACAAGAATATCAAACACATATTGCAGAAGATGGTGGAAACCTACCGGGATTGGCCAGACAAGCTGCCGTTTGCTCTGTGGGAGTACCGGACTTCAATTAGAACTTCTACTAGGGCGACTCCGTATTCATTAGTTTATGGGATAGAGGCCGTTCTACCTATTGAAATTGAGGTTCCGTCTTTGCGAGTGCTGGCTGAGTGTTAGATAGCCGAAGCAGATTAGCAACAGAGGAGATTTGAAGAACTCATGCTTTTTGACGAGCACAAACTGAAAGCACTGTACCATGTTCAAGGCTATCAGTGCAGAATTGCCAGGGCTTTTAACAAGAAAGTTAAGTCCAGGAATCTAAAAGAATGAGATTTGGTGCTCAAGGACAACCGAGCTCCCATCCTAGGGGCAAGTTCAGACCCAATTGGACTGGTCCCTACATCATTAAGTCTATCTGGTCGGGTGGAGCTGTGGTTCTGATGGACCTAGATGCCCTAGAGTTCTCCCAACCGATTAACATGGACAAGTTGAAGAAATATTACCCCTAAGAGGCTCGCTAAGCTGAAAACCCAAAAGGGCGACCTAGGCAGAAGTTAGAGCACAGAAAATTGAAAAATATAAAAACTGAGCTTGCAAGGTTGAAAACCCGCAAAGGGCGGCCTTGGCAAAAGTTAGAGCGTAAAATGAGAGTGAAAATACTCTAGTGAACCCGAGCCTGAACTACGTAAGGCTTGATTCCCATCTTTGGGATACGTAGGCAACTTCATCCTGAAGTTCAGCCATAAACTTTTCCCCGATCAACTTTGTCCATTTGATCATCCCAATCATCTTTGTCTATTCAACATTCAAAAGTTTGGTTATGATCTCCGGTGCATGGCTCTTTTAGACTTAAGGGCACTTTTCGTTGACTGCGCAGTGCGCCGGTACTATTTTTTCAGGGATACTAGGGGCAACTTTCCAGTTGCAGGGATTTGGGGTTGTGCATCTCAGTGACAGATTTCAGGCGTGTCCAGTTCTGATCCATATCGAAAATGGTTTTGAAAAGTTTTAATAAAAGTTGACTTTGTTCAAAATTAATCTTTTTACAACTTAGACCATTTTTTGACCAAAGCGAAAAATTTTCTGTACCCACAACCTTCAATTTCATTGATTTCAATACAGAGTTTTCCTCCTCTTGCATACAAATTGAAGTTGCTTTTTATTACAATCATAAAGAAAACTTGAAAGTTCTAATAAAGCAATAAATCCAGGGCATAGCTAAGTCAGGTGTTCCTGCGCCCCCTCCCAGAGCTGGTCGAAGCCTCTGATACCAAAGTGGGCCCTTCCTGTGCCTCTTCATTGAGCCAATCCAAGCACTCATCAGACAAAGTGCAACTGAAAGTGGGAGCAGGGGCCAGGAGCTCTCTAGTCCTCCATGCGGTGGCATACCGGGCAAGTTGTGCCCCTCGAACCGGGAATGCAGCAGGATACTCTATCCCTTCTGGCGGACAAGTCTGATCACGTCTGAATTGGCGCTGGAACCGGAACGAAAAATAGAAGACACAGTGTGTCATGCTAATCAATTGAATCCCAGGTTGACGGGTCATGTTGTAACTCATCGCTGGTAGATTGAGCCAAGGGCAGCGCCAAGCGATGCGGTTTGCAGACAAATTGCACATCTAGTTGTACCACCACCCCTCATCAAGGGCATCAACCAGGCATTATCGGAAAAAGTAGCCACGAGCTGAGTATGCGGGGCAAGACTCCACAATCTGTAACTTGTCCATCAACCACACCTGGGGAGGGATTGAAAAATGAGAGAATAAAGAATAGAGAGATGCGCGCTGAGAGGAAAAGTAAGAAAAGGGCTTTGCGAGAAAAATCGAGCCTGAGGGCCGAGTGATGTGAGCAATACATATGTGAGATTAGGTGGGAAACATTACCTGTAATAGTAGTGGCTCCCCGCAAGCCTAGTCATCTCCCGGCAGTGAAAAGCGTCTAAGCCCATCAATGTCTCAGCCAATGTCATAGCAATGCAGCTCTTTCCCTCCTTCAAACCATGGGCAACCTCGATCAACCGGACACTGGATCCTCCAGAACCTGAGGCAAGTAAGAAATGAGATAGCAAGCATAGGCAAAGCGCGTGTTGCTAATAGCCCTGCCAATGATGGTCGCTGCGGTCACTTGCATCAGAAAACCGGCAAACCAAGCTTGGGATGTCCAGCTCCCCATCATGAACCAATGATCGAGCATCATGCAAAGTGAGGCCGCACATTTGTCCTAAGGCATGGACGTGGCCGAATTGGAGTTGAGGCAAGATTTCCTCGTTGCGCTCGGACTCCATCAAAACTTGGAAATCCTCGAAGGTAGGACACATCTCTTGCCCGCTAAAGCTAAAGACGTGTGTTATCGAATTCCAAAACCTTGTTGAGGCATGGAGGAAAGGAAGATGCAGCGGAGTACGGCCCAACGTAAATAGTGCATTCAAGCCGAAGCCCTGGAAGTTCAACTTTTCCGAGCCATCTAGAGAAGCAATCCAAGCTTTGAGATTTTGGATGAGAAACGCCTCCATTTTGATACAAAACTGAGATGAAATGAAAGAGCCACGAGGCTGGAGCTTTTAAAGAGGATAAGGCACTGTTCGGGGGACACGTGTCGAAAATCTGGTGGCTGCCAAGCTAGGTGGTCGGCCGGCCACCTTTTCTGGTAGGCCGACCACCCCTCTCCCCTCCAATGTAAAAAGCTGGTCGGCCAGCTCCCTTAGGTGGTCGGCCATAGAGAGGAAGGTGGCTTTGGTCTTATTCTAGCTTATAGAAGAAAGTTCCTAGCATTTCCATGCATTGGGGGTGTTGAAGGTGCGAGTTTTCCTCTGTTTCGGATGCGTTCCGTCACCCAGATCGTCCGAAATGCATTTGTTTATCGAGTTGTTGTTAAATCCTGCTTATCAAGTTGTTATTTTGCTTATTGAGTTGTTGTTTTGTTTATCGAGTTGTTTAGTTTATCGAGTTATTAAGTTTTGTCGAGTTGACGAGTTGTGTATATCGAGTAGTTACTCTTTGTTTAATCAACATTGTTGTGTCTTGCTTATCGAGTTGTAAACTTGCTAAGGTTCCGTTCTTCCTTAGTAAGTTATGTTGTTTTGTTTGTCACGTTGGTTCACTACCTGACTTGGCAATTTTCAAATGCACAATTCCGTTCAATCTCATTTTGTGCAAAATGATGCGATGCGATGCGAGAACATAAAATGCAACACTTTTTGAATAAAAGCTGTTTCATTCCATCATGCTTCCTTTGTTACAACATTTTACAACAAGGGTACAAGTTTTATAGAAAATAAAACTGTCTAATAATGTACAATGTGCTACAACTACTAGTAAAAAAGGCAAATAAAGCAGGAACATCTGTGCTCTCAAGCGCAAGGAAAAGAGGCCCTCTTCGTCCTCTTCTGCGGAACAGCCCCTGCGTCATCCCCGTTAGCACCACTATCTGAATCGGAGCGGCTGTCCTCGGAACCCTCTTCGGTATCACCTCCACCCTCGGAACCGGACTCAGAGTCATCCTCTCTACCGGCGGATGTCTCTGACTGAGGATGCGCGGACTCCTCCTCCTCGCTGGACTCCTCCTGTATGATATGTGCTCTGCGCCCACCTCGTCTGCGAGACGACTCCCCTCTCCCAGCTCCTCAAGAAGGCCTAGATGGCCCAGCTCCTAGGGAAGTCC
Organism: Camellia sinensis; assembly: GCF_004153795.1. NCBI lineage: Eukaryota > Viridiplantae > Streptophyta > Magnoliopsida > Ericales > Theaceae > Camellia > Camellia sinensis. Next base: position 787,822 of record NW_021026806.1, on the reverse strand, counting down.
CAGGTGGCCCGGCCTGTGGCCCGATATATATCGGAGGCATCTGAAAAGAAAGAGTGCAATTTGAATGCATCAGCCAAAATATGTATATCAGATGCACAAATAAAAAAACTACATGGAGTGGATGTATGCAGATATGGTACATGAATGTATTGTGTGTCAGATGTGCTCTACACATACAGTCAATCATTGCAGTGAAATGATCAAGTTCAGCATGTCATCAGAAGTATGATAAATGCAAGAAAAGTAAAGAGTGCCGAGACACCCATGATGGACAGTTGCGCCTCTCTCCGCAAGACTATGCCCTCGAGCGAGGCCACCAATCCGAGCATCCCCTCCATGTACTCTCTGGGTGGCTGCAGATACAAGCTCAAATCGTCAACGAATAAATGAGTGTCTAAGTATCTGAGTGGTAAATGAAAAATAGTGGAGCATACCGGTGGTGAGTCAGGATCACTAATGTATCAATGATCAGGCATAGGAGGCTCTATCAGAATCGGGTAGGAAGTCCCGTACCGCCAACCCGTCAACTCGGTCGGAATGTCTGGCCATCCAACATGATGATAAGTCGGGGGAATCGGGGAAACCAACCCAGCCCCACCTCTAGATGTACCAGCCCTACTAGTCGAATGAATGTCTCTAGCTCGGGTGCGACTCGATGATGGCATGCCAGCAGACCTCCTCGTAGGAGTACGGACACCTGCCAATGGAGGCATCAAGTATGTGTGACGGTAGGTCGCGTACTCCCTGTCCTCCAAGTGTAGCAATACATCGGTGCCCAACCTGGCGTCAATGACACCCTGGGGAGTGAGCCTATCAGCGGACCGCATGTCGACCAGAGGTGCTGCGGGGACACTCTGCTCAGGGTAGCCCATAGTCTAGCGAAGGAAACGTTCCCCAAAAAACCAGGCCCTACCAACCGGCCGCTCAAACAGGATCCTGTACCAAGAGGCAGCCCATCCTCCGGCAAATTGAAATCGGAGGTCCCCACCCAAAGGCACCCAAGGCTACCATGTGATCTGCAAATAACCAATGCATAAGCCGATTAGAAATCGTAGATGTGTAAAATAAATCAAAGATGAAAACATGGAGGACGGAGAGTTCTGAATTACCTCTGTCGGCTGCACCGTGTCTAAATACTGCGGCAAGTAGGGGAGAGTCTCCCGAGGTCTCGGCCGGTACTAGCCCTTGAAAACAAGCGAGTAAGGGGTCATGAGGGGCGCCTCTACCTCGAGCTCTGGGGCTAGCATCGGGAAGTACGCGAAAACCCATAACTGTGGAAAACAGGGCAAAAACCATCAGAATACAGAATGCTGAGTGCAGAATCCGAATACAGAATGCTGAGTGCAGAATGTGAGTATAGAATGTAAAGTGTGTCATGCGTGCAATGTACAGATAATGAAAAACATAAATGTAAATCAAGAGGGCAGAAGGTACCTCCCAGGCTCTCCAGTAGCCGCCAACTATGTTCCCCCATCCGCGGGAGGTCGCGCTCATGTAGCAATAGAGGGTAGCCAAGCCGACGCCACCCCAGTCATACTAACTGACCTGCGAGAGGTCTACCAAGGCACTCAGCAGATATAGCCCAACGGTGTTCCCCCTATCGGCGAACAGAGTGGTCCCGAAGAGGAACATTAAAAACCCTCGGGTGTACTGTGCTATCTCCTCGGGAGTCTCGGGCTCCCTCTGTCTGAAATATGAAAAAAACCAGGTGTACCGGACTCGGCCCGAGGATCGGTCGACCAGTGGGCGAGCTCCCAATAGATAAATCTAGGCGGCCTCCCACTCGCCCATGTCCTCATCATAAGGGATCGCCCAGCCTCCCACGTCGAGGCCTGTCAACACTATAAAGTCGAATGGGGTCATAGTCATGTCCCCAACAGCTAAGAAATAAAAGAAATTGGTGGTGTCCCACCACCTCTCCACAAGGGCGCCCATCAACGTCTTGCTAGCGGGGTAGCGAGATATCCCAGTACAGAAGGGCCCAAACCCTGCCTGATCAACCGAATCACGGACGGCCTCTGGGAGCTCTGCATACCATTCCCTCGCAACAATGGATCCATATCCTCGTGTAACACAGGAGGACACCTACATTCATAATGAACACATGTATTCAGTTTCAAAATGAAATGAATAAGCTGCGTGCAAATGAGATGTATGAGCTATGTGTAAATCAAATCAAATACAATGCTGTGAACTACGTGTTCAGTATGAGCTGTGCGTTCGGAATTGAAGTGTGTGCTGCGTGTTCACCTTCAAAATTTGGGCTGCGTGTTCAGCTTTCAACAAAATTTGGGCTGCGTGTTCAGAAATTCAAAGTTTGGGCTGCGTGTTCAACTTTCAACAAAATTTGGGCTGCGTGTTCAGAAATTCACAATTTGGGCTGTGTGTTCAACTTTCAACAAAAATTGGGCTGTGTGTTCAGAAATTCAAAGTTTGGGCTGCGTGTTTAGAAATTCAAAATTTGGATTGCGTGTTCAACTTTCAACAAAATTTGGGCTGCGTGTTCAGAAATTCAAAGTTTAGGCTGCGTGTTCAACTTTCAACAAAATTTGGGTTGCGTGTTCAGAAATTCAAAGTTTGGGCTGCGTGTTCAACTTTCAATAAATGTGGGCTGCGTGTTCACAAACAAAGTTTGGGCTGAGTGTTCAACTTTCAACAAAGTTTGGGCTTGGGCTGCGTGTTCAACTTTCAACAAATGTGGGCTGCGTGTTCACAAACAAAGTTTGGGCTGAGTGTTCAACTTTCAACAAAGTTTGGGCTTGGGCTGCATGTTCAACTTTCAACAAATGTGGGTTGCGTGTTCACAAACAAAGTTTGGGCTGAGTGTTCAACTTTCAACAAATATGGGCTGCGTGTTCAGAAATTCAAAGTTTGGGCTGCGTGTTCAACTCTCAACAAGTGTGTGCTGCGTAGAAACTGTAGACGTCCCCGAACGCTCCCGGGAGGGTGGAGCTCCCGTTTTGTTCATTTTGGGGTCACTACAGCTCAGGACTCTTCAAAATGTCACGGTTCTAAGTCTGAACCAAAGAGTCCAAATCCGGCAAATCGTTTTGAGAAAACAGATTTTTGAAAGAAGTGCCAAACATGGACTGCTTTGCCAGATACAGAGTCGCCACCTAAATATTTTATTTTGGGAAATTTAGGAAACCCTGACTCGGTGCCAAAAGGCCACGCGTCCGTCATCACCAAAGGTTGCCTCGGCTCGGGAACTTGGGTACGATTGGGGAAGGTCACTTCGTGAGCACCCCCGCTCGCCCGGTCAAAGACCGGCCTCTACTAACCATGATATCAATTTTTGAAAACATTGTGAGTTCTTATTCCGGTTATTAGCCTAGGTTACTATGTGATGCACACAGCATATAAGTATAGACCGGGTCACCTAGATTGGAACAAAACATTTCATGTTTTGTTTATTTGGAAATGGTTTGATGGTGCTGACCCCGGCAGGTAAGCCTAAGACGTGATTTGGCCACCCTCAGGTAGGGCTTATAAAAGAGGTTTTGCCACTATCTAGTGGCTTAAAACAAACAGTTGATGATTTATTCATATCCAAGTAACGCCAACCCTTCACCCCACACAGGCATTCAGGCAGTTATATCAACATAAGCAATTAGCCTGCATGGCAGCATAGCTATCATGCAGCACTCGCCACGATGCAAGATGCTAAAGCATTAAACTTACCGAGTACTCCAAGCTAAAACAGAAACTACATTAGAAATCATGCATGATCTAAGTATACAGAAAATGCTAATGCAACACAAATGCATAAAATGCAAACTATAGCAGCTCGGCTTATTCTAGACTGGCATTGAAAATGCTATAACTAATCATGTATTCAATTTGGAATTGAAAGTACAATGCAGTTAGTATGGTGTGCCGAGCCCGGTGCATGCAATACAGATGAATGATGCAAACATGCTGTCATACTGTATGCTAATTGAAATATGCCCTAATCTAACCATCATAAGCGGATAAATAAAAGGGAGAAAGACGTGGGGTTGGAAGACATACATCACACTCACGCACACTTATTACAGTTATGCCCTCGCGCAGAGGGTCCGAATAAATAATACAGTCCCCAAATAAAAGAATATTACAGTCCCGAATATTACAGTCCAAATAATATACAAATTCCTAATTAATTAACAGATTTAACTAAGAAAACTGTAAAACTGGCATGCAAGCCAGGGACTGCCTCACTTCTGATGGATGATGCATGCCCGGGTTGTCTTGCGCGGAAATCCACCAGGATGCCCCAATTAGCCTCTGTTTAGCAGTTATTCTTGAAACGCGTGCCAAGTCCCGAAAAGTTGCTGATTCTTTATTTGCTACAACAGAGAGCAGGAAAGGGGCATAGCAATGTATTTGCACAGATATATGCATGCCTCGATCCTCGTGCCACCAATCACGCATACCGAGGCATAATGGTCGAGGAGTCGAAATGTACAATTTAATATAGGATGAATGCCCATGAAAACACAGCTAAAACCTAACTCCATCATGGATAATCCGGAGTGTCGGTGACTGGGGAATTGAGATACATTCCGTCACTCGGAGTACGAAATGTACCTCGTTTCCCGTGCCCGGGCTAACTCCTACCCCGAACATGATGCAATATGCATGATATGCATGAAATGCAACTAAGATACAATCCTATCATACACAATGCTATGAAAATGAGATGCCTCGAAATGCGTGCACGCGGGCACGCAAACCGGGGAAATGCATGAATGCGATCTAAGATACAACCTAGTATGCACAATGTAATGAAAATGAGATGCCTCGAAATATGTGCACACTGGCACGCAAACTGAGGAAATGCATGAATCCGATCTAAGATACAACCTAGTATGCACTATGCTGTGAAAATGAGATGTCTCGAAATACGTGCACACTGGCACGCAAACCGAGGAAGTGCATGAATGCGATCTAAGATACAACATAGTATGCACTATGCTGTGAAAATGAGATGTCTCGAAATACGTGCACACTGGCATGCAAACCGAGGAAGTGCATATGCAATGCAAATGATATGGAGATGGCATATAAAATGCAAGAAAATGATGTGCCTCGAAATGCGTGCCCACAGGCACGCAAACCGAGGCAATGGCATACGCAATGCAAATGACATGGAAATGTGATATGGGCTTACACTAACATGAGGGAGGCCTCAGCCACTCTCACATAAGAGGCCGATGGCAGAAAAATAGAGTGCCTCGAAGTGCGTGCGCACGGGCACGCGAACCGAGGCAATGCAAATTCAATGCAAAAGGCATAGAAATGTGACATGGACTTACACTAACATGAGAGAGGCCTCAGCCACACTCACATAAGAGGCCGGAAGATAAAAATGAAGTGCCTCGAAATGCGTGCCCACGGGCACGCAAACCGAGGCAATGCAAATTCAATGCAAAAGGCATAGAAATGTGACATGGACTTACACTAACAAGAGGGAGGCCTCAGCCACACTCACATAAGAGGCCGGAAGATAAAAATGAAGTGCCTCGAAATACGTGCCCACGGGCACGCAAACCGAGGCAATGCAAATTCAATGCAAAAGGCATAGAAATGTGACATAGACTTACACTAACATGAGGGAGGCCTCAGCCACACTCACATAAGAGGCCGGAAGATAAAAATGAAGTGCCTCGAAATGCGTGCCCACGGGCACGCAAACCGAGGCAATGCAAATTCAATGCAAAAGGCATAGAAATGTGGCATGGACTTACACTAACATGAGGGAGGCCTCAGCCACACTCACATAAGAGGCCGGAAGATAAAAATGAAGTGCCTCGAAATGCGTGCACGCGGGCACGCAAACCGAGGCAGTGCGTACGCAATGCAATGGCATGGAAAATGAAATGCAAACATGCTAATGAAATTTCAGCACTGAAATGTGTGGGAAAACAGCCCCGAAATGAGGCGAAAGTACACCCGATGCATGGAAAAGTCTCGAAACAAGGATTATGGCACCCGAAATGGCCTACAGCTATGCCAAACATGCATAATTGGTACATGGAATGTAAATACAGAAGAAAGGCAGCCCCAAAATAAGAAATTTTCCAGTTTATAGCATGGCCAAACAGTGGGCAAAAACAGGGAAAAATATGCATGCAAAAATGGGGATTAATCATGAGATTAAGAGGCAACTCACAGCTTCTGTCCCCAAACAGGTTCGGGCCCTTCAACAAAGTTGAAGATGGGCCCAAAATATGATCTTTTCCAGGACTGCAAAAACCTCAAAAACCAGCACAAGTATGGCTGCACTCTTGTGCAAGAAAAAGGGCCCAAAGATGGCCAAAGAAGGAAGTGGTATATAAAAGGCTCAAATATAAAAATATCCTTCTACAGAACTGATGAGGGACCAAAAATATGCATATTTACAGAACTGTAAAAACTCCAAAACAAAATACAAGTATGCCTAAAATGCCATGCAAAATGAGGCTCAAAAGTGGCTAAAACATGAAGTATACAAAATAATCACCAAACAGAAAAAAAATGTTAATGAAACATGAAGTATAGGCCAAAATAAGGCCACTTTCAGTTCTGTGAAAAATCCAAAAACAGAAGCAATGGGGGCTGCCAATTTATGCAAAAATGGGGGCCAAATAAGGGATATAACTACAAGTGGAACATGGAGGCATCAAATGGTGAGGGGCACTTCAACAATGTTGAAGAAGGGCCCAAAATAATCACATTCACAGATTACATCATGCTCAAAAACAGATTAATCATGGGCCAAAAATAGCATGCAAGATTATGCCATATAAGAGGATCAATGAAGCAAGTGCATCATGGAGGGCTCAAACAGGGTTGAGCCCTTAATGAAAAGTGAAGATGAGCTCAAAAGAGGGCCACTTTCAGTTAGGGCCGGAGCTTGAAAAA
>NW_021026806.1:746653-780070 GCF_004153795.1 Camellia sinensis | reverse complement strand
ACAGAAGAGGGTTCGGAAGTCCGGAGGCGGGGCTCACGGCCGCGACTCTGAGATTTCTGAACGAGCACGATATGCAAAATCACCGAGTGCTCAACTGTACATCGTCCAGTCTTAAGGTCGGTCAAAAATGGGGTGTCTACAGTTGCCCCTCTTTGACAGAACTCGGAAGTCACAAGTGACGGGAGTGAATGTCAAAGCCCAGAGACGACCCATTTTTGACAAGGCCGAAGACTTAGACAAACATACAAAATAACACAGAGGTGCCCGCAGGCGGGGGCAAGATGCAAAACGATATGCAGGAAGACTTTGATAATTGGACTTATACGCTTCGCGACGCCGGTTTGAAATTTGGATATGCCCGCAGGCGTGCCCGCAGGCAGGGGCAAAATGCAAAATGATACGCAGAAATATTTTGATAGTTGGACTTATACGCTACGCGAAGCCGGTTTGAAAATTGGACTTACACGCTACGCGAAGCCGGTTTGAAAGTTGGACTTATACGCTACGCGAAGCCGATTTGAAAGTTGGACTTACACGCTACGCGAAGCCGATTTGAAAGTTGGACTTATACGCTACGCGAAGCCGATTTGAAAGTTGAGGATTCATGCAATGCACTGTAATGTAGTGGCTAAAATGCAATGTGATAGCTAGGAAAAGGGAGGTACCTTACAGGGGCAATTGGCAATGACTTACCTCGGCAATGTCCTACCTTATGCTGATGTGAGAATCTTCCGCTTCTTGGTTGAACTGCAGGTACTACTTTTCTCCCTGACTACTTTTCTCCCTGACTATGGTCGTAGCTTTCCCTATTCTCCAACGGGGTGACAGACTAGGTTGGATCAGTATCCAGAATTGAGGTGCATACAGATGCTATCTCAATCTATGGGGCTGCCATACAGATTTCAAGCCGAGGATAAACCCCTGGGTATTTAAACCAGACTTTAGTCTCGAAAATCCCGAACCTTTGCGTTCTAGGCATAAGCCATTCGAACTCTAGTTTCCACCGTCTCAGTTGGTCTCCTAGGAACTCACCGCAAACACAGGCAGGTGGCTATACCAGACCACCAGAAGTCGTTCGGGCACGACAAACACCAAAGGAATTGCACCTTTAGAGGATTTAAGGTCTCCTAGACCGAGAGTGCACAAAACAATGCGAAGAAATGCAAGTGCGATGCGCAGAATGGTGCGAATGATGATGCAGGATTTAAGGTCTCCTTAGACCGGGGATTTAAGGTCTCCTAGACCAGACAGTAAAATAGATAAGATGTAATAGATGTGATGCAACAGAGAGTACAATAGATGCAAAATGGTGACATACTCCAACCACGTTGGACTCGTGAGTGGAGGAAGAATAAAGAAAATTTAACCAGGAGCGCGCTCCACGCAGCCCAAGATAAGTTCCAAACACGCTGAAATCGTGTGAGGAAGGTTTTAATCGGGGAGGATAACAATGGTGTAACCAACAGGCGTATCTCAACGTATTTCATACGGAGAGAGGGAAGGTTTTAACCGAGGAGAAAAACAATGGTGTGAGTATTGGAACGTATTCCGAACACTTTTAACCGAAGATGGTGTGAGCATTGGAACGTATTCCGAACACTTTTAACCGGAGATGGTGTGAGCATTGGAACGCATTCCGAACACTTTTAACCGGAGATGGTGTGAGCATTGGAACGCATTCCGAACACTTTTAACCGGAGATGGTGTGAGCGTTGGAACGTATTCCGAACACTTTTAACCGGAGATGGTGTGAGCATTGGAACGCATTCCGAACACTTTTAACCGGAGATGGTGTGAGCATTGGAACGCATTCCGAACACTTTTAACCGGAGATGGTGTGAGCATTGGAACGTATTCCGAACACTTTTAACCGGAGATGGTGAAGCATAGGGACGTATCCCGGTGTTTCAAAAAGATGTAACCCGTCGCACGCGCGAGGAGAAAGAATGATAATTGCAAGTGAATTGGTGCATAACAATGCAATGAATGAGCATAACAATGCGAGATAGATGCGCATAATCGATGCAATGAATAGGTATAACAATGCTAGTGAAGTGGGTGCATAACAATGCAATTAGTCCATACATCACGATGTAAATGGAACTTGCGTGACAACGCACATTTGAAACAAAATGCTGAATAAGGGAATACAATCCGTAACGAGACCAAATTCAAACGCGATCTCTGATTTACCTTTCAAACGGGCGCACCCTGTTCATACCAGAGAGAGATAACATCTGCTGGTGCTTTAATTGCCATTCTAACTTGAAGCAGGCTTAAGCTTGGAGTAGAGGCACACTCATTCTTCGGAGCTCTGACAAGGCCTGAAAAGGTACATCCGGAGCACAATCACGGAGTTTTCCGAAGTTGAAACACACTCAGATACCCAATATTTTCCTCTTTTGCTTTTGTTTTGTAGTCTGGAACCCATATAGCTTCAGATAGGTCCTGGTTCTACTGTTCTCACATGACCTGGGTTGAATCCTGCGATTTTATGAAAGAACGAATCTTGTTTTGCTCAGATGTGGAGAACGGCACGGCACTCGGAGCGCAAAACGATTTTATTTTGAAATTGGTAAATGAGTTCTCGACCGGGTATTGAGCCTACAACTAAACACAACGTACTACGACTCAACAACGGAAAACAAAAAGGTAAACAACCTAAACACATCGAGTAACACTCGAAACGACTCAAAACAAGAATCGAGATAAAACAAGAAGACACGACACTCAGACGTATACAGGGAGCCTGTTTCACCGGGTAGTGTTTCCCACCCTTTCTCATTTGTGGTTCTCACATCACTTGGCCCTCAAGCTCTGTTTTTCTGAAAAAGCCCTCTTCTCACTTTTCCTCTCATCGCACATCTCTCTATTCTTCAATCTCTCATTTTTCATCCCTCCCCTGGGTGGTTGATGGATAAACAACAAATTGTGGGCTCGTGCCCTTAGCATTCTGCTAGATTCTCTTCCTTCCACTCACAGCCAGTGAATTCCTCCCACGGAAAGGTTGCGCTACAACCGGGTGTGTAGCAAATCTGCAGCTAACATCAGGTGATGATGCTTTGCTGGGGAGTTTGGACGTGATAAGATCTGTCCAGATGATGGAGTGGGATATCTTGCCCCATTCTAATTCGTGCTTCGCACTTGGCTTGATACCTCGTTGGTTGGAGGATGTGAGAGCTTTCTGCCCTTTGTTGTTGACTTCAGTTGTGCCCTTTTCTGGCGAATACGGTGCCCTTTCCGACAAGTAGAGTGCCCTTTCCGGCAAGTATTTTGACAAAGAGGAAAAGACAGAACACCTGACTCAACTGTGCCCCTAGTTCATCATTTTGACCATTTTTGTTTTAGTTTCTCCTAAAAAATTTTGACCAAAATGAGAGTTAGATTAACGTGCTTGTTCAATTTTCTGATTTAAAATCATGCAAGTTAGGCCATGAGCACTGAAAATTTTCCTCTTTTGGGTCCAAGAAATGGTCCAGTTTTGAAAATGGAATACTTTTCGAGAAGATTAGTCAACCTCAGTAAAAATTTTCAAAAACTATTTCGCAAACGGCCACTGCTGAACGAGCACGGAACCTACCCTTGAGATGCGCAACCTCGGATCCATGGCAATGGAAAATTGCCCTTTGTCTGAAGGACACTGCATGGCAACGGAAAGTTGCCCCTTGTTTGAACGGCACCGCAGCGCATTGAATGGCAACGGAAAGTTGCCCCTTGTTTGAATAGCACCGCGGCGTATTGTAGTCTGTCCTCAGAGTGATGAACACAACCAAATTCTTGGATACAGAGAAGACAAAGATGACCAGAACCATCGCATGGACACAGTCGATTTGGAAGTGTTTATGGCTGGACTTCAGAATGAAGTTGCCTACGTATCCCAAAGATGGGAATCAAGCCTTACGTAGTTCGGGGTTAAGGTACACTCGGGTATTAACCTCTCCTTTTTAGGCTCTAACTTTTGCTAAGGCGCCCGTTGCGGGTTTTCGACCTTGCAAGCTTTGTTTCTTCTTTTCTTTTCAATTTTGTTCATTCCTTTTTTTTTTTTGATTTCCTTTTTTTTGGTATTTTCTTTACATTTTTCTTCACTTTTCTTTCTTTTTTTTTGTTTTTTTTTCTTTTGCATTTTTTGCTTCTTTTCTTCTTTTTTTGTATTTTTCTCTTGCTCTAACTTTTGCCTGGGTCGCCCTTCCGGGTTTTCGGCCCAGCGAGCCTCTCAAAGGGTAAAAGTGTAACAAGTCCATGCCAAATGGTTTTAGGATCTCGAAGCCATCCGTATCCAAGAGAGTAGCTGCTGTATTGATTTGCAGAAGGATCCATCTTCGGCTCTTCGAGCACATCGGACATTTTCGCCCCTAGTTCGAGGGGTGTTTCTGTTCTAGCTTCGCAAGCTTCTTCTGATGAGGTGTGATCTTCCTGATCTAACTTTGGTGCCTCTTGTTCGAAGGCTGTTTCAAATCCGGCCACACAGGCCTCACATCGTAGTTAACTGTTGAACCTTCTGAATTCAAGTTCAAGGTTTGGAAGCGGAGGGGTTGAGTCTCGAGGCTGAGAGCGATCCTAGGCTGCACAATCTCAAGAGCGATTCCACACAGGTCTTCGCAGGACCGCGCAAAACATTTTTTTTTGAAAGTTTTTTAAGAAAGCGACAAATCGCTCGCGCTGAAAATAGTGTGAAACCAGTCTGGATCAAGCCAGGGTCCTTCTCAGTACTCACGCTAACAAGCATGATTTCATTCATTAAGGGCTTAGCACACCTCTCTTTCTCTCAAATGATCAAAGTTTTGCAAATCCCGAGGAATTCCTTCCTCTTCGTTTTCACCGCAGTGTTCAAAAAAAGTTTTGAAAAACTTAGGTCGATACAATGATTTCAAGACACAGAAAAGACAGAGTTCTTTAGTGAAATACTGTCGTCTCATTCAGAACTTCCGGCATAACTGGCACAAGGCAGAAGCAGATGCGAGAGCGTGAAGATCACTGTTGTTTTATTCAAAAATCTGTTGGCACAACTGGTTCCCTGGCAGAAACAGACTCAAAACAAAACGAAAAGACAAACACAAAACAAAATGGTGATGCCCGAGGTAACACCTCCCCCGGAATCATCCGACTCCTATACAATAGGACTGACTCGATACAACAAGACAGACCCAAAACAAAAAGAATGACTCAAAACAAAAGGACTGACTCAAAACGAAACAACAAGACTGACCCAATACCCAAGTCAGAATGCAAAATTAACAGCACTTGTACATTGCTCAAAACTGTGCATGCCGTCCACCACAGCTGGAGTAATCTGAGCGCCATCCGCAGGTGGTTCATCCCCCGATCACATAGTCATTATCCCCTACAAGTTCACTAATTAAGTGCCGATAGACTTTGCAGGACCTGGTGCGGGGATGACCCCATTGTCAATCAAATTTTGTATCTCGTGGCGGAGACGGACGCAACTGTCGGTGTCATGACCGATTTGTTGATGGAAAGTGCAGTGCTGGGTAGCATCATGCATAGCCGGAAGAAGGTTCGGGAGAGGCCGAGGCTCAAGGGGTTTGAGATGGCCTTGTCCAACAAGGATTTGGAGAGCTTTGGACAAAGGCATATAGAGAGCATGGAAGACTCTCTGACCTCGGGGTAGATACTTCGAGGTTTGTGGATTTTTGCTGGACGCACCAGAAAAGGGATTGGCAGGTGCTGGCCTGGTTTGTTGATCTCTTCCGAGTGCAGGATTATAACTGAAAGGAACGTTTCTGATACAACGACCCTCCTCCCAGCTTGCCCCTTGATTCAAAATGCTCTCATTCTGAGTGGCAAAAGCGTCGTCCACAGTTTTTGCAACAACCGCGAGCACTTGCTCTTTGTTCAGTCCCTCGGCTTTCAAAGCCTCAACAGCCAACAGAAGATGTTCATGGGGATCCATGTCCGTCCCTATCTTGTTTTCACCACTTCCCCCCACTTGGTCAAGGGATCGGCCTTCTTCAAATGCAGCCCGTCCCAAGATTGGGGAGCTTTTTGACATGAACTCCCTGGTATGTGATGAGGTTGATGACGGAGCCAATGTCCCGGAGGCCAAATCTGTCACATTCATCCTCTTCAGCTCAGAAGTAGTGGGCTCACGGGTTTGAGATGATGTGACTGGTGACTGTCGGATCAGATGAACAAATGAACCCTGTCTGGCCCTCCTTTGCCTTACCTCAGTGAAGGAACACTGATTCGCCCTTGAACTGAATTTCCGACCTGACAAAGTCTATCAGCACAAGTTGGATGAACCTCGGGGGATATCGGAGCCTTCTGAAGCTATGGTTCCCAGACTACCTTGCAAAAGAGAAAACACGCAGCATCTCAGCCTAACTTCACCAAAACAGATACGAGTGTAGCAGGATGACTGTGCCCTCTACTGAATTCTGTCCCAAAATTCTGCCCCAAATCTGAGTCTGATACCCACAGGTAAAGCTGACTCCCAAATACTGATAGTAATGCCCGCAGGCCTGATGCCCAAACTCATATACTGATACATGCATTCCTGTAGAGACGCACTCTAAAGCACATAACAGATAAGTGAGAGCCAAAACACCCCTATGTTGGGGTAAGTTTTTTTTCTTTAATTGATGTATGTACCCATCTTTGACTACATACATCCCACACCCAGCAACATCACGCAATGCCACACCATAACCGCACATACATCCCACACAGAACTCACTCACCAACACATTATAACCAAACCAAACATCAACACTAACTACACCAAACCCCACATCCAGTACCCCATCGATATAAGCAAACTGAAAACATTGATATATTACCAACACACACATCAAACCATATTCAAATAATACACCGCAAACACATAACAATATAGATATGGATACTCACTATCGCACACCATCGTCATCCTGAAGCCGTGGTCAGATACTTCTTTAGGTCGGCCAAGGCGGCCTCACATTCCTCAGTCCATAGGAAGTCTGTGGCCTTCTTTACCAGGTTGAAGAAAGGTTTACATTTGTCTGAGCTTCGGCTTATGAACTTGTTTAGGGGTGCGGCCCTTCCAGTAAGCATCTGAACCTGTTTTGCTGACGTCGGGCTTTTTAGCTCTTGGATGGCCTTGATTTGATCTGGGCTGGCCTCGATGCCCTTTCTTGTTACCAGGTACCCCAAAAATTTACCTGATCCAACTCTAAACGCGCACCTTAATGCGTTGAGTCGGCGCCGGTATGTTTTGAATATCTCAAACACCTCTTTTAGGTCGGCAAGATATCCCCTTGGATCCTTGGTCTTCACAACCATGTCATCAATGTAGACTTCCATTGTTTGGCCAATCAGATTTTTGAACATCTTGGTTACCAACCTTTGGTAAGTTGCTCCTGTGTTTTTCAACCCAAAAGGCATTATCTTGTAACAATACAGTCCTTTCGGGGTGATAAACGCAGTCTTCTCTTCGTCTGGGGGGTACATGGCTATTTGGTGGTATCCTCTGTAAGCGTCCAGGAAGCTCATTCTTCCATGTCCAGATGTGGCGTCTACCAACTGGTCAATCTTGGGTAGAGGAAAGCAGTCTTTGGGACAAGCTTTGTTCATGCTTGTAAAATCTACGCAGACCTGCCATTTACCTTTCTTCTTCTTTACCACTACTGTGTTGGATAGCCATGTCGGGTAATGAACTTCTCGGATGGCCCTGGCCTCTAGAAGTCTGTCCACTTCTTCTTCTACTGCTTCGACGTGCATTAACGTCGGTCTTCTGGCTCGCTGAATCACAGGTTTTGCCAACCTGTCGACGTTCAGTCTGTGGCAAGTGACCTCGGGGCTAATGCCAGGCATTTCATAAGGTGTCCAGGCGAACACCTCAATGTTGGCTCTTAAAAAAGTCTCCAACTCTTTTTCTTCTTCTTCGGCTAAGCCCGAGCCGAGAAGAAAGAAGCGTTCTTTATTCCCATCCTGAACGAGGATTTTCTTTAGCGCCTCTTCGCTCTTCTCGACTGGTTCTTTGCCGACGTTTTCCAGGACTTTCACGTCCTCGTCTTCAATTTCTGCCTTTTCTGGTTCTCGAATGTTGCAGGTGGATTTCATTGCTGCCATGGAGCAATTCTTTGGCTGCAGCTGATCTCCTCTGACTTCTTCAATTCCATGCTTTGTTGGGAATCGCAGTAGTTGATGCAATGTTGAGGGAACTGCCCCATTGCATGCAACCATGGTCTTTCCAAGATGATGTTATATGGTGAAGGAGTGTCAATCACCAGGACTTCTGTCCTGATCTTCTTAGTGCCAGCTTATACTTCCAAGCTTGTTGCGCCCAGTGGCCACGTCGGCGTTCCGTTGAAGTCGACCATCGGGCCATTTGATTGCTCCAAGTCATCAGGATGAAGGCCCAGCTCTTTGTAACATCTAACGTACATGATGTCGCAAGAGCTGCCTTGATCAATCATGATGCGTTTCACTTGGCACTCCCCAACCTGGAGGGATACTACCAAGGCATCATTATGGTGATGTTGGACCATCTCTAAGTCGGCTTCAGATATATGCATGCCTCGATCCTCGTGCCACCAATCACGCATACCGAGGCATAATGGTCGAGGAGTCGAAATGTACAATTTAATATAGGATGAATGCCCATGAAAACACAGCTAAAACCTAACTCCATCATGGATAATCCGGAGTGTCGGTGACTGGGGAATTGAGATACATTCCGTCACTCGGAGTACGAAATGTACCTCGTTTCCCGTGCCCGGGCTAACTCCTACCCCGAACATGATGCAATATGCATGATATGCATGAAATGCAACTAAGATACAATCCTATCATACACAATGCTATGAAAATGAGATGCCTTGAAATGCGTGCACGCGGGCACACAAACCGGGAAAATGCATGAATGCGATCTAAGATACAACCTAGTATGCACTATGCTGTGAAAATGAGATGTCTCGAAATACGTGCACACTGGCATGCAAACCGAGGAAGTGCATATGCAATGCAAATGATATGGAGATGGCATATAAAATGCAAGAAAATGATGTGCCTCGAAATGCGTGCCCACGGGCACGCAAACCGAGGCAATGGCATACGCAATGCAAATGACATGAAAATGTGATATGGGCTTACACTAACATGAGGGAGGCCTCAGCCACTCTAACATAAGAGGCCGATGGCAGAAAAATGGAGTGCCTCGAAGTGCGTGCACACGGGCACGCGAACCGAGGCAATGCAAATTCAATGCAAAAGGCATAGAAATGTGACATGGACTTACACTAACATGAGGGAGGCCTCAGCCATACTCACATAAGAGGCCGGAAGATAAAAATGAAGTGCCTCGAAATACGTGCCCACAGGCACGCAAACCGAGGCAATGCAAATTCAATGCAAAAGGCATAGAAATGTGACATGGGCTTACACTAACATGAGGGAGGCCTCAGCCACACTCACATAAGAGGCCAGAAGATAAAAATGAAGTGCCTCGAAATACGTGCCCACGGGCACGCAAACTGAGGCAATGCAAATTCAATGCAAAAGGCATAGAAATGTGACATGGACTTACACTAACATGAGGGAGGCCTCAGCCACACTCACATAAGAGGCCGGAAGATAAAAATGAAGTGCCTCGAAATGCGTGCACGCGGGCACGCAAACCGAGGCAGTGCGTACGCAATGCAATGGCATGGAAAATGAAATGCAAACATGCTAATGAAATTTCAGCACTGAAATGTGGGGGAAAACAGCCCCGAAATGAGGCGAAAGTACACCCGATGCATGGAAAAGTCCCGAAACAAGGATTATGGCACCCGAAATGGCCTACAGCTATGCCAAACATGCATAATTGGTACATGGAATGTAAATACAGAAGCAAGGCAGCCCCAAAATAAGAATTTTTCCAGTTTATAGCATGGCCAAACAGTGGGCAAAAACAGGGAAAAATATGCATGCAAAAATGGGGATTAATCATGAGATTAAGAGGCAACTCACAGCTTCTGTCCCCAAACAGGTTCGGGCCCTTCAACAAAGTTGAATATGGGCCCAAAATATGATCTTTTCCAGGACTGGAAAAACCTCAAAAACCAGCACAAGTATGGCTGCACTCTTGTGGAAGTATACAAAATAATCACCAAACAGAAAAAAGTGGCTAAAACATGAAGTATACAAAATAATCACCAAACAGAAAAAAAATGTTAATGAAACATGAATTATAGGCCAAAATAAGGCCACTTTCAGTTCTGTGAAAAAGCCAAAAACAGAAGCAAAGGGGGCTGCCAATTTATGCAAAAATGGGGGCCAAATAAGGGATATAACTACAAGTGGCACATGGAGGCATCAAATGGTGAGGGGCCCTTCAACAATGTTTAAGAAGGGCCCAAAATAAGCACATTCACAGATTACATCATGCTCAAAAACAGATTACTCATGGGCCAAAAATAGCATGCAAGATTATGCCATATAAGAGGATCAATGAAGCAAGTGCATCATGGAGGGCTCAAACAGGGTTGAGCCCTTAATGAAAAGTGAAAATTAGCTCAAAAGAGGGCCACTTTCAGTTAGGTCCGGAGCTTGAATGTACAAGAAGGAGAGGCTAAGAAATATTGCAAAGAAAAGCTCAAAAAAGAGAAAATGATAACTCACCCTTGGAGACAAGTCTTTTGTTGCTTCTTGGACCAATTTGCAGCTCCTTTAGCCTTTGAGAAGCCCTCCTTGCTGCTGGAAATGAAGTGGTTGTGGTAGAGCTTGGTGGTGTAGAAGAAATGGTGATTAGGGACTTAGAAGTTTTTAAGGAAATGAAAGGTATAGAGAGGGATTTGTGTATGGAAGCTTCAAGAACAATTTTTCTAACCCCAACATATGATGCCACCAGCTGGTTATAAGGACCAAGAAGGGGGTGTAAAGGTGGGGGAAAAGGAGGCTAACTTTCCCCCACAAAATATCCCCCGGATATAGATATTTTCTGGGGGATAAAGCTCCACAGCTGTAAAGGGAACAGTGAGGGGATCATGGCCGGCCAAGTACTTTTGCTGCAGGTGGCCAGCCGGCCACACCACCTAGCCGGCCGGCCAAGGGAAGAAAATGGCCTGAACAATTAGTGGCCGGCCACCAACTGATGGTGTCCTCCAAGGTGTGTAGATCACAGGTATGTGGTTGAAAATTGGCAACACTGGCTCCAAGGTGTTCAACATTGCAATTGAAGATAGGGGTAAAAAAGTAATTTTACAATTACTGGCCGGCCATGGTTTTTTAGGGTCCTCCCAGGTGTGTAGATCACAGATATGTGGTTGAAAGTTGGCAACACTAACCCCAGGGTGTTCAACATTGGCCCGGAAGTTGGAAAAACGGGCGCCGAGAGGCTC
Organism: Camellia sinensis; assembly: GCF_004153795.1. Lineage (NCBI taxonomy): Eukaryota > Viridiplantae > Streptophyta > Magnoliopsida > Ericales > Theaceae > Camellia > Camellia sinensis. The sequence goes on along the minus strand of NW_021026806.1, from coordinate 768,752 downwards.
CGGAGGAGAGATAGCTGGTTGCTGCAACAATTACTAGCCTCCCACCCTTCAGTGACCTTCCTGGTGATAAAACAGAGGTACCTGCCAAAAATGAACAAAAACCGATGCAAAACGAATGCTAGGGGGCCAAAACACGCAGTTCGAGGTCCCGAAAAATGACTGTTAAGCACCGAAAGTGGCGCTCGGCCACGAAGTGGGTTTCTCAAACCCCAGTGTCCCTCAAAAGGGAGAAAATAAGAAGTATGCCAAAAACCGGGGCAAACGGAGATGGTTAGGCGGTCCCGAACCGAGGCACACGGCCAACAGTCCCGAAAAACCGGAAACCGGGCTCCGAAATGGGCAAAATGGCCTACGGCCACAGAATGTAGCCTACGGCCACTGAGAGATGGTCTGTGGGACCTCTCCCCTCCCTCAGGAAAAGAAACAGAGAAAACCGAGTCTGGTTCGCAAACCGAGGCAAGGCACAGAAGAAGGTTCGGAAGTCCGGAGGCAGGGCTCGCAGCCGCGACTCTGAGGCTTCTGAACAAGCACAACATGCAATATCACCGAGTGCTCAACTGGTGACGTCTGAGTCTCAAGGTCGGTCAAAAATGGGGTGTCTACAGCTGCGTGTTCACAATCAAGATATGGGCTGCGTGTTCAGAAATTCAAAGTTTGGGCTACGTGTTCAACTTTCAACAAATGTGTGTTGCGTGTTCACAAACAAATATGAGCTGTGTGTTTAGATTTCAGAGATAGTGTGTGCTGCGTGTTCACCATCAAATGTGAGCTGCGTGTTCAAAAATTCAAGTGATTGAGTTGTATGTTCAAGATGCAAACAGAGTACTGTGTTGTAGACTAAGCATTCAGAACAAGCTGTGTGCTAGAATGAGCAGAAGTATGGCATGCGAATGTGTTCAGAGCGAGCAAATACGCATGCGTAGCATAAAATGCACGAAAAATGCAGAATTAAGGCAGGAAATGTAAAAAAGTGAAGTACATACCTCTCGTGCCTGATGAGAGAGATGGGACTCCGGCTCCCGCAATAGCAGGTCCACAGGTGCTCGAGCATCAAAGTCAGTAAAATGATAAAAAACCGCCCGAGGGAGGATGTGTGTCGGAGGATCATACCTCTCAGGAATGAATGGGCGAATCCTCGAGGGCAAGGACATGATGTCTAGATCACCTCCAGCACCGGGAGGACCTCCGCCATAAGGGAAATGACCCGCCATTTCGAAAAATCTGCAAAAAGAAGTAAAAATGAGCAAAATGAGCCAAAATTGGAAAAAGTCATCAAAAGTCAACTCTCGGGAAATGAAAAAGTCAACAAAAGTCAACTCCTGAGAAAATCTTCCAAATGTTGAGACAAACTTACCTCAAGTGGTGAAAATGAGAAAAGAAGCTCCGAAATCAAAATTTAATCGGTTCAAAGTGAAGAGAACTGAAAGTTTTCGCGAAACAACTTTACGTGGGGTGTTGGAAAATGCGTATAGAGCGCAGATCTGAGAGGGAAAATGCTCTAGGACGGTGGAGAAGGTGATTTCAGATCTGAAGTTGTGAGGAATAAAGCTTTGGCCGAATGTATTTAAAGAAATGAGTGTGAAAGGACAAAATTGCCCTGGATTTGGGCTAGGTGGTCGGCCGGCCACCTTTTCTGGTTGGCCGACCACCCCTTGCACTCAAACCTGGTCGGTGGCTCCCAGTGGACTCCAAACCTAGTCGGTGGTGTTCCCAAGATGGTCTCCAAGGTCTCTGCAAATTTTGGTAGTGATCGGAGTCCCCGGCACCCGAGAAAGTACAAGAAAAGTGCACTTTTCGTCACGAAATCCCTCCGCAGGAACTTCAACTCCAACTTTCGATGCGCGTTTCATCGTCACTCGTCAAGAGAAAAATGTATCCTTTTTGAGCACGTTGTGACCCATCCAGGAGGTAAACCGGAGGTCGCGATTGAGTCGCACTCGTCAAAACTTGCATTTCTTTGCTAGTTGTTTCGTGTCAAACATGCATTCGAGTTTGCACTTATCCTGCATTGTTATGCACGTCACTTGCATTCTCATGCATACCACTTGCATTGTTGTGCACGTTTCATGGGTATTGTCATATCCCCACGCTTAACTTGCGTTGACACGCGTGTGTCTCTCGCATTACGACGCACTTTCCCATCAGCACCCTGTTTGTCTACGTTCGATATAGCGTTGAACATGTGTTGCTAACTATGTTGTGCTTGTTAAGTTTCTCTCTTTTGCAGGCACGATATTGTATGTACGGTTCATTTGAAGCTGGTGCAACCAGACGAATCTCGCAGGTATTGTATCTTCTCCGTGTGAGACGTGGCGAGAATTGAATAATTCTCCGCATTCTTAAACTACATGAAATGTAGTTATCGCTTTGCATTCTTGCTTAAAACTGTTGCGTGTGCGCTTCATTACAGCTTGCTGTTTTGCATGATCATGAGTTACATCCGACTTTGTGCATATCATTTTGCATCTTGCCCCCTGCCTGCGGGCACATCTTTGTTTATCTCGCTTGTTTGTCTAAGTCTTCGGCCTTGTCAAAAATGGGTCGTCTCTAGGCTTTGACATTCACTCCCGTCACGTATGACTTCCGAGTTCTGTCAAAAAGGGACAACTGTAGACACCCCATTTTTGACCGACCTTAAGACTCAAACGTCACCAACTGAGCGCTCGGTGATGTTGCATATTGTGCTCGTTCTGAGGTTGCGGAGTCTCGGCTGCGAGCCTCGCCTCCGGACTTCGGGGCTCTTTTGTGCTTTGCCTCGGTTCGTGAACCAGGTCCTGTTTTCTCTGTTTTCCCTTCTCGAAGGGAGAGAGAGGTCTCGTAGACCATCTCTCAGCGGCCGCAGGCTACGTTTCGTGGTCGTAGGCCATTTTTTCCGTTCGGAGCCCAGTTTCTGGTTTTCGGAGCCGTCGGCTGTGTGCCTCGGTTCGGGACCGCTTAACTACCTCCGTTTGCTTCGGTTTTTGGCACACACCTTATTTCCTCCCTTTAGAGGGACACTGTGGCCCGGGAGACCACCTTCGTGGTCGTACGCCACCTCCGGTGCCTAACAGCCTGTTTTCGGGGTCCCAGACTGCGCGTTTTGGCCCCCGAACCTTCGTTTTGCATCCGTCTTGGTCCATTTTTGGTAGGGACCCTATTTTCATTGTTAGGGAGGTAGTAGTATGGTGGGAGGCCACCTTTTTCCCTTTTTCTCTTTTTTCTCTCTCCTAAAGCCGATTTTTCTGACAAAAAGCTGATTTTTCTCACTTTTGAGCCACAATTTCTAGCTTTTCATACCACCATTGTGTTGTGCTCATCTGGGAGGCCACCAATATGGGTAGGCCGACCAGTAATTCTTCTTGACCCTTTTGAACCTTGCTAAAAATCTGGTTTTTCTATCTCTTAGGTCACATTTTCTGGTTTTCCACCATATAGCTGTGTTGCACTCATCTGGGAGGCCACCTTTCTGGGGTGGCCGGCCGGCCACTTTAACTGGTCGGCCTGCTTCTTGCTTTTTGCTCTCTCTGAATGTAATCTAGTTGTACCAGCTGGGGGGCATTTAGACCATCCTCCATACACGTGTATAGAGGATATTTGAAGCTTCCAAGAGAATCTTTAGAGCCTCTCCTCTATAAAGGAGAGGCTTGTCTTCATTTGCAAAGGTTGAACCTTTTGGTTAGACCTTATACACCTCTCTCTCTATATCTCTACACTTGAGCTCCAAAACCCTAATATTCTTGCACCATTTGCACACCAACCCTTAGCACAACACCTCCACCATCCATCCAAGCATCTTGGAGTTGATTTCCAGAGGTTGAAGGCTCACCATCTTGGTCCAGAAGCTGCTGGAGTCATTCTCTACAAGGGTGAGTCTCTATTTCCTCCATTTTTGCATTATTTTGCTTCCTATCTTAGCCCTATTTGCAAGCATTTTTGGATTTCAACATAAACTATAAAAAGTCTTTTTTTGATCTTCTAAACATGTTTGTTTAAGGACTCTTTTCTGTTTGGGGTCATCTTCCCCCTTCCATGCTTCATTTCCTCATGTTTTGAGGCTTGCATTTGAGCATTTGCATTGGCCTTGGTTTCTCCTTTTAGCCACTGAAATCCAATGGATTTTCAGTGGCTTAGATGCATTTTTGAGCTCCAAAATCAGAGAGGAGTGACCCTCTCACCCCTCATTCTCTTTACTAGCATTGTTGGTCTTCCAAAGAGGCTCCATCTTGCATGTTGTGAAGTCACTTTTCAGGCCCTATTTGGTGAGTTTTAAGGTCTGCCTTGACTCTATCCAGAGCCTCTTTGGCCATATTTTATGTCTATGATGCATGTGTAAAACAATCCCACTCAAGGCCTTTCAAAGGGTCTTTCATTTGCATGCTTCCTAGGTTGATTTCAGGCCCCTTTTGGTGAGTTTTAGGGCTTTCATAACCTATTTCAAGAGGTGGTTTTGCCATCATTGATGTCCATCATGTATGTATAGAGTAACCCTCTTATTGGCCTTTCAAAGGAGCCCATCATTTTTGCATGCCTTGACTGAGTTTCAATGGTTATTTGGGCATATTTTGACATGGCATACATCTATTTTTTGCTGGTTTGATGAGCCCTCATATGCTTCATATAGTTGTAGAACAACTCATGGTTCACTAGCTTTCTTTGCATGCTTTGTTGGACCTTGATTTTAGCACATTTTGGCCATGTCTTAAATTGATAATGTGCTTATTTTGGACTGCCCTAGCTCTATTTTTGGGTCTTGTGGTTGAATGATGTTAGCTTCGCATGCTTGTAGTTCAAGGTCCATGCTTAGCTTTGAATTTTGAGATCCATTCTATGCATATACTGAGGTGTGTTCATGTTTTGAGCCTATTATTCGTCAAATTTTGGAGCTTGTACGAATTCCATGTTGCCATGTTTTCATCTCTTTAAATGCGTTTGAGAGTCGGGCTTGTATGCCTCATTTACCGACCATTGAATGAGCTCCATTCCGTTGCATTCCGAGCCATTATTTTAGGCCATTTCCCCACTGTTTCAGACCTGCCCAAGGTCTGTTTGGGGTTGGTTTTGCCTTTGGTGCATTGCTTTGGGTACCTCTAGTGTAACGCACTTCACTAGTGCCGGTACCCGGGTCCCCTAGCTTGCATTGTGTGCCATATTTACATATTTCGGGACCATATTTCATGCTGTTTCAGAGCTGTAATTTATGCTATTCCATGGCATCTTTCATCCCTTGCCATGCTTTGGTAGAGTGGCATTTGATGCCTTAGGTTCGGTCCTTGGTAGTTGTGCACGTATGCACGCATTTCGGTTATCTCATTTTCATCTAATGGCCACTGATGTGAGTATGGCTGAGGTCCACTCATGTTGGTGTAAGTCCATCGTGCATTGTGTATGTCATTTTAGTCCATAGCCTTTACGTATGCTAAGTTGCATGTTAGAGCATTGTGTATGCCATGTTACATCACGTGCATTGTGTATGCTAGGAAGTATGTTAGTCGCATTGTGTATGCCATCTCATTTGCATTGTGTTTGGGATAGGAGCTAGCCCAAGCACAGGAAACGAGGGACATTTTGTACTCCGAGTGATGGAACGTGTCTCAATTCCCGGTCGCCGACATTCCGGATTACCCATGATGGAGTTTAGGTCTTGTTATGTTTATATGTGCATTCATTTCACATCGAGTCGTGCAATTCGACTCCTCGGCCATCATGCATCGAGATGCGTGATTGGTGGCACAAGGATCGAGGACTACACTACCTGAAGAGTAGTCATGCATACATATATGAAAATACTTTGCTGTGCCCCTTTCTTGCTCTCTGTTGCAGCAAATCAGAAATCAGTGGCTTTCTAAAGCCTTGCACAGCATTCCGACATTAATTGCAAACAAAGGCAAATCGGGGCATCACAATAGATTTCCGCGCAAGGCAACTCGAGCATGCATCTTTCATCATTCGGAACAGAGCTGAGGCGGTCCATAGATTTGCATGCTAATTTACTTGCTTTCTTAGTTAATTTATTAATTAATTAGGGTTTTGTAATATTTAATCATTCATTTGGACTATAATTATTCATTTGGACTGTAATTATTTATTCAGACTGTATTATTCTTTCGGACCCTCCGAGCGAGGGCACAATTGTAATAAGTGTGTGTGTGTGTGATGTATGTCTTCCAACCCCACGTCTTTCTCCCTTTTATTTACCAGCTTATGATGGTTAGATTAGGGCATGTTTCAACTAGCATACTTATGCTTGCATGTTTGCATCATTCATCTGTCTTGCATGCACCGGGCTCGGCGCATCATACTAACTGCATTTGTATTTCAATTCCAAATTGAATACGTGTTAGTTGTAGCATCATCACATGTCATCTTTAGAATAGCCGAGCCTATTGTAATTGTATTCTTGCATGTGTTGCATTAGGCATCTCAGCATAGTTAGGATCATGCATAGATTTCTAACACAACTTTTGTTTTGGCTTGGAGTACTCGGTAAGTTTTATGCTTTAGCATCATTACATGCGTGTGAGTGACTGCCATGATAGCATGCTTACCATGAGGCTAACTGTTTATGTGATATAACTTCCTGAATGCCAGTGGGTAGAGGTTGGGTTATTTGAATTGGAACAATGCATTGAATGCGAGTTTTAAGCCCACTTGATAGTGGCAAAATCATGTTTTCTAAACCCACCCGATGGTGGCAAAATCTACATTTCTAGCCTACTTGCGAGTAGCAAACCGCTTTAAAAAACAAACATGAAATGTTTTGTTCCAATTCAAGTGATCCAGTCTATACTTGTATGCTATACGCATCACATAGTAAATCTAGGCTAATAACCGGAATAAGAATGCATAATGTTTTCAAAACTCGATATCATGGTTAGTAGAGGCCGATCTTTGATCGAGCGAGCGGGGGCGCTCATGAAGTAACCTTCCCTAATCGTACCCAAGTTCCCAAACTGAGGCAACTTTGGTGATGACGGACACGTGGCCTTAGGCAACGAGTCAGGGTTTCCTAAATTTCTCAAAATAAAATATTTAGCTGGCGACTCTGTATCTGGCAAAGTAGTCCATGTTTGGCACTTCTTTCAAAAAAATCTGTTTTCAAAAACGATTTGCCGGATTTGGACTCTTTGATGATTCATCGGTCTTGCATTGCACTTTGCGAGATTAGATACATGACCGTGACTTTGAGTCCTGAACTGTGGTGAGCCCAAATGAACAAAACGGGACTCATCCTCCCGGGACGTTCGGGGACGTCTACACCCTCATTCTGATCTTCCAATACAAGTAACTACTCCCATCAAAGGTGGGAGCACAGTGCAGATTCTAACCACAAGCAAATTCCACTGGCTTCGGAAGAGGTTAAGTGAAAGTGGACCAGAATGCCATGAAAGCACTATCCTTGTCTTCACTGGATTCAGTTTCTTCGAGTGCTTACTCCGACCCGCTTTCATCATCCCAAGTCACTGTATAGACTTTCTTCCGATTCTTTTTTAAAGGACATTCAAGAGTAATATGTCCCAACCCTTGACATTCATAACACTTGACCCCTTGCCCCTTTACAATCTTCTTTTCAGTTTTTGGGGCAAGTTTTGGTGGAAAAGTTTTGGGTTTATCATTACTCTTGTCTTTTGAAATAGGGTCTCCGAAATTAGGCTTCTTTTTCTTTAAAATTTTTTTGAACTATTTAGTAAACATAGCCGTCATCTCAGACTCTAGATCAAACTCAGTCTCAGGAGTTTTTGCAGTCTCATGAGCACTAGTGAAAGCCACACTATCTTTTTATTTTTTCTTAGAAATCTGGTGGGCTTCATAAATCTGCAAGTTTCCAACCAACTGATCATGCTTGAGGGTATCAACATTCTGAGCCTCCTCAATAGCTCTCACTTTCGATTGGAACCTCTCGGGTAAAGACCTCAAAAAATTTCCAACAACCTTAGCTTCAGGGATTTTTTCACCGAGTGTGAAACAAGAATTCATAATATCACTGAGTTTAGCATAGAAATCATCAAACATCTCATCATCACACATAAAAAGGGTTTCAAAGGCAGAGGTGAGACGTTGAAGTTTTGACCTTTTAACAGAAATAGTACCCTCGTGAATCGCTTCAAGAATGTCCCAAGCCTCTTTTGCTACCTCACTCGTACAAATACGACGAAACTCTTCAGGTGTGACGAAGCGAAAAAGGGAATTGAGAGTCTTACTGTTCTAACTCGAGTTTTGATAATCGAATGCGTCCCATTTATCAAGGGGTTTGGGAATATCAATGCCATCAATGGTGACAATAGGTTCAGTCCGCCCATAGATCACACAGTGCCAAACTTTATCATCGATAGATTTTAAAAACGCTCTCATACGAGCTTTCTAATAAGAATAGTTTGTGCCATCAAGTGACGGAGGTCTATAGGTCGAGTTAACTTCACGAATTGAATCCATATCACCAATCACACAAAATCACACTCCTATGGTTTTGATAAAAACAAAGAGAGACCCGCTCTGATACCAATTGAAAAACCTAAGTGATTCGTGATTAGATCAAGATTTAATTATTCCAATTCCTAATCAACTAAAACACATAATCTAAATCATCAAGCACTTACAAAAGTGATTTAACTTCTTATTTTCAAAAAACAATAAATTGACACAAATGATTTTTACGTGGAAAAACCACAATTGAAGCACCTTCAATTGTGATCAAAAAATCACAGGCGAAACGCTACTAATCAATCCACTACTGAAGAAAGAAAGATTACAAAGATAATAAACAAATTACCCAAAACGTTTTCAATTTGTCTTCAAATCTTCTGGTTGAATCCACAACTTCTATTGTCGAATCAACGACCACACACAGTATCAAACTCCTTTGATACTCTACGCTTAAATCTCCGGATTCCACCAAAGAAGAACACTCTTAAATATAAACAAACAAACTCCTTGATGTATACTTATCAACACATGAGTTGAATACTCAATATAAACATCAAGGAAAACTTGCAAAACAAACCCCAAAACAAAACCCTAGAGCTCTCAAAACAGATCTAGGAGACATAACCTTAAAATAAAACTTAAACACATATATATAAAAAACAGGGGCCGCATACTCCGCTCGAGCGCAAAACATTCCGCTCGAGCGGATCCACTAAAACACGCGTGTGAATAAACAGGTTTCTGCTCGAGCGCTGGAACCCACGCTCAAGCACAAAATCACACTTCTCAGTATTTTTGCAGACACGCCCAACTACTGAGATAGTGCACATTCTGCTCGAGCGCAAATGGTCCCGCTCGAGCGGGAAAGCCAAAAAACAAGGAAAAATTACAACTCTATAAAACAGAGTTTGTTCGTGGATTTGGCAACAAAGGGACCTAACAGAAACATTTATCAAAATCCAACCAATTCTACATTATTAAGCTCAAACCATAATTAAAATCTTGAATTGCTCTAATCTAGATTTTTATTAATTTTCCTCATATCAAATCCAAATTCAAACTCATAAAAGATGAATTAAAATCTCAAAATCTTGAAATTCCATGATATATGTTAAGATAGAATTCAAATTGCATGGAAGAGTGAAGAAATTAAACTCAAATAATGAAATTCCTAAGTTATTTCTTTGATTCTTCAACTTAATGTAATTTCTTCATTCTTTTCTTAATTTCTTTCTATTTATATGAAATTGAACCAAATTACTTCTTGATTTGAGATGAAGGAGAAGATTTACTACAAATTGGAGTTAGAAATCTTACCTAGAGTTGTTAAATGATTAAATCTCATCACAAATTCTTGAGTCTCACTTCTTTTCTTTATTTCTCCTTTGCTTTCTTAGTTGTTTATCTTGAATTCTCACTCTCGAGCAAACTCTTTTCCAGAAACAAAGATGAGGTGAGCTCTCTCTCTCTCTATAGGTTTTCTTCTCTTTTTCTTTTTGAGTTCTTGGACTAAATGGTATACTCCACTCTTCAATTCATCACATTACACATATTATTCACATCCCCTGTTTTTTATTACATGTGCACACATACACTCTTGTAGCACTTCCAGCACAACAGTTAACATGCACACACCCACAAAATTTTCTCTGCACACCTACACCCAATTACACTCTCAATTCTAGGTTGTTCCATAATTCAATTTATGGTCTTAGAAAACATCTTAATTAGCACATAATTAAATTGGTTATAGCTAATCATAAATCTCACATAATTTAATTTTTTAAATTTGACTTTCATTAGAATCCAATTAATTATATTTAATTTTTCTCAATCTGAATCAGATTTTTAATCAAACTCCCAAAAGGCTTCAAATTCCCAATTAAACTTATCACCACCCTCAATTTTGGTTTCTCACATCATTAAGGCCTTTAATTTTAGATCGAACCCAAAATCTCCATTAATAAATTACATATTCAATTGAACACCTCATAAATAAATTTAATTTATAATTCGTATAACTTAATTAAATCCAATTCGGACCCGATTAATCAAATCTCAATTTTATAAATCCAAATCGAATATTTAATTAAACTTCCATATGGTCCAATACTTGAAATTAAAATAATTTAATTCACCATTTGTACTATCATGAGTCATTTAGGCTTTCAATTTCTAATTCTAAAATAAATCCTCAATAGAATCATATACGAATCAGCCTCCACAATTTTCATAAATTTTAAATTAAATTAAAATAATTAATAATTAAAATTCAATCTCCTTAATTAATTAAGTACTAATCATTATACGTAATGGGGCCGTCATAGTTGGCCGGCCTTAACTGGTCTAGTCTAACTTTGGAAAGGGATATTTGGACCACCATGCATGTCGCCTAAAGACATGGGGTGACTCAATCACATGATTACTGCATTTTTTTTTTTTTTGAAAAAAAAAAATTCAATTCAATGGTTATACTATCACCGACTAATAATTTTTCATCATTTTTTCTCCAATGATTTATTGTTTATTGGGATATCATATCATTGATATTACCGTTATATTAAATGTTTACTTGTTCTTTAGACCTTGTTGAATTAGATCAATTTTAAAAAAAAGTTGTTGAATGACTGAAATTAATTAAAATGTGTTATGAAGTCTGAAGATAAATTGACTAGTTGGGATAAGAATACAAAATTGACATAGAAAACAAGCTCGTTTATTTAATAAAACTTATATAAAGAAATACATCATGATTTAGCATTTTGGCATACAAATCACCAGATACAGAAAGTAAATAAATAAAAAACTACATAACTAATTTATTTAAGAGTTAATTTTTTAAAATAAAGTTTTTTTAAATAAGAAAACCACCTTTGGAGTTCAATCAAATAAATGAGAAATGAGATGCAACCAATAAGACATACAGAAATTGCGAGGCCTAAAGAATGTGATAACACAGCATAAGAGCCTGTAATGAACGCGACTATCAGCGCTGCCACGGCAATTAAAAGAAGAAATAAGGCTGTGAGATAGCGAGACACCATCTTAATCCTGGAAAATTTATCATCAAATCCGATAACATGATAAACTGGCGCAGTGACGTATAGAAACACAGAGGAAGTGGAGCATATCGCGGCTATGGTATTTGCAATGACAAATAGTTTGAAAGCTGCTTTTGTTATTAGAAGTGGCATTCCTTGTTTTGAACCTTCATTGCTATTATAACCTCCAGGCATTGTGAATCCGACCGCAAAGCTAATGGTTGCTGTGAGTGTTGCCACTATCAAATGGGTGTCACTCATTTTCTTGACGTCCTGGAATAGTGTTTTACTTGGTTCTTTACAAATTTTCTGTCTTTCTTCTTTACGAACCCTTAGTTTTGTTATCAACTCTTGATCCCCGCTGACTATATTTCTCCCACCACAAATTCCAAATCTCACCAACTCGGTATCCTGTTTTTTTTTTTTTTTTTTTTTTTTGTTTATTTTAGTTTGGAAAGCGAAACCAAATAATATATATTGTGATGAATCTGAATTTCTACAAAGCCCACCACTAAAACAACAATAGACTCATTCACTTTCTTCACATTTAAATTCAAGAAAGGCAATGCAAAAACTAGAATTCTAAAGGCCATAAAAGAGAAAAGAATTTATGACTTTTAAATTCATAGCAAATTATATATTAATGAGTAAGTAAATGCATTTCATATACTTTCTTTCTTTCTTTTTTTTTTTTTTGTTTATTAAATTCATTAAAAATAGACGTAAAATCACAGATGAAAATATTATAAAGTGACATGAATCATTTCATATCAGACAAAAGACTACTTCTATAATAAACACCCTCAAATATGGGTGTAAATCACATTTTGTGGTTAGGCTTCATTTGGTTAAAATCAATATGTCAACTTATTTTATGTTTTTTTGAAATTTTTTAAATTTCAAATCAATTTTTTATTTTATTTTTTTTACTTTTAGATTCTTATCAACTAGACAATTTCAAAAATCAAAAAAAATTAACTCAATATTGAGAAAAATCACTATAGATGAAATTAAGTCAAATTTTATCAAATAACATACTTTTAAAAATCATCTTATTTTTTATATTTATTTTCAGAACTTTTTAAAATATATATATATATATATATTTGAACTTTAGGATCATCTAGTTGAGATAGATTTAAAAGTAAATAAATTTAATATAATTTTTTTAAAAAAATACTAAACTGAAAATAACTCAAACTGCAAAAATTCAAAAAAACCAATTTCTTCCTTGGCAGCTTGGAACTTCATAGGCTAAAGTTCCTTGGGTGCATAACGCTCTTAACAGAGTCATTGCTGCTCGTGAAGGACTTCGATGGGTCCTTGCCATGGAAACGGGTTTCATCTCAAAAATTGGTTGGTCTCTGGTCAAAGTTTTGAATTGGATGGTCTAGTTTTTATGGATGTGGGTACACTAGTCTCCCGAGACCTATTTTAGTGATTTCAATTGTTTACTTTGTAAGTTCTATCAAATAGATTATCTATTTAGGAAATTAAGTTGATCCGATATTAGAATTATGAACAATCTTTTGTATATTGTGTATTTTGTTTTGTGCAAAGGTATTATTATTAAATGGCATGGCTCATTTCATTGCTAAGAAAGAGCTGTTGGGAAGGGTAGAGAGTGTTGGGACTTTTTCTCCCTCTATCTTATCCATTCGGAGAGTATGAATGCCATGTTTAATGTATGATGATACTGTTTGACAAAAAAATCAATGAATAATAAAAGTTCATATGTTTTTTTTTAACAGAAAAAAAAAGGCTCCGTTTGGTAAGCCTCTCAAAATATAATTCTACCCATTGATTTGAGTGTGTTGTTTGTTTGGAGTTTTCAAATCATAATTTTACACTCATTTCTCAAAACTCAATTTAAAACATAATCATTACTTTTCAAAACTCATAACCAAATACATAATTCAAAACTCTTTTCAAAACTCAATTCAAATCAATATTTTAATTTTTTAAATATTTTAAATATTTAAATATTTTAAAAATATTTTAATTTTGTTAAGATTTTAAATATTTTAATATCTAAATATGTTACGATTTTTTTAATTTTTTGAATATTTTAAAATATTTTAATTTCAAAATATTACGATTTTAATTGTTTAAATTTTAAAATATTTTATAAAAATATATTCAAACTCTATTTTATAAAAATATTTTTAAATATTTTAATTTTTTTGTTGTGTATTTAGTTACGATTTGAGTGTAGAGTTGTGAAACTAGTATGGAGTTTCGAGTTATGTGTATGGTTATGAGTTTTAAAAATAATTTATTAATTGACTTTTATTTTATGTGTTTGGTTACGATTTGAGTGTAGAGTTGTTTTTAAATTTAAAATATTAACATTTTAAATTATTTCAATTATTTGAATATTTAAATTATTTAAATTTTTTTGTTAAAATAATCATTTGAATATTTAAATTATTTAAATTTTTACGATTTAAATTTTTTGAATATTTATTTTAAATTTTTGCTTATTAATTTTTTTAGATTATTTACATTATTTAAATATTTAAAATTAATGTTATTTTCTGTTAATAATAAAATTTTTTAATTGAATTTTAAAAAGAGTTTGGTTATGAGTATTGATAAAAATTTTCAATAGTGTGAAAGTAGTGTATTTTGTTATGAGTTATAATAATTTGAATTAAGTTTTGAAAATTCTTTCCAAAACTCATAACCAAACAAATTTTCTTATTTTACATGCCAAATCAAACTTTCAAAACTCAATTCCACACTCAATTCAATACTCTATTCAAAAACCATAACCAAACAAATTTTCTACACTCAAATCATAATTTCACAACTCACAAACTCAAAATACAACTCATACTCTCAAATCATATTTACAAAACTCTACCAAATGCAACCAAAGTTTGTATGGTTGATCCACAAAAGTGAGTTTTGTGGGATGTTACTCAAAAACGTGCAAGTAGTCCAGTTGGTTAAGCAGGTCAAAGGCAAGGTTATAAAATAAACACAAGTAAAGAAAAAAAAGTTTTTTAGAAAATAAAAGAATCTTAAACATTGGAAATCAATCAAAGCTACTTGTATTGGAAGTCGGCCCGGGGGGGGGAGGAAAATTAATTGGACCCCCGCAAGGAGGCACCCCTGTGACACCCTCTCTTTTTGATTGGTCAATTTTTTCTTTTTCTTTTTCTTTTTTTCCTTCTCCTCCAATCACCACGCACCACGTATGTGTGGGGGTGGTGGGAGTGGTGATTGGAGGGGATCTCAATCACTTCTCGAAAAAAAAATAGTGTTATTCAAATTCAAAAATTAAATTCATTTTTTAAGTTTAATAATCAATTAACCAATCACTCTCATGTATTATTTGTCTCTCATATATTTTTTAATTATCAATTAATCATTTCACTTATACATCATTAAGTCTAAAAAATGGGTATAAAAATTGAGTTTGTATATCATTTTCCAAAGCTGAAATGTGTCGTCACTATGCAGGATCACAATGTTTGCTACAGAAAATTGGTCCACGTTTCAGAAAATTGAGTATTTTGTTTTCGTATTATTTTTAGTGAATTTTTAAAAATATTTTACACAATTTTTTTAGTTTTTAGATACACCTAATCAAAATACACTTACAAAGTTTAATATTTATGAAAAAAAAATCAAAAAATTCACCAAATACAAAGAATAAATAAATAAAACATTCAATACATTTTCATATTTTATTTTATTCAATGAATTTATTAAATATTTTTGCACAAATTTTTTACTTTAAAATTAAGTGGATCTAAATTCAAAAAAAATGATTAAAATATTTTGAAAAATCATTAAAAATACAAAAATATCAATTGAAAATTCAAAAAACTATTTTTGAAAACTTAAAACTAAATAGGGTGATTTATTTAATTCTAAGAGTTTTATGTTTATTTTTATTTTCTGTTTCTTTGGCAAATTTGGAACTTTTAATAATCTTCGACGAAACCTTGAAAAGAGGGAAAAAAATATATAGTCTTTTTTCTTTTTCAATAATAATAATATAATTTTTTAGAAAAACATGAAAATGGGATGTTATTCATGTAAAAATTAGCCAAGCCTAGCCCTGTCCTATGCCTCAACAACCATATAAAAAGACAATAAACTTCCAATGTAAATTTTAAAAAATAATTACAAATAATTAGTAAATTCTACAAAAAAAAATAATTAAAATTATAAATATTTTCGTGAATCTGTAATAACTTTATTAAACTAGTACTAAATAATAATTTTTCCTAAAAAGAAAGGCCTATACACCCTAAAGACTCAATAGAATATACACACTCTTTAGGTCTCAATAGAATAAAAAAAAAAATCTAAAAATTGATCTAGGTTGGGAAATACCCTCCCCAAATCCAATATATAATATAGCTAAGAAGGAATTGTTGATAAGAAGGAATTGTAAACATATTGCGTAGTGCGCTCGATGTATGCTTAGGATAATGTGGCACACGGCAAAGCAAAGTGAAAAGTTTGCTTCTCAACCGTATAATATATATAGCCCACAACTTCTCTCCGGTCTAAATTGGACCGTAGAATATTATTGAACCTTTATGGATTTATCATGAAATTCATATCGATAATTCAAATTATTTAATATGTAGAGTTCGTCGAGTATTTTATCCCTATAAAAAATCACGTTGATCGGATATCGATAACCACTTAATTAGCTCATATTTGTATCAACGATAAGTATGATTTTTAAAATAAATTATTTATTTAAATATGATCTGATCGATTAACTATCGATATCCGATTAACGTGATTTTTCTTACAAAGATGAAGTACTTGGCAAATCCTACATATTACTACTTCTCTCCGGTCCAAATTAGGCTAGAGGGTGTTGTTGGGGCTTCGTGGGCCCATCACGGAGCTCACATTAATGATTCGAACCGTTTAATGTATAGAACTCAACGTATTTCATCTATAAGAAAACATGTTAGAGGTTGGGTATCCAACTGGAGAGGAGCCTCTCACTATATATATATATATATATATATGTTGCATGCCATAAGAAAACATGCCATGTGCAGCAAGGTTGGCATATCTTTACCTGATGATTTGACCATTGTATATCGTCGGGCGTTATGTTTTTATTGTTGAAAGCCCATTCATATTCTCTATTGCACCATTCTTTTGTTGAATCTTGCAGACGCACTGAAAAAGGATTAACACCACCATACCAGTACAACAGATGGAGAGGTGTGTTTCCTTCAATGTCTTTCTGTTTTTTAAGATGGCTTGACCATGGGTTTTCTTTGATAAATTCAATCGCACCTTTCTTCTCCATATCCATGGCAACGTGAAGAACATTTTGTCCTTTGCCATTGACCATCTCCCAACAATCTGGACAATGTAACAAAATCTCTTTCATTACTCTTGTATAACCTTTAGCAGCAGCTATATGAAGAGCTGTCTTTTCGTCATCCTTGTCTGCAGTAGTAATGTATGCAGCTGATTTATCCTTTTTTAATATCTGTCTAACTCCCTCTACATTATGACAGCGTGCAGCATAATGAAGTGGTGTCCATCCATACTCATCTGCTTCCTTGATTAGATCCTGCTTCCACTCCAACAATCTTCCCATGCTTTGATCTGAAACAGAAACCAATAAAAGGTAATAAGGATAAAATAATACATATATTAGCAACAAAAACATACTTCAATCTTTCTTGAATTTTGGCAACAATGTCAATCCCTAGTAGTTCTATACACTTCTGTCCCCCTTGTGTCAGAAATCTCGTACAACATTTGGTGAATTTGAATTCTTGTTTTATGCTGACAATTATGCGTATCATTGTTCCAATTCCTGTTTGTTTTCAGCATGGAACTTCATTTTTTTTTTCCAAAGCTATTTTTTATTCTGTTATTATGAAACATCAATAATTATTGCAACTAAAGAGTAGGGGTTTGAGGAGAAGAATATTACTTTTATTTTGAAAATCTATTAGCATAGAAAATCGGATCTTAATTATTGCTGCTGCGTGCAATGCCGTTCTACCATCAGGGCCACCATAAGCCGGCGATGTGCTAGTTTCCAAGATTGCAGACACCACATCATCACATCCTATCTCAGTAGCCAGGTATAGTGGAGTTTCATCAGCATTATTGGCTGGATGTTGAAACTCTGGATCTTCTCCTGTTAACAATTTGACCAAATCCAAGTGTCCATTCCGCACTGCCATGTGCAAGGCTGTGTCTTTGTCCTCATTTGTCGCCCTCAAGATCTCCTTGGCTTCTCGGCCCCCACTTTCAAGTTCTTGGTCCAGTTCCTTCGCACAATCTATGAGTGCTTTGGCTACATCCAAGCGTTCTTCCCTCACCGCAAAGTGAAGAGGAGTCTCGCATTTGCTATTCACCCGACGTAATAACACGGGACACTCTTTTAAGATCTCTTCCACACATTGTAATCGGCCAAACTGGGCTGCGACATGAAGAACAGTGTTGTTATTGGGGGTGACTTGGTTATCAATTTGATCAATGTGTTGCCTGAGGACATCAACTTTGCCTTCCATGACAGCCTCGTACAAGTTAACATTCATGGTGACTGCAATGGGAAGGAGAGTACGAATTAGTGAGACTGCTATGAATTCTGTGGCTATTTGCTTTTTGCAAAACCCAAATGACATATACATGTATGGTTGGGATCATCAAAATGAGACTTGTGGTAGGGTCTATGGGCCCAAACAACTCACTCCAGTCCAAAAGTTAGACTAGAGGACAGTGGCGGAGGGAAGTGAGGAACAGGGGGTCACGTGCCCCCTGGATTTTGGGCTTTTTTTTTTGTTGCAAATATAAAGAAAATATTTTAAATAAAAAAAATTACAAAAATATTATTAAAATGAAATGTCAATGACATTTTAAAAATTATGAGAACAATAATGATTATTTTGATTGAAAATGAAGAGACTATTATAAATCATATTATCTATGAAAATTTTATAAAATTTTTTGAATGTAACGGTAATGTCATTATTATTGACATGCAAGTATAAGTAATCTCACTATAAAGATATGAAACTTATTACATTTGACATGTGAGGTTCACTCTCTATGTGTTTATTTACTATTAATTGGTGATATCACATACTAATGATGGAGTGGTATTACTATTATATTGAATTTTTAATCAAATTTTGTATAAAAAAATAATTTATCATTATATAATTTATTTTAAGACTTATATCTATATTTTTTTATATTGTCCATAATACACTAGTTATAAATAACATTATTTTTTTGATATTTCTCGAAATCAATCGTAAAAACTTGCGTGAAACATTTTTGTAAAAATTTTCGATATTGTAGTTAATAAGTGGCCCCTCTAATTTGATTTTCTGGCTCTACCACTGCCGGAGGGGATCCTAATCCTAATTAGATTAAGGGTTATGTCACTTGTTAAGAATGGATAAAATTATTATATTAATTAACCTCACTATCATAAAAAACTAAAAAATATTATATGAATTTTGTTAACAAGTATCCTTTGGGCACTTGTTAGGATTCATTAAATCCACTTAAATAACTCCACTACCATAGAAGATTGAAAAGATTATAAATGTTAGGAAAATGTTATGAACCTCAAATGAATTACTAAATTTTCTCCCAAATGTCTCACATGAGTGTTGTCCCACACACATGTGATTTGTACAAGTCTCACACCCATTTAAGAGGTTTGATAAAAAATTTAGTAATTCATTTGAGATCTCTAGTATAACTCTAAATGTTATATTATTAGAGACTAAACTACCATTTTCTTTAATTTTTTCTATTTTAATATTTATATATACTTTTCCTGATGAAATATTTTTTTTTAACATTTTTTTTTATACAGGTGAACACCCTTTATTTTTAAAAGACATTTTGTATTTTTTTAATTTTTAAATGCTCTTTATTTTTTTATGTTTGTTGTTTTTTTTCTAACAATTATAAAATTATAAATAATTTCATAATATTAATCAATAAAGGAATTTTATTTTTAAAATTACATTTCATGGATTTGTTTTTAATTTTTAAATGCTCTTTTACTTTCAATTATAATTAAACTACATGGTTTACGGAAAAATATAAAAAATTCATAATATTAATCAACAAAGAAATTTTATTTTTAAATTTACATTTTGTGGATTTTTAATTTGTTTTTAAATGCCCTTTATTTTCAATTAAAATTAAACTATATGGTAATAAATCTAAAAATTATAACAAATATAAAAAAATAAAGGGCTTTTAAAAATTAAAAAAAAAATCACGAAATGTCATTTTAAAATAAAGGGCATTCTCTTATATAATAAAAAAATGTTTAAAAAAATATTCCATTATGAAAATTATATAAAAATATTAAAATAGAGGAAATTAAACAAAAGTGTAGTTTGGAAGAAATTATTTAATGCTTCTGTAGTAATGTTCTATTTTAAAACAAAAGTGTAGTAATGTTCTATTTCATTTACAAGCTGACACTTAACACTTTATCTTTTAAAATTGTAACACAAAAGTAGTGGGTCCCAAAATTTAGAGTTTGGTAAAACATTTAGTAGATTATTTGGGGTCCCTAATATTACTCATTTAGGCCATGTTTGTTTGGGTGGACATGAGTTTGGGATTAGACTAATAGTCCAATAAAATTATTAATCCGATGTTTGGTTAAACATTTGAAGTACGGATTAATTATTTTAAACTTGACTATTAGTTAAGATAGGATACATAATCCAACGGATTCGTAGTCCTAAGACTATTAGTCATGGGAATACTAATCCAGTCCGCCCAAACAAACATGGCCTTAGACCATTAACTCTTCATTTAGAGCACCATCCAGACTTGTTCAGGAGCATTGAATAATTTCTCGTAATTTGCTCTCTAACAAAATAACAATGTATCATCTATAATTTTTTCAATTTTCCAAGAGGGTGAAGTTAGTTAAGAGGAATTAATGCATCCTTAAGAACACTTATTAACAAAATACATGTTATATTGTTAGAGACCAAACTACCAATTTCTTTAATTGCATCTATTTTTATATACTTTTCATAATGAAATTTTATTAAATATTTTTTTTATCATAAAATGAAATGCCTTGTAAATGACATTCGTGACTTTTTCTTTTTAATTTTTAAATTTCAATCATAATTAAATTATATGGGATAAGGAAAATGAATCTAAAAATTATAAAAGAATATTTAAAAAATTCATATTAAACTATCATTTTTTAGCCTAAAACCAAATAGATCGTTAAGGTATAGTGGTTTTTATATTGAACTTCCATTTTTAATCTTTTGCAACTTTCATTTTTATTTTTATTTTTATTCAACTTCCATTTTTATTCGATTTACTTTTCTATTAAACTAACTTTTTTATTTAATTTCCAAATAGATCGTTAAGGTATAGTGGTTTCTGGATTGAACTTCCACATTTAATTTTATGCAACTTTATAACTAAAAAAGATTCGAACTTGGACTTCTGTTTCAAAACAATCGACGCGTAGGGGGTTGGCCAATTTTTCCTGTACATATAAATTCCATTAGGAGGACCGTTATAAAATAAATGCAGCAACGACAAATAATGGGGGGAACATATTGCCCTTAATCAGAGTGTTTTGTTAATTAACATGCATTAAATCATCTTAACTAATGCCATTATTATAAAAAATTATAAAATTTATAAATGTTATATTGTTAGAGATCAAACTACCATTTTCTTAATTCTTTCTATTTTAATATTATTATTATAATTTTAATAATGAATTTTTTTTAAAATATTTTTTATTATAAAAGTGAATGCCTTTTTATTTTAACTGACATTTCTTGGATTTTTTAAAAACTTTTTACATGCCCTTATTTTTTATATTTGTTATAGTTTTTAGATTCATTTTCTTACAACATATAGTTTAATTATTATTGAAAATAAAGGATATTTAAAAATTAAAAAAATCTACAAAATGTTATTTAAAAATTATTTTTTCTGTTTAATATGAATTTTTAAATATTCTTTTATAATTTTTAGATTCATTTTCCTTATCCCATATAATTTAATTATGATTGAATTTAAAAATTAAAAAGAAAAAGTCACGAATGTCATTTACAAGGCATTTCATTTTATGATATAAAAAAATATTTAATAAATTTCATTATGAAAAGTATATAAAAATAGATGCAATTAAAGAAATTGGTAGTTTGGTCTCTAACAATATAACATGTATTTTGTTAATAAGTGTTCTTAAGGATGCATTAATTCCTCTTAACTAACTTCACCCTCTTGGAAAATTGAAAAAATTATAGATGATACATTGTTATTTTTTAGAGAGCAAATTACGAGAAATTATTCAATGCTCCTGAACAAGTCTGGATGGTGCTCTAAATGAAGAGTTAATGTCTAAGGCCATGTTTTTTGGGCGACTGGATTAGTATTCCCATGACTAATAGTCTTAGGACTACGAATCCGTTGGATTATGTATCCTATCTTAACTAATAGTCAAGTTTAAAATAATTAATCCGTACTTCAAATGTTTAACCAAACATCGGATTAATAATTTTATTGGACTATTAGTCTAATCCCAAACTCATGTCCACCCAAACAAACATGGCCTAAATGAGTAATATTAGGGACCCCAAATAATCTACTAAATGTTTTACCAAACTCTAAATTTTGGACGCACATAC
>NW_021026806.1:721600-746628 GCF_004153795.1 Camellia sinensis | reverse complement strand
AATGGATCACTTATTTTAAAAATAAATTATTTATTTATTTATTTTTTAATCAAACGTGATAAATTAAATAAATTAAAATTATCAAATTAATTTAATTTTTGTATATGTATGATAAACATGAATTATCCGATAAAATAAACCATTTTGAATAATCGAAATAAGATTGTGGTGGGATTTATGGTCCTGGATGGACAACACCTTTTAGTCCAGATTATGGATTGAAGGAAATCCATTCCTTAAAAAATCCTAATCGGTGTCATCAATTGGTCTAAATTGACTTAAAATTTAAAATTAAGAATCAAAATTAAGTCAATTGAAATGACAGGATCAAAATGATACAAGAAAGAAAAAAAATATATAAAGACTATCAATATAATTTGTCTTAAATTTATATTTATATTTATATATATGAAGGAATTGTCCAACAGAACAATAGGTTGGACCAACTAATCTAGGGAACTAATTCGGGTTTCTCTTTGCCTCCCATGGCTTTTATGTATAACATGGGATCCATTTTGGTGGCTGCAATGATATAGTAATAGGACTGTTATGATCTATTCCGCTCGTGCCTTTTGCAACATATATTTATATTTCAAAAATTATTTCTGTAAATCCTAAGTGATTCGTGATTAGATCAAGATTAAAATATTTCAAATCTCGATTATTCAAAACATGCAATCTAAATCATCAAGCATTTACGAAAGAGATTTAGATTATTGGTTTTCTGAATAAACAATAAATCGACACAAACGATTTTTACATGAAAAAAATCACAATTGAAGAACCTTCAATTGTAATCAAAAACCACGGGCAAAACGCCACTAATCAATCCACTACTGAAGAAAGAAAGATTACAAAGATAACACACAAATTACCCAACTCAGTCAATTTGTCTCCAAACTTTCTGTAACTCTTTCACCAAGCCTTCGTTTCGGAACTGATCAATTTGAAGTTGAATCCACAACTTCACTTGTCGAATCAACGACTACGTATACAATCAAACCCCTTTGAAACTCTACGTTTGAATCTTCGGAATCCACCGAAAAAGATCACTCTTGACTATGAAGTAACAACCTCCTTGATGTATGTATCTTAGATCATAAGTTTAGAACTCTCTCAAATCATCAAGGAAAACTCAACAAAACTTTCAGAAGAAAACCTCAAACAAAACCCTAAGACTCCTAAACAAGATCTAGGAAAAGTAAATCCTAAAATCAGCCTAAACAGATATAAATAGAAAAACAGAGTTCGCGATCTCCGCTCGAGCGTAGGACAGCCCGCTCGAGCGACTTCAGTAAAAAACGCGTGTGACCAAACAGGTTTCCGCTCGAGCGCTAGAACACCCGCTCGAGCGCGAAATCACACTTCTCAGTATGTTTACAGAGATGACCAAGTACTGAGACATCACATATTCCGCTCGAGCGCCAATGGTTCCGCTCGAGCGAGAAAGACAAAAAACAAGAAAAAAATACAACTTTTTCAAAACAAGATTTGTATGAGGATTTGACAATTAAGGGACCTAACAATCACCCCCTTTGTCAATTCCCGGACAAAACTCTTCTAAACAATTTTCCTTAAACATACGCACTAGACAATCTGTCAACCTAAATAAGTAAAGAAACCAACTCTGTAATCAACAAACAATTCTGCC
The DNA here is from genome assembly GCF_004153795.1 of Camellia sinensis. NCBI lineage: Eukaryota > Viridiplantae > Streptophyta > Magnoliopsida > Ericales > Theaceae > Camellia > Camellia sinensis. The sequence goes on along the minus strand of NW_021026806.1, from coordinate 744,977 downwards.
ATTCGAACAAGCCAGCAAACATCTACCTGTGAGACAGCAAGCAACATACCAGAAAAACAAAAACTGTGGAACTGTATAAGAAGATATCAAAACATATATATAAAGAAAACCACTATACGATATCCAAAATGAAAAATGTACCATACATCATATATCAATGTACCATGGGGAAAAAAAATACAATATCCACAGTATCCATCATAGCCATCATCATAGAGCAATGTATCAAAAACAATGTATCAAAAACTAAAGTATCCAAAATTGTACCGCCAAATATAACTGTATCTTCAAACCCAAAAATTCTCCCCCTTTTTGGCTGGGAGACACAAAATAAAACAGGCAAACAAGCAAATCATGCATTAGGTAGAGGAGGAGAGTGCTGAATCTGAAGCAAAGAAATAATGTGCGCCAGCTGAGCAGTAGTCTGGATGGCGGACTACTCCAACTGTCCGAGGCGGCCATCAAAGGCATCAAACCTAGCATCCAGAAAATCCAACCTCTGTGTTATAGCCTCCTCGAAATGGCTAAGCTGATCATGAACAGTCCGAGATGGAACAGCATCCTCCTTACCACCAGCTGTGGCAGCATCAAACTCTGCCTCCTCAGCAAGGCCAGCTGCTGTACCTGCAGAAGTACCAACCCGAGAAGACTCTCCCTTGACGTGGGCACGACTCGGGGAAATAGTCTTTTTAGTGAATGGCCTAGAGGGAAAAGTAAACTCATCATCCTCTAAAACTAGAACGGCAAGCTGGAAAGAGAGACGGTTGATCAAACAACCATAAGGAAGACCTAATTGTTTGTTCCCAAAGACAGCAGCCATCTTGCGAATAATGAGGGTGGCAAGATCAATGGACATAGAACGGGCAATACATAAAAGAACAAATCCCTGTTCTTGATTGATTTCCGAAGAGTGTGTGGTGACAATAATATTAGCACACACAATAAGATTAAGCAGTCGAAACTCCAGAAGGAGTTCAAACTGTTTAATCAAAGTGCCTTTAATCTAGGTACGTGGAGCACCACACAACGCTTCGGCCACAACATCAAAATCGCATATAGGACAAACCGGAAACGGATAATGTTCCGGAAACACTTGGTCAATACTAAGAAACCCTCTGATAAGCTCCGGAGTGACAGAAACAGACTTAGACCGAACCCAAGTATGGAAAGAAGGACCACTGTCATCAATATTCTCAATGTTGCAAAAAAACCCACAAACCCAATCAAGATTTTGACGACCAGAACCAGGTCTCCCCCTAAAGGATCAAACAAGGGATGGATGGGAATCGTCTCGAAGGTATTGGGCTGGACATTACGTTCAAGGTGAACAGTCCGAGCCGCAAAAGACTTACGAAATAGCTTGGCTTGTTTGGCAGAGGGAAATCAATCAGGATTAAACAAAAGACATGACACAGTAGACTTGCGTCTTTTAGGAGCAGACATGGTGATACAAGACATAATTAACACCCAAAACTAAACAATCCCAAAGAGCAAAACAACAAATTACAACAAAAATTAGTACCACTATTAGAGAGATATCAAAACCTAGCAAAAACAATGATAATAACAATAAAGAAAAGATATGAGAATGACAGTATGATGAAAATGACAGGCTCAAGGCAGAATATCAATGACAAAATAATGAAAATAAGGCACGAAATAGGACCCAAAAACCTTGCATATCAGAACCAAAACCATGAACCCTAGAACACAGCATACTACAGAAAAATGCAGGAAGTGCACCAGTAAGATGAAACCAAGACTCAGTGAGAGTGTGTGAGGTAAGGGAGAAAAAAAACTAAACACAAAACAAACAAAAAAAACCCGAAAAACAACCCCCACTAAAGCCGAAAATACAGAGAAAAACATAGAGAAGAAGAGAGAAAAGCTTACCGAGGTGGAATCGGCGATGAAAAAGGAAGGAGGAAGGCAAAATCACGCCCAAAGATGTCGTAAGCCAAACCCTAGGGAGGAGAGACTGAAAAAGAGGGGAAAAAATTAACTAAGGAGTCGAGGGAGGGAGTTTTATACAAAATCAGTCCACTCTAGCGTAATGGTCAACGCTCAAGCGTGAGACAAAGCACGCAGAGTCCCGCTCAAGCGCAAATAAGGACGCTCAAGCTCAAAAACACCCCTCACAAAACTGTAAAACAAGTACGAAAATGCTGCAAGGGTCAAAAACACGCTCGAGCGTATAAAGGTCCGCTCGAGCGAAGACAAGATATCCTCTCTTTTTTTTTTTAACTAAATACAAAAAACATCTAAGATGTCCTGTTACCAGCGGGGAGTGCAATGGAAAGACTGTACCACGAAGATAAGATAGTCCATCAATCATGAGTCCTGAAAACTTGTAAAAAAAATTAAAGCACCAGGTCATGAACAAAACAGATAGAATTTAATCAAAGCCATAAGCAACATAAGAATGCATAACTCAAAAACACACATGAGAGCTCACAAATAGACTGTGTGTGTGTGTGCAATCCTTGAGAGCCACAAAGCTAGAGTTAATCCTCGTAGTGATCGGATGGCTAGACCTCCGACAAGAATAAAGGACCATCACAAAGAAAAGTCAAACCACTAGGAATCACGGGATATTTGTTGAGTAAAAGCGGAGGCTCCCCCTCAATCAATGATTCCCTCTTTTTTATGTTTTTGAACTTTACTTTCTTGTGGGCACTCACTGGTGGCATGCACGCTCAAGAGTATGGAGACCAAACCAGAGAAGAATGAAATCAAAAAGGATGGCCTGGTTGGTGCCTCTAAGGTAGCCTTTTTCTAATGCCCGGATTTCAATGAACTAAGGGAGAAACCATGGAAGTGAAAAAACAATGGAAGATGGTTAAGAAACTCAACATCACCCATGATATACTAGTATAGGTCAATTCCTTTGAAAAAGTACAATCACACAGTTAGTGGTCCATAGAGAACTTTGATCACTTGTGCGGAAACCCCTGCAACAGTTTATCTCAAGGATGTGTACATAATGAGATCATGAAGTAAATGAGTATGGGCATTCAGAATGAGCTATGAACAAAGAAAATTGAGATCTTGTAAGAAACATGAGCAGTGTTCATATAAATTTTTGATGCAAAGATATCAGGACTCAATGACAATGAGATTATCACATCCAAGTACAATAAGCCAACCACTCACACTCACTCTAAAGAACAGGAAATAGCCTAGTTACTGAGCACTACACGCAAGGTCTTTCTAAGAAACTCAAATCGAAGAAGATCAAGGGATTTTGTAAAAATATCAGCTTTTTGATACTCAGTGGGTACATGTTCCAGAACAACAAGGATTTTTTCCACTAACCCTCGAATAAAATGATGACGGATGTCAATGTGTTTGGTGCGAGAGTGTTGGACAGGATTTTTTGAAACGTTTATGGCACTTGTGTTATCACAGAGAAGAGTGAGAGTGTTCTGTTCTATCCCATAATCATGAAGCATTTGCTTCATCCACAGCATTTGTGCACAACAACTCCCTACAGCAATGTACTCAACCTCAGCAGTCGAAAGAGAGATGGCATTTTGCTTTTTACTATGCCAGGAAACTAAATTATTCCCAAGGTAAAAACAACCCCCGGATGTACTCTTCCAATCATCAGCACACCCTGCCCAGTCGGCATCAGAAAAACCAGTAATTTCAGTTGTAGTATCAGTAGAAAACCAAATCCCATACCCCAATGTCCCATTAACATATTTAATGATGCATTTGACAGCAAGAAGATAAGACTCTTTAGGACTGACTTGGTAACGGGCACAAACACCTATACTGAAAGCAATATCAGGCGACTAGCAGTGAAGTAAAGAAGACACCCTATCATACTCCTATAAAGGGTAGGATCTACATCAATACTAGAGGAATCTTTGGAAAGGTGAAGACTGGTGCTCATGGGAGTACGTGCATGTTTGGCAGACTCAAGACCAAACTTTGACACAAGATTTTTGGCATACTTAGTCTGAGAGACAAACATTCCAGAAGGAGACTGTGTAATTTGTAGGCCCAAAAAATAAGACAACTTTCCCATCATGTTCATCTCAAACTCATGTGTCATGCAATTCAAAAAATATTTCACAAGATGATCAGCAGTGGATCCAAACACAATATCATCAACATAAATCTGAGCAACAAGAATATGAGACTTAGTATGTTTCACAAATAAGGTCTTATCCACACTACCCCTTTGAAAGTCATTATCAAGAAGAAATGTAGTAAGTCTATCATACCAAGCCCGAGGGGCTTGTTTCAACCCATACAAAGCCTTGTCTAACTTATAGACATGATTTAGACATTTAGGGTCCTCAAACCCTTTTGGTTGCTCAACATATGCCTCCTCTTTCAAGTACCCATTCAGAAATGCACTTTTCACATCCATTTGAAACAATTTGAAACCAAGATAACAAGCAACACCAAGTAAAATACGAATAGATTCGAGACGTGCAACTGGGGCAAACGTCTCATCATAGTCAATACCTTCTACTTGAGTGTAACCTTGAGCAACCAACCTAGCTTTATTCCTAACCACAGAACCATTCTCATCAGATTTATTTTTAAAGATCCACTTGGTACCTATCACATTCATGTCTCTAGGTCTGGGAACTAGAGTCCAAACATTGTTACGTTCAAATTGACCTAATTCTTCATGCATAGCATTGACCCAACTATCATCTAGCAAGGCCTCTTTGAAATTCTTAGGTTCAATTAATGAAACATAGCACATATGTGATACCTCATCTCGAATCTGTCTTTAGGTTTTCATTCGATCCGCTACACTTTCAATCACCTGTTGAGCTGGATGATTCAGTTTCACCCTTGCTGATGGTTTGAACTCAGGACTTGCGGTGACAGTAGCATCAGGAGTGATGTCTCTTTGTGCACTCTTTGGACTTTGACTTACCTGTGAGGATGGTGCTGTCTCAACTTCTAGTGCTTGGACCTCAGCTTTTTTTTAACTTTGTGGTTCAGTATCCTCGATTGGAGACTCACCATTGTCATCCTCATTGGTTGCTGGAGTAGGCGAACCTATGTCATCTATAACCACATTGATAGATTCCATTAAAGAAGAAGTTCGCAGGTTATAGACACGAAAAGCCCTACTAGTGGTTGAATACCCTAGAAAAATACCTTCATCACTTCAGAAGTCAAATTTCCCCAAAGGCTCTCTATTTTTGAAAATGTAACACTTACTTCCAAAGGTTTTGAAGTATTTTACATTAGGTTTCAATCCCTTCCACAATTCATATGGAGTTTGTAAAATGCCGGGCCTTAAATACACGCGATTTATGACATAAACAGCAATATTTAGGGCTTCAGTCCAAAACTTTGGAGGAAGTTTCTTGCTAAGGAACATGACCCTAGCCATTTCTTGAACAACTCTGTTCTTCCTCTCAACCACTCCATTTTGTTGTGGAGTAATAGGTGCAGAAAATTCATGCTTAATGCCATGCATATCACAAAAATCCGAAAACGAACTATTTTCAAACTCACGACCATGATCAGTTCGGATTCTTATGATACGCCCAATGGAAACACCCTGTTCATTTTGGATTTTAAGGACTAAGCCCTGAAAAGCATCAAATGTATCAGATTTTTCCCTTAAAAAATTTACCCACGAAAATCGAGTAAAATCATCAACTGTTAAAAAAATGTATCTTTTACCTCCGATGCTTTCAATGCGAGTAGGTCCCATTAAGTCCATGTGAACCAATTCAAGAGGACGTTTGGTTGTAAAGCTGTTCACCTTTTTATGAGGGGCACGGGTTTGCTTTCCAAGTTGACATGGTCCACACACATGGTTTAGATTCTTACCCAGTTTAGGTACTCCTCTCACAAGCTCTTTGTTGGCTATCTTAGTTAGGTCTTTGAAATTCATGACCTAATCTTTGATGCTACAAATCAATGTTACTTATGATGGAAGAGTGACAAGTGAGATCATTAGTAGTAACAATCCCATAGCAGTTATCAGATGTGCGAACCCCATGCAAGACAGTATTTTCCTTTTTATCCAAAATTTCACATTTATTTTTTGAAAATAATACTTCATGGTGGGAATCACACATTTGACTAATGCTTAAAAAATTTGCTTTAAGACCATCAACAAGAAGAGCATTTTCGAGCTTGGTAAGACCAGCAACACTTATAGAGCCCTTACCAATGACTCTAGAAGTGCCGCCATCTCCAAAGGTAACAATTCCTCCTTCATATTTTTTAAGGGAGATGAAGTAGGATTTGTTACCGGACATGTGACGAGAGCACCCACTATCAAGATACCACATGTGTGAGTCACGTGCTTTTAGGGCAGTATGAACAACTAAACAAGTCAAATCCTCTTTTCTCACCCAAATCTTTTTGGTCTTGGTATATGTCTTGGCGTTGTGAACACCCTCATGACTCTTGGTATTCCGCCTAGACATGTAAGGTTGTCTCCTAACCCAAAAAGTATTCGAATTTCTACCCTTTTAAGATACCTTACCAAACAAGTCATAGCAATAAGGACGAATGTGGCCATACCTACCACAGTGATGACAAATAAAAACAGGTTTTACCTCCTTTTTGTTGATCTTACCCCTTTTAGGTAGACGAAGAGAGGGATCACCCTGGTCTACCTTCAGCTTTCCCTTTGCTTGAGTCTTCAGGTCATGTGAAATAGAGGTGTCACGACCCGAACCCGCCCCTATGGGTTAAGGCCATAATCGACCAGTAATCGCGAGATTACCTACGGCCTCAAATCAATTAAAACAAAACTCATCAGAGTAAAGGGGCCAAACGGAAGCAAATTAAAACTTTGTCCATAGAGTTGTGCTTATATGCACACCATAACATTCCAAACATTTATATGTTAATAACTCACATCAAAATATATACTAACACAAAACACTGTACATACACTGTACATACAGGATCCTGTACATACAGGATCAAAAGTAGTCCAATGCTTTCGTCAACATAACAAAAACCATGAACAAAGGACAAAAGCGAAGACAGTCTCGTGCGTGAGACGTTTGGGTTGACTCCTCAAAACTCTGACTGTTTCTCACAATTTCACCGAGGCTGGTTCTGGACGTCCCTTGGCTCACCTACATGCACATGAATGAGCGTGAGCGAAAGCCTAGTGAATAATATCAAATAAAGTGGATACATAAGCACTTTTTGGCCTTTCAAACTTTCATATCAAACTGGCCTTTTAGGCCTTTCAAACTTTCATATCAAACTGGCCTTTTAGGCCTTTCAAACTTTCATATCAAACTGGCCTTTTAGGCCTTTCAAACTTTCATATCAAACTGGCCTTTTAGGCCTTTCAAACTTTCATATCAAACTGGCCTTTTAGGCCTTTCAAACTTTCATATCAAACTGGCCTTTTAGGCCTTTCAAACTTTCATATCAAACTGGCCTTTTAGGCCTTTCAAACTTTCATATCAAACTGGCCTTTTTGGCCTTTCAAACTTTCATATCAAACTGGCCTTTTAGGTCTTTCAAACTTTCATATCAAACTTTGTCCACCGTTCAAATTAACGAACTTTACAAAACTTACGTAGAAGTAAGCAATTGGACAACAATATAATTCAGATGCTACTCACAGTGATCGGCTTGTGGATTTGCCCTGGAGCTTGACCCTACATATCACATAACACATATGGGTTACAAATAATTCAATCCGTTCTTTAATTCACATATTCCTCTTTAGGCTTCATTCTTATCTCCTTAATTCAATTACAATGCTCAATGTATGCCTAAGAGTGCTTAGAAGTGAAAGGGAACGGAAAACAGAACACATAATGTATTTTCAAAATTTCAGAAAACAGGGTCCCCGCTCGAGCGTGGACTTCCCCGCTCGAGCGAACCCTTGAGGCCTGCAAAAGTACTGGATATGACAAACTTACGCTCGATCGCGAACTCTGGCGCTCGAGTGAAAGGCCTCTCTACATGGCTCCCTGCTCGAGCGTCAACTTCCCCGCTCGAGCGGACACCATGTCTGCAGAAAATACTGGGAGCTCGAAATTCACGCTCGAGCGGCGGTTTCCCCCCTCGAGCGGACATCAATTTTCTGGGTTTTTCCAACTGAGTTCTTGAGCTCAAATCCAGCATCCAAACCAATCCAACTTACATTTTATGGCTCAAATTTCAAATATGTTCATGCTAAATGATACAAACACCCATTTACATCAATAAGGAGCTCAATTTCATAAATCAAACACATCCATGTCACAATTGACACCAAACTCATTTCCAACATCCAAATTCATGCATTCATAGCTCCTATTCTTATAATTTGTACATGCATGTGATATATTACTCTTATTCTCAACCTAGATGATGCAAATGGTGTTCATTCTCATGAAACTCAACAAAAACATGCTTGCATGTATGATTTAACACTCATAATTCCATATTCAACATAATATATGCTAGATTATGCAATTTCATAACAATTATATACATGTATGCATACATTGACCTTCAATTCAACATAAACAACTCAATTCCACTTCAATCCTTACTCTTGTTCATTAATCCACCTTGAATACACAAAATTACACATTAAACTCATGGATTCACTTACCTAGATGCTCAATTCTTCCAATCTATAGCAAATTCTTGAGTAATCTTCCAAAATCTACAAGCCTCAAGACCAAAACCTCAATCTCTTACACTCTCTCCCTCTAAGCCGAAATAGACTAAAAGAGGGAATTTGAGGGTGCAGTGGCTCAATACAACTAATCCCACTAAGTCCAATATAGTAATAATAAATAATAAGGCACTAATTCATCAATTTAATCAATTTAATCTGATTCGAATCAATTTCTAATTAAATTTCACCGTAGGCTCTAAAAATTATGCCAATCACAATGGCGTAATCAATTTCGGGTTCTGTGGCCGATAAGACCTTCAATTTAATTTCCAAAGCAGATAATCAAACAGATATTCCTACGGTGAACAGATAGAAATTCAAAACCACATGTTTTCACATAATGGCACACAAAATCATATTAAACACATAATCATACTCATATTAAGGACCATTTAACATATTACGGAACAGGGATATCACAGTCTTCCCCCTTTAGGAAGTTTGGTCCTCTAAACTTAATTTACCTTCGTCGGGAAACAAATGTGGATAGCGTAGTCGCATTTCCTCCTATTTTTCCCATGTGGCATCCGTCCCATAGTGTTCTTTCCATTCCACTTTCACCATTGGGATGGACTTGCTTCTCAATTGTTTTACTTACCGATCAACAATTCGTTCCGGCCATTCAACGTATTCCATATTTTCATCTATAGCTACCTGGTGATAATCAATCACATGAAACGGGTCTCGGAGGTAACCCCTCAACATCGACACGTGAAACACATTATGGATTTGTTCAAATCCCGGTGGCAAAGCAACTCTATAGGCCACCGGGCCAAGCCTTTCTAGAATCTGAAACGGCCCAATGTAACGGGGCGACAACTTGCCCTTCTTTCCAAACCTGACTTGGCCTTTCATCGGAGAAACACGGATGAACACATGGTCACCAACCTCATACTCAAGAGGTCTTCTCCGAATATCTGCATAATTCTTTTGTCAGTCCTGAGCTGTTTTGAGCCTTTGTTGAATAGTCTTGATTTTCTCGAAAGTGTCTTGCACAATTTCAGGCCCAAGTAAAGCCCTATCCCCAACTTCTATCCAACAATTTGGTGATCTACACCTTCTGCCATACAAAGCCTCATATGGTGCCATACCGATGCTGGAGTGGAAACTGTTATTATAAGCAACTTCTGCAAGTGGCAAGTATTCTTCCCAACTCCCCTGAAAATCTAAAGCACACATCTGAAGCATATCTTCCAGAGTCTGTATTGTTCGTTCTGATTGCCCATCTGTCTGTGGGTGGAATGCAGTACTAAACCTTAGTTCTGTCCCCATAGCTTCCTGCAAACTCTTCCACAATCTAGATACAAATTTTGGATCTCTATCCGATACAATAGATACCGAAACTCCGTGTAAACGGACAATCTCATCAACATAAATAGTAGCCAATCTATAAGCATTAAACGTAGTTCTAACTAGCAGAAAATGTACAGATTTAGTCAGTCTATCAACTACAACCCAAATAGAATCCATACCTCGAGAAGTCCGAGGTAGGCCAACGACGAAATCCATAGTCACATGTTCCTACTTCCATTCAGGAATAGGGAGAGGTTGAAGTAGACCGCCTGGTTTCTGATGTTCAGCTTTAACTTGCTGGCACCGGAGACATTTGGACACATATTCTGCAATCTCCTTCTTCATTTTAGGCCACCAATAGGTTTGTTTCAAATCCCAATACATTTTATTGTTACCCGGATGCATAGCAAACACTAATTTATGGGCTTCATCTAAAACCCTCTTCATCAGTTCCGGAATGTCTGGGACACACATTCGGTTTTGAAATTTCAACACTTCATTTTCAATACTAAACTCTATTTTGGACTTGTCTCAAATTCATCAATTACTTTCTTGAGGAATTCATCATCTTTCTATTTCTGTTTGATTTCATCAATGATTGCCGGCTTGGCTGTAATAGGGCTATCAATGTCCTGTTCACACATTACCACTTCAATTTCAAACTTCTCAAAATTTTGCAAGATCTTTTTCTGCTCAGTAAGCAAACAAGCCATACTCCCCGTTGATTTTCTGCTCAAGGCATCAGTAACTGTGTTAGCTTTCCCGGGGTGATACTGAATCTCTAAATCATAATCCTTTATCAGTTCCAGCCATCTCCTCTGTCGCACATTCAACTCCTTCTGCGTGAAGAAGTATTTCAGACTTTTGTGATCCGTGTAGACTTCACACTTTGACCCGTACAAATAATGCTGCTAGATTTTCAAAGCAAAAACTACTACGGCCAATTCTAAGTCATGTGTTGGGTAGTTCTTCTCGTGCGGTCTCAACTGTCGGGAGGCATAAGCAATAACCTTTCTGTTCTGCATTAGTACACAACCCAAACCTTTATAAGACGCATCATTAAAAATTACAAAATTTTCCGTACCTGATAGTAGTGTCAAAATCGGTGCAGTAGTCAATCTTGTTTTCAATTCATGAAAGGCTGATTCTCCTTCATCATTCCACTCAAAAGGTTGCCCTTTGCGCGTCAGTTGGGTAAGAGGCACAGTTATTTTCGAAAAATCTTTCACAAACCTCCTGTAGTATCCAACTAAACCCATAAAACTGCGGACTTCTGTTACATTGGTCGGTATAGGCCAATTCACAATTGCCTTTATTTTCTGTGGGTCTACTAAATCCCTTCCTTGTTGATCACATGCCCTAAGAAAACAACTTCATCCAACCAAAACTCACATTTCTTTAGTTTAGCAAATAATTTCCTTTCCCGAAGTATTTATAGGACAGTTCTCAAATGATGTTCATGTTCAAGTTTATCTGTAGAATATATCAAAATGTCATCAATAAAAACCACAACAAATTCGTCGAGGTAGGTTTTAAAAATTCGGTTCATTAGGTCCATAAATGCTGCCAGAGCATTAGTCACTCCAAATGGCATAACAAGAAACTCAAAATGTCCATACCTCGTTCTGAACGCGGTTTTCTCAATATCCTCTACCTTAACTTTCAGCTGATGATACCCGGATCTCAAATCAATCTTAGAAAACACCTGTGATCCCTGCAACTGGTCAAATAAGTCATCATTACGGGGTAGGGGATATTTGTTCTTTATTGTTACCTTGTTCAATTCCCAATAATCGATCCACAAGTGTAGGGTTCCATCTTTCTTTTTTACAAACAGTACCGGTGCACCCCAAGGTAAAGTGCTAGGTCGGATAAACCCCTTGTCAAGCAGGTCATGCAACTGTTCTTTCAGTTCTTTCATTTCAGCAGTAGCCATTCTGTAGGGAGTTTTAGAAATGGGCTGGGTGCCTGGCACAGTCTCAATAGTGAACTCTATCTCCATGTCTACCAATTCCCCTGGTAATTCATTTAGAAACACATCTGGAAATTCTCTAACAATAGGGATATCATTCAATTCAACATTCACAGATTGTTCAGACAACACATAGCACAAATAACCCTAGCACCCCTTCCTGATCAGTTTACATGCTTTCATTGCAGATATCAAATAAGGTGGAGGCACTACCCCATTACCCACAAACACAATCTCTTTATGTTCTGGTGGTTTAAATACAACTCGTTTTGTCACACAATCAATGGTGGCACAATACTTGGTCTACCAATCCATGCCCAAAATTACATCAAAATGCCTAAAGTTCAAGGGCAACAAATCCACATATAGGATAGCATCCTCAACACGCATATCACAAAACAGGTATATAGATTCACACAATACAGATTCCCCCGATGAAGCAGACACACATAGCAAATATGGCAGTAATTCTAAGGGTCTATTCAGTCTAGATGCAAATGCACATGTTACAAATGAGTGTGTTGATCCAAAGTCAATTAATACAAAAACATCCTGATTACATATAGAAATGGTACCTGAGACAACTGCGTTGGCGTTCTGGGTATTGCCCGGAACAAGCGCAAAAACTCTCCCTTGTCTCACGGTATCTGCGGCAGGAGTAGATCTCGTAGCATTTCCTAGTTTTGGGACTGATGCTGTCGAACTAGCAGCAAATTTTTCACTGTTCGATTTGCAATCTCTGGCCATATACCCCTGTTTACCACAATTAAAACAAGCTCCTGACACACGGTAACAAACCCCACAATGCCTGTTACTACAAATAGTACACAACGAGGTTATATCTCGGGAAGAATTAGAAGTATTCGACGAGCCCGTATTTTGCTTCTTTGAAAACTTCTTCTTCGAAAAGAAGCCCTACCTTTTGTTGCCTTTCCATTCTGTCGTTGGCTTAGCCTGTCTAGCTATGTTAGCCTCTGATATGATGGCCCTGTCTAGCACCCCAACGTAGGTTTCTAGCTTCAAAACATTCACTCTTTCTAAAATGTCGCTTCGAAGCCCACCTTCAAAATGCCTCGCCTTCTTATAGTCCGTATCAATCATGTGTGGTGTAAACCTGGCCAATTCAGTAAATTTGGCCTCATACTCAGCTACAGTCATACTATCTTGCTTAATTTCCGTGAACTCTGCTACTTTCCTATCCCGGACACACTGTGGGAAGTACTTGTCATAGAAAATTTTCAAAAATTTTGCCTAATCGGCATCTTTGTAATTCTCACGCGTTAATATCCACCATCTTCTTGCTTCGTCTTCTAGCATAAAGGTGGCTAGAATCACTTTCTGTGTATCCGAACACGAAAACACTTCAAACAGTTTTTCGATGTCGAGGACCCAAGCTTCAGCTTTCAAAGGATCTAATCCACCATGGAACTGTGGTGGTTTCATTTTCTTGAACTCTTTGGTGAGAGTTATGATTCGGTCATCATTCTGATTATCTGGCAGAGGAGGTGCCGGAAGTGGAGGTGGCGGGTGCGGTTGCTGCCACTGTTGTTGCCACTCCTGTTGCTGTCTCAAAACTTCTGTCATTTCCTGTATCAGTCTTTCCATTCTGTCTATTCAGGCAGTAGAGGATTCCTCTATCTCATCACCTCTTGTTCTCACCATCTGATTAAACTTACATTATACTTCATACAAAAGATTTACAAGTATGCATATATTAATGGGCATACATATTCGAATAATTTCCAAAGCAAGCAAATCACAAACTTATAACACATAGTTGTTCACATTTAACAGTTAAGCGTATTCTTGATGCTTTCAGATTTATACTTATCACATGAATGCATCCTAGATCTTTTCTAGACGCTTATTGCTCTTTTGGACAAGTGTGTGAGTTATTAACTCGTGCTCAGATACCACTCTGTCACGACCTGAACCCGTCCCTATAGGTTAAGGCCATAACCGGCCAGTAATCACGAGATTACCTATGGCCTCAAATCAATTAAAACAAAACTCATCAGAGTAAAGGGGCCAAACGGAAGCAAATTAAAACTTTGTCCATAGAGTTGTGCTTATATGCATACCATAACATTCCAAACATTTATATGTTAATAACTCACATCAAAATATGTACTAACACAAAACACTGTACATACAGGATCATACAAGTTTAAGTCAGTCGAACCGAAGACTTATATACAAAATTAGTCCAATGCTTTCGCCAACATAACAAAAACCATGAACAAAGAGCAAAAGCGAAGACAGTCTCGTGCGTGAGACGTTTGGGTTGACTCCTCAAAACTCTGACTGTTTCTCACAATTTCACCGAGACTGGTTCTCGACGTCCCTTGGCTCACCCACATGTACATGAATGAGCGTGAGCGAAAGCCTAGTGAATAATATCAAATAAAGTGGATACATAAGCAATCTTTGAAACAGTTACAGCGGACGGCCTTTGGCCCAATCACTTGGATCAATCGGCCTTCGGCCCAATCATTTATGTCAATCGGCCTTCGGCCCAATCATTCATGTCAATCGGCCTTTGGCCCAATCATTCATATCAATCAGCCTTCGGCCCAATCATTCATATCAATCAGCCTTCAGCCCAATCATTCATGTCAATCGACCTTCGGCCCAATCATTCATATCAATCGGCCTTCGGCCCAATCATTCATGTCAATCGGCCCTTGGCCCAATCATTCATATCAATCGGCCTTCGGCCAATCATTCATGTCAATCATTGTCCACGATTCAATTTAATGAACTTACAAAACTTACATAGAAGTAAACAATTGGACAACAGTATATTTTAAATATCTTGTTAAGATATTACTCACAGTGATCGGCTTGTAGATTTGCCCTAGAGCTTGACCCTACATATCACATAACACATATGGGTCACAAATAATTCAATCCGTTCTTTAATTCACATATTCCTCTTTAGGCTTCATTCTTATCTCCTTAATTCAATTACAATGCTCAATGTATGCCTAAGAGTGCTTAGAAGTGAAAGGGAACGGAAAACAGAACACATAATGTATTTTCAAAATTTCAAAAAACAGGGTCCCTGCTCGAGCGTGGACTTCCCCGCTCGAGCGGACCCTTGAGGCCTGCAAAAGTACTGGATATGACAAACTTACGCTCGATCGCGAACTCTGGCGCTCGAGCGAAAGGCCTCTCTACATGGCTCCCCACTCGAGTGGACACCATGTCTGCAGAAAATACTGGGAGCTCGAAATTCACGCTCGAGCGGCGGTTTCCCCGCTCGAGCGGACATCAATTTTCTGGGTTTTTCCAGCTGAGTTCTTAAGCTCAAATCCAGCATTCAAACCAATCCAACTTACATTTTATGGCTCAAATTTCAAATATATTCATGCTATCATGATACAAACACCCATTTACATCAATAAGGAGCTCAATTTCATAAATCAAACACATGCATGTCCCAATTGACACCAAACTCATTTCCAACATGCAAATTCATGCATTCATAGCTCCTATTCTTATAATTTGTACATGCATGTGATGTATTACTCTTATTCTCAACCTAGATGATGCAAATGGTGTTCATTCTCATGAAACTCAACAAAAACATGCTTGCATGTATGATTTAACACTCATAATTCCATATTCAACATAATACATGCTAGATTATGCAATTTCATAACAATTATATATATGTATGCATATATTGACCTTCAATTCAACATAAACAACTCAATTCCACTTCAATCCTTACTCTTGATCATTAATCCACCTTGAATACACAAAATTACACATTAAACTCATGAATTCACTTACCTAGAGGCTCAATTCTTCCAATCTATAGCAAATTCTTGAGTAATCTTCCAAAATCTCTAAGCCTCAAGACCAAAAACTCAATCTCCTACACACTCTCTCTCTAAGCCGACCCTCTCTTCTTCCCTTTGAGTTTATGATCAACCAAAATAGACTAAAAGAGGGAATTTGATGGTGTAGTGGCTCAATACAACTAATCCCACTAAGTCCAATATAGTAATAATAAATAATAAGGCACTAATTCATCAATTTAATCAATTTAATCTGATTCGAATCAATTTTCAATTAAATTTCACCGTAGGCTCTAAAAATTATGCCAATCACAATGGCGTAATCAATTTCGGGTTCTGTGGCCGATAAGACTTTTAATTTAATTTCCAAAGCAGATAATCAAACAGATATTCCTACGGTAAACAGATAGAAATTCAAAATCACATATTTTCACGTAATGGCACACAAAATCATATTAAACACATAATCATACTCATATTAAAGACCATTTAACATATTACGGAACAGGGATATCACAAGAGGCCCGTCCCTTGTGAGCTGTCGCACCATAGCCTAGCCCACTTTTGTCACAACCCATTTGTTGAGACCCGAGGATGTCTTCTAAAGATTTGGAACCTTTGTTCCCCATGGCAATAGTGGCTCTAGCAATACGGAGTTCTTTATCTTTCTGACAGACTATCTCTTCCAATGTAGCTTGTGACATCTCAAGGCTTTCAAGCTTCTCTTCATATGTGGAATACACCTTCTGAAGTTCATTCCTTTCAGTTTCACAGGATAGAAGTTTTCCACATAAGTCTTGCCTGTCACTTGAGATCTTGATGATATTCTGCTTTGCTGCTACAAATTCTCCTTTCAGCTTGACATTCTCACTTTCACATGCTTTGAGTTTGAGAGAGAGTTTGTCATTGATTTTGGACAAATTTAGAGATTCCTCGTAAAGCTTTTCGTAAGCTTGTTGCAGTTCATCACCATTAATCTCTTCATTGTCTTCTGATGTTTCATCATCCTCTTTTTGCTCATCATTCTTCTTGACCTCATCCAATCTAACAACTAAGGCAGGAAAGTTGTTGGATGGTAGTAAAGGTGAATCTCCTCTTTCATGAAATTGGCTCAGAATTTTCCATGCATCTTTAGCCTTTGTGCAGTGAGCAACCCGTTGCTGTTCTTCATCAGAAATTGCTCCATGAATAGTAATCAGGACTCTTTGATTGCTCGGATTGTCAGCACTTTCTGTATCTTCTTCAATGGCCTGCCAGCCTTCTGGATCAAAAGCCCTCAAAAAAGCCCTCATTCTGATCTTCCAATACAGGTAGTTACTCCCATCAAAGGTGGGAGCATGATGCAGGTTCTGACCACAAGCTAATTTCACTGGCTTTAAAAGAGGTTGAGTGAAAGTGGACCAAAATGCCATGAAAGCACTATCCCCGTCTTCTCCGGATTCAGGTTCTTCGGGTTCTTGCTCCGACCCGCTTTCATCATCCCAAGTCACAGTGTAGACTTTCTTTCGATTCTTTTTCGAAGGGCATTCAAGGGCAATATGACCAAACCCTTGACATTCATAGCACTTGACCCCTTGCCCCTTTACAATCTTCTTTTCAGTTTTTGGAGCAAGTTTTGGTGGAAAAGTTTTGGGTTTTTCATTACTCTTGTCTTTTGAAATAGGGTCTCTGAAATTAGGCTTCTTTTTCTTCAAAGTTTTTTTAAACTGTTTAGTAAACATAGCCGTCATCTCAAACTCTAAATCGAATTTAGTCTCCAGAGTTTTTGCAGTCTCATGAGCACTAGTGAAAGCCACACTATCTTTTTGTTTTTTCTTTGAAATCTGGTGGGCTTCATAAGTCTACAAGTTTCCAACCAACTGATCAAGCTTGAGGGTATCAACATTCTGAGCCTCCTCAATGGCTGTCACTTTTGATTGGAACCTCTCGGGTAAAGACCTCAAAATTTTTCCAACAACTTTAGCTTCAGGGATTTTTCCACCTAGTGTGAAACAGGAATTCACGATATCACTAAGTTTTGCATAGAAATCATCAAACGTCTCATCTTCGCGCATAAAAAGGGTTTCAAAGGCAGAGGTGAGACGTTGGAGTTTTGACCTTTTGACAGAAGTAGTACCTTCGTGAATCGTTTCAATAATGTCCCAAGCCTCTTTTGCTACCTCACACGTGCAGATACGACGAAACTCTTCAGGTGTGACGAAGCAAAACAGGGAATTGAGAGCCTTACTATTCCAACTCGAATTTTGGTAATCAGTTGTGTCCCATTTATCAAGGGGTTTAGGAATATCAACACCATTAATGGTAACAATAGATTCACTCCACCCATAGATCACGCAGTGCCAAACTTTCTCATCGATGGATTTTAAAAACACTCTCATACGAGCTTTCCAATAAGAATAGTTTGTACCATCGAGTAAAGGAGGTCTATGGGTCGAGTTACCTTCACGAATAGAATCCATATCACTAGTCACACAAAATCACACTCCTATAGTTTTGATAAAAACAAAAAGTGACATGCTCTGATACCAATTGAAAATCCTAAGTGATTCGTGATTAGATCAAGATTAAAATATTTCAAATCTCGATTATTCAAAACATGCAATCTAAATCATCAAGCACTTACGAAAGAGATTTAGAATGTTGGTTTTCTGAATAAAAAATAAATCAACACAAACGATTTTTGCGTGGAAAAAACCACCATTGAAGAACCTTCAATTGTAATCAAAAACCATGGGCGAAACGCCACTAATCAATCCACTACTAAAGAAAGAAAGATTACAAAGATAACACACAAATTACCCAACTCAGTCAATTTGTCTCCAAACCTTCTGTAACTCTTTCACCAAGCCTTCGTCTCGGAACTGATCAATCTGAAGTTGAATCCACAACTTCACTTGTCGAATCAACGACTACGTACAGAATCAAACCCCTTTGAAACTCTACGTTTGAATCTTCGGAATCCACCGAAGAAGATCACTCTTGAATATGAAGTAACAACCTCCTTGATGTATGTATCTTAGATCATAAGTTTAAAACTCTCTCAAATCATCAAGGAAAACTCAACAAAACTTTCAGAAGAAAACCTCAAACCAAATCCTAAGACTCCTAAACAAGATCAAGGAAAAGTAAATCCTAAAATCAGCCTAAACTGATATAAATAGAAAAACAGAGTTCACGATCTCCGCTCGAGCGCAGGACAACCCGCTCGAGCGGCTTCAGTAAAAAACGCGTGTGACCAAACAGGTTTCCGCTCGAGCTCTAAAACATCCGCTCAAGCGCGAAATCACACTTCTCAGTATGTTTACAGACATGACCAAGTACTGAGGCTTCACATATTCCGCTGGAGCGCCAATGGTTCCGCTCGAGCGGGAAAGACAAAAAACAAGGAAAAAATACAACTTTTTCAAAGCAAGATTTGTACGAGGATTTGACAATTAAGGGACCTAACAATTTCTATAAACATTGAAATATTAGGACAAGTAAAATTTCAACTATATATATATTATTGATAGTTAAGATCAATGTAAAATGTTTAAATTATGAAACCTCTTCTCCAAACAAATCTTCGATTTGAAAGGGAGAAAAATGGTTCAAAGCAACATGAGAATATGAACTATTGATACAAAAAAATATTTGAAAATTTTGCTTCGCTAAAATTAAATTTGTAGAGTGGTTGAAAGTTGCATCAAGAGATGACATATTTTTGAAACTTTAAATAAAGCCTTAAAAATATAAAATAGACCAAATACACGTGATTCTCAAAGTGTTCAATTCAATTTTCAAAATATCTGCTTTGTTGCATTAGTCCCCAATTTATTGATTTTGCGGAATTTTTAGTGAAATTTCAAAAATAATTATTCAATTTGGACAGCTATATATAAATATATGTAGTCAACAGAAAGTAACTCAAGACCAGTTGATTACTCTGGTGCCCCTTGGAATCAAGCCTCATAAGCTCCATTACAACATTTATTCTTGGAAAATTTATCAATAAATCTTATATACAAAATTTAAAATTTATTTAATTTTAAAACAAAATATTTTTACAAATTAATCTTACATATTTTTAATTATTACAAAAAAAAATTTTTTTTTTTTTTTTCCATCCCACCACCGTCAAATAGGCGCTGAAAACGCATTGGAATGTTCAATGTAACTGGAAAGTCGCCAGTAACTTTCCAAATTGATAAATCAAGAGAAGAAAAAAATATAACAACAACAAATAATAATAATAGGAAAAAAAAACATTTGTTATTTTTAATTTTTGTATGATTTAAGCAAATAATTTTTAATATTGATCAAACTAAAAAACAAATTTTGAAACTGTAAAATGTTACAGTTTCAAAGCGTGATTCTATTAAGTATTTATTTTTTATTAATCAAACTGAAAAATATGTTATGAAACTGAAAAATTTTGTAGTTTTAAAGTATGATTCATTTTAGCACCAAAAAAATTAAAACTGTAAAATTTTATAATTTTCACAATTTATAACTACAACTTGAAAACAACTTGTTCAGAACTTAAAAATTTTCTTCATTAAAGTAAGAAAATAGAAGTGTGTAGTACAAAAAAGTAAAAAAATTGAAAGATAGAAGAAAAAAAACAAATATAGAGAGGTTTGTACTCCAATAATTATTTTGATTTAGATATAGCCGGATCTAACGTAAATCTATTCAGATCTGATGTAAATCTACTCATCTTCTTTGTTGGATTAAATAGAACACACACTTTATCAAAGATACAGATATAGATATATTGGGCTCGTTTGGTTTGATTTTCTGAAAAAATTTTAGGAAATTTTCTCTACAAATAAGTTTTCAAAAATAATCAAACCAAACAAATTTTCTCAAAAAAATTTCTCAAAACTTGTAAACCAAACAAGTTTTCCAAACAAATCTCTCTCTCACAGATATCAAATCAATCACTTTTTCCAAAACTCTATCTCAAAATAATTTTCCAAAACATCTTTTAAAAAAAATCAAACCAAACATGTTTTCGTACTTTTTATCTCTAAAACACATCTCTCAAACACAAACCAAACATATTTCTCTATAGTTGACAGAAATTGAATAAAATCAACTCACCCTGGTGAATGCTTTTGTTACTAGAAGTTTTGGTGATTTTTCTGCTTGAAGTGAGAGCCTGGGGTGGCTGCTGCTGCAAAGGATCTGGTGCAGAAGAATTACTGATTCTTCTTTCCATGAAACGAGCGATGTGGCCTCTTTTCATACCAAACTGAGAATAAATTTCATCGGTACTTAACCCAAGAAGCTCCTGTAGAGATTTTTCAGAGGACTCAAGCTTATCTCCATATTGAATCAAAGTACGATCATGGAGGTATGACCTCATCTCCAGTACATCCTATAGTATGAATCATTAAAAAAACCTTTAATTAGAGGTCATAGATAATTTTGATTGATTTATGTACATATTAGAATATTAAAGAGTAGGGGGGTTTTGATAGTAGTAGTAAAAGAACCTTTTGTTGCTGAGTCATGTTGTTTGCATCCATATCCTCCGATTTCATGAGTTTCAAGGTCGGTACATCATCCCAACCTTCTTCTATGAGCTTTGGAATCACTCTCTTCAAAACTCCATTCCCAACAAAACTCTCCATTGATACCCAAAGTGATTTACTTCCAAAGCGCAAGTCTTTGGCCAAAATGATTTGCGGATGAAAACAAGTATGATTTAGGTAGTTCTTATAATAAGCTGCCTTCTTAAAAAGCCAATTTATTTTAAAAATTAAATTAAAATCTATTTGAATCTTTCATTTTGATTAGAAGGTCAACTAAAATCACCAAAATAATTTATTAAAAATGTCAAAAAAACAAAAATATGTCAAATAAACTTAAAGTTTTTCTTATACAATCACTAAATATGATAACAAAAAATTTTAAATATTCAAATATAATTATATAGGGTTCAAACTTAATTTCTATATGTTGAGATTCATATTTAAAAAGAATTTGAATCAAATTTCCTAGTTTTTTTTAGGGATTTTTATTGATAAGTCCAATTTAAAAGTGTTTTAACCCAAGAAGTCCATGAAGGAATTTTTTAACCCATTTAGTCCCATGTATGTATAGTTTTATTCCATAAAGTCCATTTTCTTGATTTACACTATTTTCTTGGACACTTATGCCCTTATATTTAATTTTGATACCCTTATAAATATTTTTTCAACGATTAGCAATTTAATGATGTGAACATTCATATTTTAAAATTCACATTAGTAGGAATGTAAAATTGGCCCGCGGGCGGCCCGAAACCCGGCCGTGAGCCGGGGCGGGCCTGGCCGTTGACAATGTGAATATTCACATTGACATATTAACATTCACATTGATAGAAGTATAAAACTAGACAGCAACCCAGGGCGGGCCCGACTCGGCCCGGCCCGGCCCCGCCCGTTGACAATGTGAATATTCACATTGACATGTTAACATTCACATTGATAAGAGTATAAAACTAGACAGCAACCCAGGGCGGGCCCGACTCGGCCCGGCCCGGCCCCGCCCGTTGACAATGTGAATATTCACATTGACATGTTAACATTCACATTGATAAGAGTATAAAACTAGACAGCAACCCAGGGCGGGCCCGACTCGGCCCGGCCCGGCCCCGCCCGTTGACAATGTGAATATTCACATTGACATGTTAACATTCACATTGATAAGAGTATAAAACTAGACAGCAACCCAGGGCGGGCCCGACTCGGCCCGGCCCGGCCCCGCCCGTTGACAATGTGAATATTCACATTGACATGTTAACATTCACATTGATAAGAGTATAAAACTAGACAGCAACCCAGGGCGGGCCCGACTCGGCCCGGCCCGGCCCCGCCCGTTGACAATGTGAATATTCACATTGACATGTTAACATTCACATTGATAAGAGTATAAAACTAGACAGCAACCCAGGGCGGGCCCGACTCGGCCCGGCCCGGCCCCGCCCGTTGACAATGTGAATATTCACATTGACATGTTAACATTCACATTGATAAGAGTATAAAACTAGACAGCAACCCAGGGCGGGCCCGACTCGGCCCGGCCCGGCCCCGCCCGTTGACAATGTGAATATTCACATTGACATGTTAACATTCACATTGATAAGAGTATAAAACTAGACAGCAACCCAGGGCGGGCCCGACTCGGCCCGGCCCGGCCCCGCCCGTTGACAATGTGAATATTCACATTGACATGTTAACATTCACATTGATAAGAGTATAAAACTAGACAGCAACCCAGGGCGGGCCCGACTCGGCCCGGCCCGGCCCCGCCCGTTGACAATGTGAATATTCACATTGACATGTTAACATTCACATTGATAAGAGTATAAAACTAGACAGCAACCCAGGGCGGGCCCGACTCGGCCCGGCCCGGCCCCGCCCGTTGACAATGTGAATATTCACATTGACATGTTAACATTCACATTGATAAGAGTATAAAACTAGACAGCAACCCAGGGCGGGCCCGACTCGGCCCGGCCCGGCCCCGCCCGTTGACAATGTGAATATTCACATTGACATGTTAACATTCACATTGATAAGAGTATAAAACTAGACAGCAACCCAGGGCGGGCCCGACTCGGCCCGGCCCGGCCCCGCCCGTTGACAATGTGAATATTCACATTGACATGTTAACATTCACATTGATAAGAGTATAAAAATG
>NW_021026806.1:636851-713573 GCF_004153795.1 Camellia sinensis | reverse complement strand
TTAAAAATAGCAGGTGCACCTGTTTGTTCACACCACCTTACCTCCTTTCGCGTGTGACGCATCAAGATTGTACCCTCAATTAAAAATAGCAGGTGCGCCTGTTTGTTCACACCACCTTACCTCCTTTCGCGTGTGACGCATCAAGATTGTACCCTCAATTAAAAATAGCAGGTGCACCTGTTTGTTCACACCACCGTTCCTCCTTTCCCATGAGATGCGTTAGGATTGTTTACCTCGGTTAAAAACAGCAGGTGTGCCTGTTTGTTCACACCACCTTTCCTCCTTTCACGTGAGATGCGTTAGGATTGTTTACCTCGGTTAAAAACAGCAGGTGTGCCTGTTTGTTCACACCACCTTTCCTCCTTTCACGTGAGATGCGTTAGGATTGTTTACCTCGGTTAAAAACAGCAGGTGTGCCTGTTTGTTCACACCACCTTTCCTCCTTTCACGTGAGATGCGTTAGGATTGTTTACCTCGGTTAAAAACAGCAGGTGTGCCTGTTTGTTCACACCACCTTTCCTCCTTTCACGTGAGATGCGTTAGGATTGTTTACCTCGGTTAAAAACAGCAGGTGTGCCTGTTTGTTCACACCACCTTTCCTCCTTTCACGTGAGACGCGTTAGGATTGTTTACCTTAGTTAAAAACAACAGATGCACCTATTTGTTCACATCACCTTTCCTTATTTTGCATGAGATGTGTTAGGATTGTTTACCTCGACTTAAAGAGACAAGGAAAAATCAAAGGGAAAGAGGGAAAAGTGTGGGCAAACACTTGAGAAATCAAGAAAAACCAAGATAAAATCCAAAACTCAACCAAATCACTTTTAAATCGGTTCAAAACGTAGAGGAGGAAGAGGGGTTCAAGAAAAAATTCGCAAGGGTTGATGGGTTTTGCAAAAATAAGGAAAATCTAGAGAGAGAGAGGAAGCTTAGAGAGAGAGAGAGAGAGGGAAGTTTTTTTGGGTGTGGGTTTGTGTGAAAGGAGGGTTGGGCTTTACTTAAACTCGTCATGGGTTGCGATTTTACCGCACTGCCCTTACCTGCCGTCGCGAGCCGGTCAGCTCTTTTTGGGCCTGGCAGTGATCCATAGAATGCTGGCCGACCGCAAGTGTGACCTAGTTCATGTGTTTTACTATTTCTCCGTTTGGGCAGCATTGATTTTTTTTTGGGAATTGAAAATAAAAGAAGAAGAAAAAAGAAAAAAGAGAGAAGAAAAGAAAACAAAATGAGAGCAAAAAAGAAGAAGAGAGAGTTTGGTTCTTCTTTTTCTAATTTTATTTTATTCCGTAATTTGTTTCATTTATTTTCGACGGTTGTTTTGTTATTTCTTTCACATTCATAATTTGAGATGTTAATTTCTTTTTGTTTCATATTTGTTTTCGGATTTCGCATGTCGCGGAATCATGGTCCAAAGTGCATGTTTTTCTTTCAAGAATTGTATATCAGGCCTATTTTCAAAACAAAATTGAAGATTTTTTTTTTTTTATTAGATTGCTTTTATGAAGCGTTGTTTGATTTGTTGAAATTCGTGTTCGGAACTTTGTCAAATTTGGGTTTACACTTTACGCCTTGATTTGAGTTATCTCTGTGGACCTCTTTCTCCGAGGCCTACCTCGGATGAGATAATTTCGTTTTACCAGGTTCTGGAATTTGTTTGCTCTATTGTTGATCCAATTTTCTCCTCTCGCGTGCGATGCGTTTGGATTTGTGCACCCTTCCTCCTTTTGCGTGAAACGCGTTAGGATTGTTTACCTCGGTTAAAAACAGCAGGTGTGCCTGTTTGTTCACACCACCTTCCTCCTTTCGTGTAAGACACGTTAGGATTGTTTACCTGAGTTAAAAATAGCAGGTGCGCTTGTTTGTTCACACCACCTTTCCTCCTTTCACGTGAGACGCGTTAGGATTGTTTACCTCAATTAAAAACAACAGATGCGCCTGTTTGTTCACACCACCTTTCCTCCTTTCACGTGAGATGCGTTAGGATTGTTTACCTCGGTTAAAAATAGCAGGTGTGCCTGGTTGTTCACACCACCTTTCCTCCTTTCCCGTGAGACGCGTTAGGATTGTTTACCTCAGTTAAAAACAACAGGCGCACCTATTTGTTCACACCACCTTTCCTCTTTTCGCATGAGACACGTTAGGATTGTTTACCTCGGTTAAAAATAGCAAGTGCGCCTGTTTGTTCACACCACCTTTCCTCCTTTCCTGTGAGACGCATTGCGATTGTTTACCTTGGTTAAAAATAGTAGGTGCACCTATTTGTTCACACCACATTTCTTCCTTTCCCGTGAGACGCATTAGGATTGTTTACCTCAGTTAAAAACAGCAGGTGCGCCTGTTTGTTCACACCACCTTTCTTTCTTTCTTGTGACACGCGTTATGATTGTTTACCTCTGTTAAAAATAATAGGTGCGCCTGTTTATTTACACCACCTTTTCTCCTTTCCCGTGAGACGCGTTAGGATTGTTTACCTCAGTTAAAAACAACAGGTGCACCTATTTGTTCACATCGCCTTTCCTTATTTTGCATGAGATGCGTTAGGATTGTTTACCTCGACTTAAAATAGCAAGTGCGCCTGTTTGTTCACACCACCTTCTTCCTTTCTCGTAAGACACGTTAGGATCTCGAGTCCCTTGGTTGAAAACCTTTGTGCTCCCAGTGGTTACATTGCCCTCTACCTTCCCTGCATGAGACATAGTTAAAGCTGGCGTCTATCCTGCATGGGGCATGTTTTGGTCTACATTCTCTATATCCTTTTCACGTGAGACATGTTTGTTTACTCACCTCTTTCCGTGTGAGACATGGCGCTAGTTGTTTTGCTTTCGTTCAGACGTTGCATTTTTGTTATTGCTTATGGCATTGGTTCATCGCTTGTTATTTTCATTTAAATGTTTCATTGCATTGTTTCATTGCATGATCATAAGTTATTTGTTTTCTACATATCATTTTGCAGTTTTTCCTGAAGTTCAATCATTGCATTTATGTCTTGATTTTGAATTTACATCTTGATTTCTTGCCCATGTCTTACGGCCTCATCAAATAGGTCGTCTTCGGGCTTTGACATTTACTCACGTCATTTCATGACTTCGAGTTCTATCAAAGAGGGACAACTGTAGACACCCCATTTTTGACCGCCCGCAAGACTTGGACGCTTTGTCCTGCGCACTCGATGATGAAACTTGTGTTGTGTGTGGTTCAAAGTTTCAACGAAGGATCTACGTTCAGGTTTCAAAAACAATCCCAAACTGTAGACGCGCCCGCGTGGGGGGCCCTCGCTACAGTTCGGACTCGATTTGTGTCACGGTTCTTAATCTGAACCAAAGAGTCCAAATCCGGCAAATCGTTTTGAGAAACAAATTTTTGAAAAGAAGTGCCAAACATGGACTGCTTTTCCAGATACAGAGTCGCCACCTAAATATTTTATTTTGGGGGAATTTAGAAAACCCTGACTCGGTGCCAAAGGCCACGTGTCCGTCATCACCAAAGTTGCCTCGGCTCGGGAACTTGGGTACAATTGGGGAAGGTCAGCTATGAGCACCCCCTCTTGCCCGATCCGAAGATCGGCCTCTACTAACCATGATATCCAATTTTGAAAACGTTATGTGTTCTTAATCCGGTTATTAGTCTAGAATTACTATGTTATGCGCACAGCAAACAAATATAGATCAAATCGCCTAAATTGGAACAAAACATTTCATGCTTGTTTTGAAAATGGTTTGCTACTCGCAAGTAAGCTAAAATGCAAGTTTTGCCACCCTCGAGTGGGCTTTTAGAAAAGATGGTTTTGCCACTACCTAGTGGGCTTAAAACTCACAGTTTTAATGCATTATCCCAATTTAGGTAATTTAACCTCCATCCACAGGCATTCAAGCAGTTATATCACATAAGCAGCTAGCCTCATGGTAATCATGTTGTTATGGCAACACTCACACGCATGTAAGGATGCTAAAGCAAAAGAACTTACAGAGTACTCCAAGCCAAGACAGGAACTAGTTAGTAATCACATGCATGATCCTAGTTCATATTTTAAATGACTAATGCAACACATGTAAAGATGCAATCCAAACAGGCTCGGCTATCCTAAACATGGCATGTGAAATGCTGCAATTAACACGTATTCAATTTGGAATTGAAATACAGATGCAGTTAGAATGATGCGCCGAGCCCGGTGCATGCAAGGCAAATGTATGGATGCACGCATGCATAGCATAAGGTATGCTAATTTAAATATGCCCTAGTCTACCATCATAAGCGGGTAAATAAAAGGGAAGAAATACGTGGGGTTGGAAGACATACACACACTCACGCACACTTATTACACAATTACCCTCACTCGGAGGGTCCGAATAAATATTACAGTCCGAATAATAAACACATAAATTATTACAGATTTTCTAATTAATTAATAGAATGGATGCGCGAATGATGCATGCTCGAACCCGTCTCGCCCGGAAAGTCCGTACCATACCACTGCTGCCTCTGTTTACACTGCCCTGCTTTTCTGAAAATTGCCGAAGTTCTAGGACAGGTCCCCTGAACACTGTGAAACACCATCGGCTGAAGGAAATGTCCACCGGCCATTGAAAATATCCATCGGCTGTTGATGAAGCTATCGGCCCAGGAAGGGTTGCCGGTCGGCACTGAACACTGCCGGTCGGCAGAAAGTCCCCTGCAGAATCTGGTTTTTGACAGCAACAAAGATAGACAGTGTATGGCATGGAATTTCAAGCAAGTGTATGCATGGCTACTCTCCCAATCATGTAACGGACTCAAGGGAACATGGCCCTTGACCCTCGGGCTATCAATAGTGCATTTGATGCATGATAGCCTAAGGAGCCAAGGTTGCAATTTGATGTACAAATGCATGCACCACACAAATGAGGACCAAGATCCTATCATGCCAAAGTCAAGGGCCCCGGTGACCGAGAGTTAAGACGCGTTACATCACTTATAGTATGAACGCTCCTTAACCCTCACACTTGGTTTGACACCCCAAACCAAGTAATGCAATGCATGTTATGCAAATATGACTCAAAGATACAACATGAGATTAAGATGCAAGGCATGCCAAATGCCATGCAACTACCATGGCAAGTATGCAATGCTAGGCATGCAAGATGCAAATGCAATGCAAACATGGACGATTTAAGCAATAGGATCATCATGTTACAACACCTAATCAAGCAATCATGCAACAAACATGAGACAAGCATGCAATGGTGGACTTAAACCATAAAGGGACAGACCTCAATCCATCCCAAAACAGTGGCCAAAAGTGCCCAAAATGGTGGACAAACACTCATGCCAACACGCAAGCCAATGGACCTAAGGCTAAGGCACAAAAAGGGGGCACTCTACTTCCACTAACATGACCATTCATGGCATGAATTAGACAAGCAAAAACAGAATCCTAGCATGCAAAAATGGACTCCAAAACCCGCTGATATGGCAGCTTAAGTGGTTCCAATGCGATGCATGCACCAAAACTCATTTCTAGGCATAAAAGGGCACATCCTCAAAGCATGAAAGAGGTCACGTATGCAAACATACAAACATGATTTATGGACTGAAATACGATCCTAAATGATGCCAAATCATGAGGATGGTCTAAGCTACGCATGCTAGAGACCAATATACTCAAGGCTTACAAGCCAAAACACAAAGAGATGACACCAAACATGGCAAGCATGACTGAAACAGATGGCCAACAGGCCTTAAACATGGTAAAGTAATGCCAATACCTTCATGAAATTAGGCTAACACATGCAAGAATCATGACCTAAACGCAAGATGCATTTCTAGGCCAAATAGAGGAATGTAAAGCAAGTATGTTAAGCATGCAAAAGGGCACAAATCCAACCAAAAAAAAAGATAACATGTGACCTAGAGACGCCCAAAAACCTCTGAAATAGGGCCAAAATCAGTCAAGCATGCATGTTGCCCTTTAAGCCAAAAGGCAAGGAAATGAGGCAATGAAGGGAGAGGGGTGTCCCTCCCCTATACATGACTTCAAACCACCTTCATTACCACTGAAAATCCACTGGTTTTCAGTGGTGAGAAGACTAAGACACTCAAGCAAACAAAGCCTCACAAAGGAAGCACCAAAAAGGCCAAATAAGGCCTAAGAGGGTGAGTTTGAACTCAAACCACAAAACACCCTTAATGAAAGTTCTTAAGCATGAAAATATAAGTTTTTTTTATGTTATGCACAAAGCCCAAATCAGCAAGCAAGATAGGTCAAAAGCCAATGCAAGATTGGGAAAACTAGAGTAAAGTGATTACCCTTGAAGAACCTTTGAAGAACAGTTGGTCCAGCCACCCTCTATTGACCAAAACCAGTCCAAAACCTCAACAAACAACCCTCAAAGTCCCTCAAAGTCGAAGTAAGGTGTGGTAGTGTGTGTTAGTGCAAAACTAAGGGGTAAAAATGCACTTTTAGGCCACAAAACACACACAAGGGAGGAGAGAGAGGGAAATATAGAGAGAGAGTGTGTATGTATATGTATAAGCTCTAGTTTTTCTCTTCAAACTTGCCAACCTAGAACAAGGAGGAGAGCTCTCCTCTTATAGAAGTCCCCCTTGCAAAGCTTACCAAACAAGCTTGCTTAGAGGGAAATCCCTCCATACACGTGTATGGAGGGGAACAGAGTGGGTGCCAGCTATCACAGCTGGCACAAAATATCTACATAAAGTAGATGAACAGTAGTTGGCTGCTCAAAATTGCCACGTGGCCGAGACCTCTGGGAACTCAAGACGAACACAAACATGGATGATCACCGAGTGTTCAAACAGTGACGTCCAAGTCTTGAGGACGGTCAAAAATGGGGTGTCTACACAAACCTTCTATATTTACACTACTTGTACCCCAGAAATTCATTTTTGAACCTTGTGCTGCCCTACACAAAGCTTGGAACAGAGGAATAGGGGAGACCATTAGAAGCCGGCCGTGGCTATTAAGATCCAACCGGCCCACTTTGGCGAGAAACACTATTCTGGGCGGGAATCAGCCAACTGTTGTTTTTTTAAGATATTTGTGACTAATTTTGCTCAAATTCTATAAATACGAACTAAAGCCATTGTATTGATGGTTAGAAAATTTAAAAGAAGAAAAATCACCATTAAGGGCTCCTTCTTTATTTATAAGCTATCTTTGAGCTATTATATCATCCTTATACTATTTCTATATACGACACACAGCCTTAGGGCAGCCCTTTAGAACCTTGATTGAGACTTGTGAATCACAATTCAAGCTTGAGAGGGCCTTTGGATTGAGTTTGGTTTACAATAAAAGTTTTTTCTCTTCAAGAGGTACAAACTTGCCGCCTTTCCCTTTGCTTTCATTTCAATATTGTTCTATCTCTTTCTAGTGTTTTTGTGTTGTTTTGAGTCTATTTCAAGTGTTGGAACTTGGGGTTGAATAGCTACCAAAGGTAGAGAGGGCTAACCCCCTTTCTTGCACCTTACTTCATAGCTCATCTCCTTGGATCTACCACTATTTTTCTTGACTTTCAAACTGATTTTCAGAGGTTAAAAGAGCTGAAAAATATGGTTTAAAACTCTCAAAAATGGAGGGATTGGCCACCTCTCCTTGTTCTTGTTCACTAACCTTGTGATTTCTTATTCTTTCCTACCTTTTTATGCTCTTTAACATAAATTTTGGCCACTGTTTTTCACATATTAGGGGCTGTTTTAGGGCTGTCCTATTTTATTTATTTAGTTTATGTTTCTAATACCTCATTTGTTGTGTTGTAAGTCTTCATACCTTACTTGTTGTGTTGTGTTATCCTTGCCTTGAATATCTTGTAAGAGTTTTTCCTTTACTTAATCTTTATGTCAAGAGTCTCATTCTAAATAATCAATTTTGCAATAAGTCATTTCTGTAACCTCCCTCTTTTCTTCTTTTAGTGAGTTATTTCAAAAGATTGATGGTTATTCAAGGCATGGGAAAGAGACCTATGCTCAATGGCTTAATCTCTACGGAGGTTCATCGTCAAGGCGTAGTCTCACTTTCATGCTATGAATCGCTTCTCGATTGACATTTCCTTTCATTTAGTGGACTTAAACATCACTTTGGAAAAATTGATTAAAGAATGGAAAGGACTAATAAAATTGGCTTAAAATGAACTAAACCGACACAAAAAAATGTTTACTGTTGGTTAGATTTGGTCGGACATTATGTCAAGTCCATTGCTCCTAGAATCGTCATCTATCAATCCATGATACGTTGATAAGACTTAGAGCATGTCTATTTCCCACTTTGGGCCTTCATGATAGGAGGGAGGGGTGGTCATTGTTCATCACATTTATTAATTTTGTCCAAACGTGATTGGGATCATCAAGCCATCAACTTGTGCTAATTGATGGTTTCGAACGCGAATTTGTTCTTCTCTTGGGTTTCACGTGACAGAGAAGAGCAGGGGGACAAACAAGGCGTAGAAAGGCTCTGTCTACACTGACCTCACCTTAGGGCACAAAATAGGTTTTGGCATGAAAATTAGGGTCGGCCGGCCTTATTGGGATCTGGCCGAGCCTCAATGGGGGTCGGCCGGCCTCTAATGTGTGGTAAGTAGTGACCTTTCGCAGAAACAGAAGGCAGTGGCTGAAGGTGAGCCAGAGCAGTTTGGGCAGGCAGAACAGCTTCTGGGCACTGTGCATACAATCATCCTCGTGGTTGCTTGGATCAATATTCTTATTCGCATCCTTGTAATTATCATTGTTGTATTATTATTCTTATTGCAATTATGGTTATTGTAAATATTATGGTTGCAGTTTCATTTGTATATTATTGTTGTAGTTAGTAGTGTTACAATAGCCTTGTGGATAGATAGCTAGTTAAATTAGAATTCATTTGAATAGATAATAAGTAGTTAGTTTACCTCAATTCATTCGTTTGATGTTGTAATAGTTAGCTATTAATTTGGACATTTGGACATTCAGACCCTCTTACACGAGGGCAAAATATGTAATGATGGTGTATGTCTTCCAACCCCATTTCTTTCTCCCTTTTATTTACCCTCTTATAATGGTAGCATAGAACATCATGTTTCCTTAGCATTTCCCATGTTTTGATACACTCGTCTCGAATGCATTTAAGGTTCGGCTCATCATACTAACCGATGTCGTATTCAACTTTTTTAAACTAATATGTGATTTATCACATGTCTTGAATGGAATTATATACCATGCTAGTAGCCGAGCCTATTTTCTTGCATGATTGTATGTGTCACATTAGTCATTTTGCATAAGTTAGGAACATGCATGTTTTCTAATTATTTTGCTTTGTTTGGCTTGCCTTGGAGTATTAGGTGAGCACTTATTGCTTTAGCATGTTGCATTGCATGTGATTGTCACCATATCAAGCATATTCCATGAGGCCAAATGCTTAAGTGATATATCTGTTTGAATGTCAGTGGATGAAGGCTAATTGCTTGAATTTGAGTAAATTGATTAAATGCACATACGAGCCCACTTTTTCAAGTGATGCATATTCAAAACACATTTCAAACAAACCTGAAATCAAATGTTCCAATTGTTGCAAAGCAGTCTATACTTGTGTGCAACACATAGTAATGTTAATTTAAAGAATCGGAACAAGAGCATATAATGTAAATAAAAATCATATCATGATTAGTACAGGCCGATCTTTGATCAGGTGAGTGGGGTGCTCAATTCATGACATTTCCCTCTCATACCTAAGTTCTTGAGCTGAGATACTTTGGTGATGACGGACTAATGCCCTTTGGCAGGAGTCTCGAGTTTCCTAAATTTTCCAAAAACATTTAGGAGGCGACTCTATAATATGGCAAAGCAGTCATTTTTTGGCATTTTGATTCAAAAATTGATTTTCCCAAAGATTTACTGGATTTAGACTCATTTGTGTTCATCTATTTCACATTGCACTTGTGAAATTAGATTCAGAACCATGGGAGTCCAAACTATAGGGCTAGTGGTATCCGAAAGGGGCACAAAGAGTAAGCTAGGGTTCAGCTATGAACTTGTAAACCTTGGGGTTTAAGTTCCCAATGAAAGCTCCCTTGCAGTAAGAATAGATACCCAGCATTCTTTGCGAGCTATGTTAGTGCATTCCTTCTCTGCTAACAGATCTTGGAGCCATTAAGGGGACGAATGGAGTATTCGGATTCAAGGGAAGTTCAAGGAAATATCAAAAAAAATACTTACAAGTGGAATTCCAGAGACCCATTCTAGCATAAAGCTCACCATAGGTGTGAGGATTTACATTCTCATGATAAGAAATAAGGGTAGTCTGAAAATCTGGAATATATATATATATATATAAGCCATAATTGGAGAATCCAAAGTGGACCGCCAAGGTTTGGATCTAAAGGGCTTTCACCATAAAAAAATAAAAATGAATAGATTCTATATAGGTGGCCAAGAAGAAAATGAGCGAAGGAAACAAGTTTTCCTAAGGTAAACCCCTGAGCTGAAGGAATAAACTCCGTGATAAGTTTTTGGGAAGCTGTACACAACAAATTTGCACAACCAATAAAGAATGAAATCAAAAGTTCTTGATCATTAATAGGACCATTTTTCTTATTACTACTACCAAGAAAAGTGGAATATGAAGGATTATAAGATGGGAGTTTAAGCTTGGGTATGGTCTCCCCAGTATAATCAGGGGTGAGGGTTTCTCCAACATGATATAGGTCGAATAAGTGGCAAATGTCAAGGATAGTAGGGGCCATCATACCACATTTAAATTGAAAGAAATTGAAGGCAAGGTTCTAGAAGAATGAAGTAGCAAGAATTAAATAGGGGTCCATGGGAAATGAAATACCTCAACAACAGAAGAATGTCTAGGATTCCATCTTGAGTCAGAGTCTCCTCGTGAGCCACAATGACTATATCTAACCAAGTAGCACAGTCTTTGTTGATAAGGGGCCACATCTGAAGGGGTTTGGTCCTTATCCAAGAGCTCTAGGAGAGACAACATTGGTAAAGTAAAGAATGGTCTTCGAGACAGGGATATTAGTTCACCATCCCAGCTGGAGGAGCTCCGTTGAAAGCTGGGCCCAAAGCAAAATCTCCATCAGTGTTTTGATAGATAAAAAGGCAAGTCTCTATTGAGCTATCAGGTGAGTTCACCCCAGTGGTCAAGTCAAAGATCATGCTTTGTAATGTAAGAGAGGAAGGAAGTATTCACCTAAGAGAATAGTATGGACAACTCGAGAACCAAATGCCATTATCAAATTGGGAGTTAGGATTTTGAGAAGTAAGAGTTAGAAGAGGAGAGCTCAGTGTGCCAGAAGTGAAGTGAGAATAAGACTTAGACAAGTGTCTGCCTATTTATACGTTTCTCTCTCCTAAATGGGTCAGTCTAACCCAAAAAGTGCTTACTTAAAATCCTTTGAAATAGGCTAAGAATTGGGTTGAAAGTTTATTGGCACTAAAGAAGTTTGTTTTGCAAGCACTAATTTCTTGAAGACATCAAGAGTACACTTGAAACCCTAAGCCTTAGGTTAATAGCATTTTAGCCCCTAGTTCCATAAAAGTCTGCATAGTGGCCCACTAAAGAATAATTTTAAATCCTAGAACACCATTTTACAATTGGAAATACCCTAACACTTGGTTTTTATTTATTTTACCTCCTAGTTTCTAGATTAATTCATACATTTTATTTTTTTTAGCCTAGTTGCATATTTACTAATTCTTCGAATCTTTATTATTTATTTGAGCAAATAAATAGCTATAAATATTTTTAAACAAATAGTTTTGTTATTTATTTTAATATTTATTTGAGCAAATTAGTAGCAAATTAGTGGAAAAATATCTAGATATTTATAAGTTTTCTTAGTCATTAAGCTAGAAGGGTAGAATGGTCTTTTTAACCCAAATTCATAGCCTATAAATTGAGAGCATTGTCTCAATTTTGACTCTCATGCTTCAGTAGCCCAGGGAGAGGATGAGAGTGGAAGAGTGTGATTAGGGGAAGTAGAGAACAAGGAAGGGGGGGAAAAGAGAGAGAGAGAGAGACAGAGAGAGACAGAGAGACAGAGAGACAGAGAGAGACAGGGAGAAAAAGAAGAAAAGGTGACTCAAGAAGGTAAAAACGCATCTCTCTCTTGTCTTCTCCAATTCTTTCACCCATCTCATCATATTGTTTAGATGCCCTCTTGTGTTGCATATTAATGTTAAATAGGGTTTTTGGTGCATATGAAAGTGTGGGTATGAGCTAGTGACATTGTCTTGCAAATTTGTCAAATTATGCACTACTGCAACTTCTCCAATTTAAAAGAAATATCAAATCTATTTATTTCTCAAATCTGAAATTAATGTAGGATATGTGGTGTGTTTAGAGGCTATGATAATTTTATTAGCCCTCATTGTGTGTTTTTAGGGCTTTGATATTTTGTTTAAAAATCTGGTCCTTTTTGAGCATCATCCTTCACATAAAGGAAGGCATTGTGAGACTCTTCCAAAGCTTGATGGTCACACTAGTGGTAATCGTGGAGAAAGTAAATTGCCAAGAGCCAGATCCGCTAGTGTAACCATTATGATTACACTAGTGTAGGGGTATTGTTGGTGTCATATTTAAACCATCCAATTCGAAGGTGACACGTGGCAAGCAAGGGCATTATACAAAATACAACAAGTCATTGAAGAGCCCTACCTTCAAAGCTACTCACATGAGCCACGAGTGCAAGATTTCAACCTAAGGAGCTCTTAAATAGCATGTGGAAGGCACATAAGGGAGAAGCTTTTCAAGAAGCATTACAAGTGGTTATGCATATTCAAATCAAGGAGTGGCCCTAAGAAGTAGCTAAAAAGAGGAAGATCACGGTGAGAAGAATCAGCCTAACTACCTCGAAAGTGCCAAAAGGAGACAACAAATAGATGGAAGCAAAGACTAAGAACCCACAGACCAAATCCAGACTACATCTTTGTCAATTTCACTTTAAATTCCGCACTTTGCTTATATGCATTGCACTTACATTTCATAGGAGTAGATTAACTTTGTAATTCCAGAACTCGGATGGTTTAAAGCTTTGAAGTTGTCCTTACTAAAGGTAACCCTTTGTCATTGTTTATTCAGTTAATCAATTACAATTTTTTCCTAGTTTCACCCGCTCATTCTGCTGTGAATTCACTTTAAAATATTGATTCATCTTTTCAACACAACACAGTAAAGTCCTCTTCATTGGGGCTAAGAGAACCTTAACACAAGTGTCTAATAAATTTGACATTTATTATCTGTAAGGACTTTTCAGATCCTTACTGGCACACTCTGATTGCATTTCTAACCTTCGAAGTGTCAAAATAGTGAATAGGTCCACACTCCACTAGCCTTCTAGCATTTTATAAGGCTTTGGGAGTCTCCTTCTAGCACAGCAGTTGTAAACCCATTATCCAGACCCAATTGCACAGCTTCTCTGGCAGCAAGTGCCTCCATCATAATAGCCTTGTTTATTCCTTGTATCTTTCAAGCTCGAATAGCTAGAAGTTTGCCACTACAATCCCTAGCCGCTATACAAACACCTCCTCCAAAATTATTTAGAGTAATTCCACTTACACCACAACTTTGTAGAGACTGTAATGTTTGGTAATTACACTTGAAACCCTAAGCCTTAGGTTAATAGCATTTTAGCCCCTAGTTCCATAAAAGTCTGCATAGTGGCCCACTAAAGAATAATTTTAAATCCTAGAACACCATTTTACAATTGGAAATACCCTAACACTTGGTTTTTATTTATTTTACCTCCTAGTTTCTAGATTAATTCATACATTTTATTTTTTTTAGCCTAGTTGCATATTTACTAATTCTTTGAATCTTTATTATTTATTTGAGCAAATAAATAGCTATAAATATTTTTAAACAAATAGTTTTGTTATTTATTTTAATATTTATTTGAGCAAATTAGTAGCAAATTAGTGGAAAAATATCTAGATATTTATAAGTTTTCTTAGTCATTAAGCTAGAAGGGTAGAATGGTCTTTTTAACCCAAATTCATGGCCTATAAATTGAGAGCATTGTCTCAATTTTGACTCTCATGCTTCAGTAGCCCAGGGAGAGGGTGAGAGAGGGAGAGTGTGATTAGGGGAAGTAGAGAACAAGGGGGAAAAAGAGAGAGAGAGAGAGAGAGAGAGAGAGGGAGAGAGAGAGAGAAAAAAAAAGAAGAAAAGGTGACTCAAGAAGGTAAAAATGCATCTCTCTCTTGTCTTCTCCAATTCTTTCACCCATCTCATCATATTGTTTAGATGCCCTCTTGTGTTACATATTAATGTTAAATACGGTTTTTGGTGCATATGAAAGTGTGGGTATGAGCTAGTGACATTGTCTTGCAAATTTGTCAAATTATGCACTACTGCAACTTCTGTAATTTAAAAGAAATATCAAATCTATTTATTTCTCAAATCTGAAATTAATGTAGGATATGTGGTGTGTTTAGAGGCTATGATAATTTTATTAGCCCTCATTGTCTGTTTTTAGGGCTTTGATATTTTGTTTAAAAATCTGGTCCTAAGTCTCTAAAAAACAGTCCACTTCTTGCAATTTTATAAAATTTCAGAAACATCATCTCATGTTGGTTCTTCTGTCAAAGTTTAGAATTCTGAGTCCTCTTTCCAATGGAGTTTATTTGGGTGAAAATCATCGGTTAGATTGCGAGGAAAGCTAGTTTTCCCAAAGAGTGACAAATCTGGACAAGTTTTCGAATATAGCTTGGTGATGAATTTCTGGAGGTGCTGTGAAAATTCTGAGAATTGGAATTGAAACTAGACAGATTGATTATTGTTTCTATGAAATTTCAACCCCTAATTTGACCTAGAAGTATTTTTCCCAAAGCATTCTTCTTAGCCCTACAGAATTGAACAGTGCTAGAAATGGTGTTTTATTGTGTTAATTGTCTCTAAGTATTTCAAAGGATGCCTAATGTTATTTTCTTTCCTTACCATACTTATGTATGACTATCATGGCCTATATTTCCTCTCTTATGTTTGTCTCATGCTCTTTTATATTACCGACTTACTAAATGTGACTAACTTGTTTAGCAAAAGATCTAATAAACGGGAAATGGAAAGGGGTTAGTAATGGTTGACGTTCACCCTTGTGTTTCAAAATGATTTATGTAATATACATGTGAATGGGATGAATTGTGGTGGGATTAATACCAAATGAGCTAAGTCTTGCGCAAACGGTCTAAGCGAGCCCTTAGGTTGACACGGATGTATTCAAACTCTATACGGTGGTTTCAGGGTGTAAGCGAGCCCTTTGGTATGGTATGTGTAGGGTGTAAGCCAGCCCTAGGCACGATTTGGTATGGTATGTGCAAGGTGTGAATGAGCCCTAGGCACGATTTGGGTGTAAGAGAGCCCACTTGTTTTGCCGTCCCTTTTGAGATCCATCAATGTCGCTGACCGGTAAATAACCGGGAGGTGAGCATAGGTGGTAAGGTCTGCAAAGCAGCAAAAGGGGGAGTTCTGAGTAATCCGGTATTCAGCCTTGTAGTTGGGTAGAAGGATCTCTTTGGGGAATTCTAGATATCTAGTCTAACTATTAATTCACAGAACATATTTTATGTTTTCCGATTTGTTCTGTGTATGGTTGATTGGTTGATAGAAGATATGAGGGTGTGCGTGTGTTTTTGCTGGGCATTCCAAGCTCATGGCGTGTCCTGCCAGGTGAGGAAACAGTTTACGATGGTGAAGGTTATCTCGAAGGCAACCAAGATGAAGTGTTAGAGCCGTGGTTCACTTGAAGACTTAGACTAGTAGTTTTTTTTTTCTTTGACTTTTGGCGTGACAGTGTTTGTAATCCTATTGCAGAACAAAAATGAATTAACTATGGTATTAACTTTGCTTATATGTGTATATTAAGATGTTTTGGTTATCTATACTATTTGAGTTGTATTTTGTACTTTTCTTTTTATGGTCATGAATTTTTGGGGATCACAAGTTGGTATCAGAGCCAGGTTCAACCCTTAACCCACGCATGTCGAGTTGTGATTTGAGATATCCTTGTCTCCTACGTTATTATATTCTGTTAACATTATACTATATCATACAAAAGGTGGACTAAAAAAAAACAATTTGTTTACCTACTATAGCATGGATTCTATGTCGGAAAGCATTGATGACTGGGGAGTTTTTCGTTTCCAGAATAGACA
The DNA here is from genome assembly GCF_004153795.1 of Camellia sinensis. Classification (NCBI taxonomy): domain Eukaryota; kingdom Viridiplantae; phylum Streptophyta; class Magnoliopsida; order Ericales; family Theaceae; genus Camellia; species Camellia sinensis. The sequence continues at coordinate 697,448 of NW_021026806.1, read as the reverse complement.
AGCAGTAGCTGTTAGTCCACAAAGACTTAACTGACAATGTCAATTACGAGCGGAGCGCGTGATAAAGAAAGCTATTTAGAAGGCAGAGGAGGACTTTTCATACTACACCTCCCAGGAAAGATGGGCATTGGTACGCCGGCTCCTCCAGTGCAAATATCGGGGACTTCGGTTCGCTCTACAGATGAAGCGGAATGGTCAGACTTTTGCCGATCTTAGGCAAGAGGTATTGTCTGAGGATCCGCATCCAGTGATGCGTCACATTGGACCCGAGAGTCGTGGCTCTCATCATCTTGAGTTAGAGGTTCCTTTTATCTCAAAACTTCCCGGAGCTTCCCCTGCATTCCCTATAGAGGTGTTATTAGAGTACTCCCTTATACCAGCTCAGCAGCTTCCAGCCTCCCCGGCATATGCTCCTTTACCACCTGAGGACCTGGACGAGGATCCTGAAGAAGACCCAGAGGAATCATCTGACTTAGGGCTGTAGGAGTCGTGGGACGAACCTTTTTTGTGTAGTTTTGTAAATATTGTTTTGTGTGGTTGAAGCATGTTTTGTTTTGGTGTATACACGCAACACGCTAACCTAAATAGCGTAACCTTTTTGTAAGGAGTCATTATATATATAGAATATCTAGTTAGTTATTCTAGTGTATGTTATTTTATTTTAATTTGCTTGCGTTAATTGCATTGTCCCATTAGGAAAAAAAATTACACCTTAGACCACATTAAATTAGCCTACTTGTTGAACACCTCTTCACATTCACAACAACCTTAAGCTTATATTACTCACATACTTGGCAAATGGCAGACAATGTGGAAGCAAACGATCAAGTAAGACGCCAATGCGGACGTCCAGCTCGCAACCAAGGCGTTAATCGCAGTGGACCTGTACCTGTACCTGCTGAGGAGTTACCAAGACCAGTCAAAAACCAGATTCTTGAAGAGTTAGGAAGGCTTAGAAGAACGCAACCAAACGAGCGAATATATTTGTTATCTGAGTTCAGAAAGCAAAGACCACCGGTGTTCACAGGTGAACCTGACCTGAGAGTCACTGAGAGTTGGATCCGTCAAATAGAAAAGATGTTGGAAACCATGGGTATTACTGTGCATACAGACAAGATTGCCCTGGCAAGTTACCAGCTAGAAGGAGAAGCAGATCATTGGTGGTCCTTGATGAAAAATTCTCGGGACACGACAAACATGACTTAGGCTCAGTTCAAAGAATTGTTTCTAAGAAAGTATTTCCCAAATACAGTTAGACAGGAGCGAATTTGGCAATTTCAAACTTTGAAACAAGGTGAGATGATAGTGACTCAGTATGTGGCCAAGTTTGAAGAGCTGGCTTGATACATAGCCCGATACGTCGTAGATAAGGGAGAGAAAGCACGAAAATTCGAGTGGGGTGTAGACCCTATCATTAGAGGTAAAGTGTTACCCTTGCACCTTCCTATATTTGATGGTGTGGTGGATACGACATTGGATGCAAAAAGGGAGTGAGCAGACTCAAAAAGGACCTAGATAATGAAGACAAAGAAAAAGGGTCAGTTCTTTGTAGAACCAAGAAGAAATGAACGAAGGAATATGGTACGGACACCATACACCAGACCATCGCAACAGCTACAACAACAAAGCTTGAAAGGAAGTTTACAAACCAAGCTTGTTACACAAATCCAATGCTTTCACTGTCATTAGATAGGGCACAAGAAGTCGAAATGTCCCCAACTTACTGGGATAGGAAATCAAGTAGGGGGTTCGGGCGTGAATGCTCAAGTTATTGCCAGACAAAGGCCATGGATGAACAAGTCAGGAGGGGCAATAGGAGGAAACTGAAAGGTTAGACCAACCGGCAGTCAAAAAGCCACGGGCAGAGTTTTTGCTCTCCAAGAGGAAAATGATGAAGATCCGTCGGTAATTAGAGGTAACAATGTACTCTATAATTCTTGGGTTCACGTTCTATTTGATTCTAGCGCATCACATTCTTTTATATCAACATCATGTGTTAAATTGTTAGGTCTTGAATGTGAACCTTTAGAAACTACTTTATGTGTTGCATCACCCTTGGGAGGAAGTATTAGGGTAGTATTAATCTGTCGAGGTTGTGAATTAGAAGTGTCAGGGTTACACTTGAGTTGTGACCTTCAAGTCATGAACATGTCCGATTTTGACATAATCTTGGGTATGGATTGGTTATCTGCCCACCAAGTAGTGATTGATTGCTACCAGAAGAAGGTGATGGTTTGCACACTTAGTGGGACATATTTCCAATTTAAGGGGGATATAGAGGATTCCCTGAGCACAGAAAATCGTAAACTGCAGTGGCATCAGCAATTTTTTGGGTGGTTAACAAGTTTGATCATTAATGAAGAAGCCCAATGGGAATTAAATCTTCCGCGTGTAGCTTGTGAATACACTGATGTTTTTCCTGAGGAATTGCCAGGATTACTACCACATCATGATATAGATTTTAGTATCGAGTTACAAGCGGGTACTGCACCAATATCCCTGACGCCCCACCCTATGGCTCCTACGGAACTTCGGGAATTGAAAATGCAACTGTAAGAATTACTGGAAAAATGATTTATCCGACCAAGTACCTCACCGTGGGGAGCGCCAGTTTTATTTGCAAAGAAAAATGACGGAACACTAAGATTGTGCATAGATTATCGACAACTCAATCGGGTGACGATCAAGAACCGATATCCACTTCCACAGATTGATGACCTATTTGACCAGTTTCGAGGTTCTAAGTGTTATTCAAAGATTGATCTTAGATCTAGCTATCACCAATTGTGGGTTGCAGATGATGATATAGCATAAACTACTTTTTGAACCGATATGGCCACTACAAATTTGTGGTAATGCCCTTTGGATTAACCAATGCACCAGTCGTGTTCATGAGTTTGATGAATAAGATTTTCACTTTGTACTTGGACCAGTTCGTGGTGGTGTTTATTGATGTCATTCTAGTCTATTCATCATCTGAAGAAGAACACGAGCAACACTTGAGAGTGGTTCGCCAGGTTTTAAGAGACAACCAGCTGCACACGAAAGCAAGTAAATGCGAGTTCTAGTTGAAGGAAGTCAAATTTTTGGGACAGGTTGTATCTGAGCACGGGATTGTAGTAGATCCGGCCAAGGTAGAAGCAGTATTAAATTGGAAGCAACCAACCCCAATATTCGAAGTTCGTAGTTTCTTAGGGTTGGCCGGCTATTACCGACGGTTTATTCAAGACTTTTCCAAGCAGGGCAAGCCGATGACTCGACTAACACAAAAAGGGGTAAAATACGATTGGAATGAAGCATGTGAACGATCCTTTCAAGAACTCAAAAGAAGATTGACTACTGCCCCAATACTCATTATTCCGGAGCGAGACATAGGATATACTGTATATTGCGATGCATCTAAGGATGAGTTAGGCTGTGTGTTAATGCAAAAGGGGAAGGTGGTTGCTTACGACTACAAGCAACTAAAACCGCATGAAAGGAATTATCCGACACACGATCTAGAGTTGGCAGCAATGGTTTTTGCGTTAAAGCAATGGCGTCATTATTTGTATGGTGAACAATTTGAGATTTTCACAGACCATAAGAGCTTGAAGTATTTGTTCACACAAAGGACTTGAACATGAGACAAAGATGGTGGCTAGAATATCTCGAAGATTACCATTTTACTCTATCTTACCATCCTGGCAAAGCTAACGTGGTGGCGGATGCCCTGAGTTGCAAGAACCGGGGAATTATTACTAGCTTGGCACTCAAGGAATGGGATATGGTCGAAACACTTAATGAGTTCAGAGTACATATGAAAGCTCAGGACAAGAAGGTATAACTTGGTGCTCAAATCGTTACGCCCAAATTATTAAACGAGGTAATAGAGTCACAAAAGTATGATCAGGAGGCAGCGTGCATAAAAGCGCGAATAGCATTTGGCGATCCTATACCTAATTGGACGATTCACTCAGATGAAAGTTTGAGACATCAGGGTAGAGTGTTTGCACCACAAGATGAGTCGTTTAGAGAAAAAGTTCTGAAAGAGTTCCATCATTCAGTGTTCGCAGTGCGCCTAGGAGGGACGAAAATGTACCAAGACTTAAAATGCCAATACTGGTGGAACGGAATAAAGAAAGATGTGGCTCAATTCATAGATAGACGCCTTACGTGTCAGCAAGTAAAGGCAGAACGCCAACGACCTAGAGGGATGCTTCAGTCCTTGCCAATATCATAATGGAAATGGGAGCATGTAACAATGGACTTTGTCACTGGACTACCCAGGTCACCTAGAGGACATGATGCTATATGGGTTATAGTTGATCGTTTGACTTTCACTTCAGTTTTCCAGTACACCAGGAATAAGCTTCCTAGGGACTAAAAAAGATAAATGCAGCAGTAGCAAATTGAAACATAATAATGAAGAGAGGAAAAAAGAAGAAGAAATAACTAGCGCATTGTCAGTTCAACTAAAATTTTCAACATTGTACTCATTTCTCCTCTTGGACCTTCATCTGTTTATTAATGCTCTTGATCACTATAATAACATACTATGCAAGTTTACAATTAGCTGAAAGCACCAATCCTCATATAAAAAGAAACAACTCACGATAACATGAGATGAAAATGTAATAAACCAAGAGTAATCCCTCCACTGGTTTGCAGCAATATAAAACTTTTTTCACACTAGTTCTTCAACCAAACAACTAATGTGGGATTTCCACTGCCAATTGCTCTATCTACTATTTCTCAAACTCCCAAATTGGCCTTCATTAGAACCCCATTGCCTACCCAAACCCAATAACCAAGCAAACATATATATACTATCTATACTAAGATTTAAGATTTTAAAATCTAAGATTTTAAAATGCTTTTCCTAGTGACTCTTGGGAAGCCCATACTAACCCACAACAAAAAGCTTCCCAAACTTAAAGTTCACTAGCAAATCAATTGTAAAAATTAAAAATGAAGAAGAAACACTAACCAAAAGTGGCCAACCAGTCCAACAAAGCCAAACCCAAACAAGGTTGTGGTAGCTACTCATCTCCAATTGGGTTTTAATTCATCTTTATCCTGCCATATCAATGATAGATAATTATTCTATAAATCAAAGGAACAGACTGACAGTCAAGTAGGTAACTGTCCAGCTTGTTAATACGAACAAGAAAACATTTCTCATCATATGATAAGAAAATCAAAATAAATAAAAAGTCCATGAATGTCATATTTTATTATATTTTTTGATAAATGAATGTCATTTTTTTTGTAATTATATATAACTGACATAACAAGAACAAACAAAAAAATATTGAGAAAATATATTAACATGGAAACAGGAATACTGCTACACAAAAGAAATTCAAGAATTTAAGAGACCAATCCCATCTCAAACATTCATCCACAATCCCAAGACTGTTGATCTGGATTGTGCAGAAGCATAAAGGTCTTTCTACAATTCCCAAAACATTAAAAAGAATTCTTGCCAAACACCATGAATCAATTTTCTTATACTGCCAAAGCTTTAATTCCAACTAAGCCTATATGAGCACCTTGACAGTTGTTTCGGCACCAGATCACTCAAAACTAATAATAACAAAGAAGAAGAAAAAAAGGAAAAGAAATACTTCTTTAGCATTTTATTGGTTGCATCCATGTTTGAGGAAATAGTAGTACAATTAAAAATCCCTAATAGGATTGTATGTAAGCATGGAAACGAATAACCACCCTATCAAAGTTATCAAAGAGTAACAGATTCCATATCAGTGACTCATCTTCTAAACATACCAGGAGCAAAGGGCGTTGCAAGGTAAATCTATTGGATATCCTGAAAACTCTGTAATCTGTATACAAAGATGTATACAAAGAGATTACCTTGTAACTCCAATAGATTTCAATGGTTTGAAATTTTTCAGTCAAATTCATTATTTAAAATATATATATATATATATATAATGTTAACCCACCACAACACCCGTCAGTGTTGACTCATTAGTTTGGCATTCTATAACAAGTGGTCAAAAAGGTTCGAGAATACCAAACGCAACAAGTGGACTGAGGACACAATGTGTAGAACATAAAGAACAAGTAAAATCACAGAATTAGTCAAAATGGCAACAAGCAAAGCAATGCAAGCGATCATCGAGCATGAGCAGCATTAATTATAGCTGCAAATTGTTTCATATATATGATAAGAACCAATCCGTCACTTGACGCCATGGGCCTATTTCACTTCGGAATGAAAACAAATTTCTAAAATTTTTACTTAGCTGCTTATATGAATTTTTTGAAAAACAAGTATATAAAGCATAGTAAAATAAAATATGTTTTTTTGTTCTTTTAAAAGGCGGGAGTTGCCAAACACATCCCCCTCCGCCCTCCCCCCACCCAACAAAAGAGAAGGGTTGGGGGTTATCAAAATTAACATGATACTAGGGATTTCTTGTTAAGAAGAAGGTTATGGCCAATCCAAATACAATCCCTATAACCTAATCTCCCTCCAAGGATTGGGCCTTCCAGTCATTCATCACCATTCTTACCTATGCCAAATGATCAAAAGCAGTGAGGTATAGCTTTCAATGACTATATAAATCAAGCAATAATGTTGAAAAAAAAAATATGTGTGATAGAAATAGATAGATATGTCATGAGGACTAACCCATGTCTAAATAGAGGAGATGTCATTAGAAAAGTGTATATCTATTATTAATTGGTAACAAATAATATATCAGACTTAATTTATTAAGTCAAAACACAGAGCATCAAAAAATTCAGCTCATAATTAATTTACCCTATCTGCATATACTTGAATGCATTGAGTAAATAATAGGAACAACATGCATATTGGGCTCAGCAAAAGTCAATAGTGGCAAATTTCAGAATCACATCAGTTCTATTTGACTGTAGGAATGTTAGATTCTAATAAGCAACTAAATTAAACCTTATATATTAATATGCAAAGTTGATGATTGATAGGGTTTTGAAAATTAGGGAAAACAAAGAGAAGAAATCATTAATGAACATAAACATCGAGAGGGAGAGAGAGAGCCGAGTAAGAGAGAGAGAGAGGATTCATACCTGAAATTGATTTTAGGGAGAGTTGAAGATGATCTGAAAAATGGAGAGGGCGAGGGCCCTAGTGGGTGAGGCATTGTAGAGCAAGAAGAGTATGAGAAGGACGAGAGGCAAGGTGAAGAAAAAGTGAGAGAGAGAGAGAGAGAGGGAGATAGAGAGACAGAGATACAAATCCCTTACCTAGATGACGGTGGTGACACAGAGACGAACGGTGGCAAGGTGAAGACAGACGGCGGTGCTGATGGTGGAGAGAAGAGGACGGCAGGCAGCGGTGCTGTGAAGAGGCAAGGTGAGCGGCGTGATTCAGAGGGCGCATTCAATTAGGCGCGATATTTGTGAAATATAAATAATAAGGATTTGAATCTGTTTTAATTTTTCCCTACCTATAGTAGTGTTGGTCAGCCAAACTGCATATGTCAAAACAACATCGTTTTGACATCTGCGACCAAATTCCATTAGTCGCTAAAAGATTTGAGTCTCCCGTCCAATTTTTCGCCCTCCTCCATATATTTTTGGCAACTAATATTTCAAATTAGTTGCGGAAAATCACTTTTGTGCAACTAAATCACTTTAGTCAGTAAAAGTCATAACTTTTAGCTACTAATTTCAAATTAGTCGTAGAAAGTGATTTTTTTTGTGACCAAAATTTTTTTGGTCGGTAAAAGTGTAATTTCGAAGGTGAAAATTGACAGTTTGGTGTTCAACTTCAAACTCGAGATCAAGAGAGGATGTTGAGAGAGGGGGGGAAAGTGTGTTGAATTAACTACCAATTATCAAAGATTATGAAAGGTGGAAATTGACAATTTGGTCTTGAACTTAATAATTGCTTAGAAGGGTTGCCCAAAAAACAACAGAGAAACACTCTTAACATTCGTATGTCTCTATCTACTCTACTTCAAAGCCTAATGGGTATTGCTCAAATCTTTTTCAAGAAACACGTTCAAATGCCTAAATTCAATTCTCTTGCTTTGTGAGTTTGAGGGGACAAGGGTTGACAGTCGAATATAAAAAATTGACAGTTTAGTCAACTTCAAACTCATGAGATGACTTGAACCCACAAAGAGAGAGAGAGAGAGAGAGAGAGAGAGAGAGAGTTGAAGATAGGGTAAAAGTGTGTCTAGAGACTTCATCCCACAATGGATTGCCAGTGGTGTCGGCCATGGTAGCAAGGACATACAGAGTGGCTTGAGGGATTGAGATCGATGACCCATAGATGGGAAGAGAGAGCTCCTTCAAAGAAACAAATTCAATTTAGGGCAAAAAAATAGGGAAAGAAGAATATATATATATATATATATATGGTTATTGGCGACTAAAATATTTTTTAGAAACTGAAAATATTTTATAAATCTCTCCAAAATTTGAAATGTCTCCCTTCAAATATTTTAGTTCTTTGGTGACTAAAAATTATCTTAGTCGCTAAAAACAAATTTTTGGCAACCAAACATTTAGTTGCCAAAAATAAAAAGTAAATTTTTGTTTTTCATTCGGCAACTAAATAGTTTTAGTAGCCAAAACTAACTATACAATGATGAAAATATTTTTTAGTAGCTGAAAATAAATTTTTGGTGACCAAAGATAAAAAGTAAATTTTTGTTTTTCATTCGGCGACTAAATAATTTTAGTAGCCAAAACTAACTATACAGAGACTAAAATATTTTTTAGTCGCTCAAAATAAATTTTTGACAACCAAACTTTTGGTCGCCAAAAATAAAAGTAAATTTTTTTTTTTCATTCGGCGACTAAATAATTTTAGTAGCCAAAATTAATTATACAACGACTAAAATATTTTTTCAGTTGCCAATTGTGGCATTTTTAGGGACTAAATTTTTTTAGTCACCAATTGTGGCATTTTTAGCAACTAAATTTTTTTTTAGTCGCCGATAATCAATATACTCCAACTAAAAAAATTTAGTAGCTAATATTGTACTTTGCCGACTAACATAATTTTTGGTCTCCAATTCCACAACTTTTGATGACTAAATTTGTTTTAGTCGCCAAAAGTGCATATTGTTGTGGTGACTCCTGTTTCAGCCCAACTTTAAAAAGGCATATCTCTCATCCGAACTTCATTTTAAGTGATTCTTAAGCCTAAATTCAAGTCCCATAAGTCTTTTTTCCAATGGTGATTGTCTCACATCCAAATTCTAAGTACACAAATAGATATGTTCAAATTAGTGAAGGTTGTTCACTTTCTTTCTAACCGTTTCATGCTATTTCCTCTCCTAACCCAGTTTCCTTTCATTTCTTCCTATTTTCCTATAGACGAATTATGACCCATTGAGGACTAATGACTTTAGAACCAACATAAATAATTGGTTAAGGAGCAAAGTGAGGGATCGGTTTATTTGATTAAGAAAAGATTAAGAGTAGTAAATTTGTTGGAGAGGGTAATATTACGTTTCGATATGTTGTGCTATGTGCATTGTGATTGCTGGTTAAGATTCGAGGACCGGTCAACCATTTGTGGAAACCACTGTGAGTAAGAGGATTGTAAAGATATGTTCACTTATATTTATTTTGATACATAAATGATGTGATTTCTTGAAATTATGTTTTATTCGAATGAATGAGTTCTAAGAATTATAATATGGAATATGGATATGAAATGTGAATTATTTATGCTATGGTAAGTGGGCCCAAGACCGTTTCGTTTATGCTATGATATGTGGGTCCAAGGCTGTTCTGTTTTATGTGAGAGATGGAGACATGTCGATGTTCCATCCATTCTATGACCGTTCTGTTTTATGTGAGAGATGGAGACATGTAGATGTTTCATCTACTCTATGATAAGATACGTTTAGACCTGAGGTCTTTCCCAATAGCTATTAACATGTGATTGGGCCCAAGGCCGTTCTGTACTAAGTATGGGCCCGAGGCCATTCTGATAAATGTTGGGCCTGAGGCCGTTTTGTGGACCCGAGGTCGTTCTATAAATGTGATTTACGAAAAGTATGAATTTGTATTATTATGCTTACTATGATGTTGGGCTCATTCATTTAAACCTCTTTATTGTATTATTACTCATTGAGCTTCGCTCACTCTGTATTTTATATGTATGTAGGTGATTAATCTGGAGACCAATCTTAGGTCAGCCTCAGGAATCCTTTTGTGGACCTGTTATGCCAAGTCTCCAAGATGGAGCTTTTGCCCTATTGAGATCCTCTAGGTAAAGTCTGCCCTTTTGTCAAGCCTCCCAAGATGCACCTCTGTGTCGAGGCTTTAATTTCGTATTGTTAGAGTTTTGTATTTTATTGAGTCTTATGTATATGTGTTAGAGATATATAAGATTTGAACATGAACACATTACTGGTGTGTTTCTAAATGTTTTAATTATTTCAGTTATCATGTATGCACAAGCTCAATGGACATTATTATTTGTTTTGCTTCCGTTTTAGGCCCCGATATGAATTTGAATATTTTGAAATTTTGTTTTTGAGGCCAAAGGTTGTCACGACCTGAACCCGCTCCTATGGGTTTAGGGTCATAACCGGCCAGTAATCACGAGATTACCTGCGGCCTCAAACTAGATAAGACAAAACTCATCAGAGTAAAAGGGGCCAAACAGAAGTATATTTAAGACTTTGTCCATAGAGCCGTGCTTATATGCACGTCATAACATTCCATTCATACAAATGTTAATAACTCACAACAGAAAGTATAACAACATAAAGTTCTGTACAGACAGGATCATTGAAATCTAGGTCAACCAATCAAAACTATGTACAAACGTAAACCAAAGTCTTCGCCAACATGACAAAATATAAATACATAACAAAGGGGCGAAGGCGTGTCTCGTGCGCGAGACGCAAGGGCTGACTCTTCAAAACTTTAGTTGTTCCATACAGACTTCACTGAAACTGGGTCTGGACCACTCTTGGCTCACCTACAAACACATGAATGAGCGTGAGCGAAAGCCCAGTGAATAATATCAAATAAAGAAGATGCATTAGAACAACATACATCAAACGGCCTTAGGCCCAATTCATATTGCTATCTAGTGTATTAATATATATATATATATATCAAGTAACTGCGGTTCCAAACACGTCGAATGGCCTCGGGCCATTTCTATTCATGTCGGACTGGCCTTTGGCCCATTTATCTTTCATTCATGTCAAACTGGCCTTTGACCCAACCTTTCTTTCATTAATGTCAAACTGGCCTTTGCCCATTCATACTTTTATGTCAAACTAGCCTTTGGCCCATTCATACTTTCATGTCAAACTGGCCATTGGCCCATTCATTCTATCATTCAAATCGTACTGGCCTCTGGCCTATTCATTTATCATGTCAAACTGGCCTTTGGCCCATTCATTCTATCATTCAAATCACACTAGCTCCTAGCCCATTCATTTATCATTTAGATCAATAGACTTATAAGACTTACATAGAAATAAGCAAATGGACAAACAACATATTTTAGATATCTTTATTAAGATATTACTCACAGTGAACGGTTGGTTGATTTGCCCTGGAGCTTGACCCCACACATCACATAACACATACGGGTCACAAATGATTCAATCCGTTCTTTAATTCACGTATTCCTCTTTAGGCTTTATTCTTATCCCTTTAATTCATTTATAATGCTTAATGCAAGCCTAAGAGTACTTAGAAATGAAAGAGAACGGAAAACGAAACACATAATGTACTTTCAAAATTTCCAGAAACGGGGTCCCCGCTCGAGCGGAACCATGAGGCCTGCAAAAGTACTAGTTATGTCAATTTTACGCTCGAGCTCAAGTCTAGCGCTCGAGCGGAAGGCCTCACTACATGGCTCCCCGCTCAAGCGTGAACTTCCCCGCTCGAGCAGACATCCATGTCTGCAAAAAATACTGGGAACACGAATTTCCCGCGCGAGCGGCACTTCCTCCGCTCGAGCGGACATCATAAATTCTGGGTTTTCCAGAACATGTTCTTGAGCTTCAACTTGATATTCAAAGGCTCTAAATGTATGATTTGAGCTCAAACTCCACATATACATGTACTAACATGGTACAAACATTAAATTACAACATTATGAAGCTCAATTCCATGAATCAAACACATGCATGGCTCAAATTGACCCAAACTCATCACCAACACATTAAATTCAAACATTCATGACCAACACCTCCATGGTTTGTACTTCCATGTGGGAGATACTCATTATTCTCAACTTAATTGGCGAAGAGATGATCAAATACATGGACCTCAATCAAAAATCAACATGGATTACATACTCTGTGCCCAAACATGGAAATTCATGGCAATTTCCTACATGCATGCATACATTGACCTTCAATTCAACATGATCAACTCAATTTCATTTCAATTCTCACTCTTGATTACCCAACTAGCTTGAATACACAATTTACAAACTAAAATCCATGGGTCAATGGTTGATTACTCACCTAGGAGCCTTAATTCTCACAATTTATGGTAAATTCTTGAGTGTGCCTTCAAGATCACCAAGTTTCTTCAGCAAAATTGCACAATTCTCCCCCCTCTCTCTCTATAGCCGGCCTTCTCACCCTCACAAATGTATTACTCAGATTTTGAGCTCAAAGAAACAAATGAGAGTGTATATGGCCCTCTAAATAAAAGCCCCACTAATCAAAATTATAATATTTAAATAATTGGGCAAGTAAAGCTGGATGGTTTTGATTTTCTGATGCTCGGCCTTTGCTGGATGGTTTTGATTTTCTCAGAAGTGTCTTGCACAATTTCAGGCCCAAGTAAAGCTCTATCCCCGACTTCTGTCCAACAAATGGGTGATCTACACCTTCTACCATACAAAGCCTCATATGGTGCCATACCAATGCTAGAGTGGAAACTGTTATTGTATGCAAACTCTGCAAGTGGCAAATAGTCTTCCCAACTCCCCTGAAAATCTAAAGCCAAAGCATATCTTCCAAAGTCTGTATTGTTCGTTCTGATTGCCCATCTGTCTGTGGGTGAAATGCAGTACTGAACCTTAGTTCTATCCCCATGGCTTCCTGCAAACTCTTCCACAATCTAGCTACAAATTTCGGATCTATATCCGACACAATAGATACCAGAACTCCGTGTAAACGGACAATCTCATCAACATATATTGTAGCTAATCTATAAGCATTAAATGTGGTTCTAACAGGTAGAAAATGTGCAGATTTAGTCAGTCTATCAACTATAACCCAAATAGAATCCATACCTCGAGGAGTCCAAGGTAGGCCAACAACAAAATCCATAGCCACATGCTCCCACTTCTATTCGGGAATAGGGAGAGGTTGAAGTAGACCGTCTGGCTTCTGATGTTCAGCTTTAACTTGCTGACATTGGAGACACTTGGACACATATTCTGCAATTTCTTTCTTTATTTTTGGCCTCCAATAGCTTTGTTTCAAATCCCGATACATTTTATTGTTGCCCGGATGCATAGCAAACACTGATTTATGGGCTTCATCTAAAACTCTTCTCTTTAATTCCGAAATATCTGGGATACACATTCGGTTCCGAAATCTCAACACTTCATTTTCAATGCTAAACTCTGCTTTAGGACTTGTCTCAAATTCATCAATCATTTTCTTGAGGAATCCATCCTCTTTCTATTTTTGTTTAATTTCATTAATGATTGCCGGTTCAGCTGAAATAGCGACTATCAATCCGCCTGGTTCACACAACACTACTTCAATTTCGGACTTTTCGAAATCTTGCAAGATCTATTTCTGTTCAGTAAGCAAACAAGCCATAATCCCCATTGATTTCCTGCTCAAGGCATCAACAATTGTATTAGCTTTCCCAGGGTGACACTGGATCTCATGATCATAGTCTTTTATCAGTTCGAGCCACCTCCTCTGTCGCATGTTCAACTCCTTCTGTGTAAAGAAGTATTTCAGACTTTTGTGATCTGTGTAAACTTCACACTTTGCCCCATACAAATAATGCCGCCATATTTTCAAAGCAAACACAACTGCAGCCAATTCCAAATCGTGCGTTGGGTAGTTTTTCTCGTGTGGTCTCAACTGTCCGGAGGCGTAAGCAATAACCTTTCCATTCTGCATTAATACACAACCCAAGCCTTTATAAGACACATCACTGAAAATTACTAAATTTTCCATACTTGTGGGCAATGTCAGTACTGGTGCAGTGGTCAATCTCGTTTTTAGCTCGTAAAAGGCAGCTTCTCTTTCGTCATTCCATTCAAATGATTGCCCTTTGCATGTCAGTTGGGTAAGAGGTACAACTATCTTTGAAAAGTTTTTCACAAACCTCCTGTAATACCCGGCTAAGCCCATGAAGCCGCGGACTTCTGTCACATTTGTCAGTGTAGGCCAATTCACAATTGCCTCTATTTTCTGTGGGTCCACTGAAATTCCCTCCTTGTTGATAACAGGCCCTAAGAAGACATCTTTATCCAACCAAAACTCACATTTCTTTAATTTAGCAAATAATTTCCTTTCCCTAAGTATTTGTAGGACAGTTCTCAAATGATGTTCATGTTCAAGTCTATCTTTAGAATATATCAAAAATGTCATCAATAAAAACCCTAACAAATTCGTCAAGGCAGGTTTTAAAAATTTGGTTCATTAAGTCCATAAATGATGTCAGAGCATTAGTTACCCCAAATGGCACAACAAGAAACTCAAAATGACCATACCTCGTTCTGAATGCGGTTTTCTCAACATCCTCTGCCTTTACTTTCAACTGATGGTACCTGTAGACACCCCATTTTTGACCATCCTCAAGACTTGGACGTCATCGCTTGAACACTCGATGATCATCCTTGCTCATGCTCGTTTTGAGTTCTTGGAGGTCTCGGCTACACGCCTTGCCTCAAGATCTCTCGACTTGTCTGTTTTGTGCTTGGTTGTGAACCAAACACTTGTGTTTTTGCTTCTAAGGGAAGAGGGTGGCTTTTTTGCCATGCCATCAACCCACCGGCCAAGGCTTGAGGCCACCGGCCCTGTTTTCTTTCCATCGGCCAAGTGTGTTGGCCGATCGGCACTGTTTTTGGTCGGCCGGCCATTGTCTTGGTCGATTGGCCATTTTTGCTGGTCGAACCCTATTCATCTGCTTTATGCAGATATTTTGTGCCAGCTAGCACAGCTGGCATCCACAATTAACCCCCTCCACGTGTATAGAGGGATTTACACCCTTTGCTTAGCTTCTCTTAGAAGCTTTGGATTAAACTTCTATAAAGAGGGAGTTCCTCCTCCCTCCTCAGAGGTTCAGAAAAATGAGGGGAGGAGAGTTAGATATAGTTTTGGATCTATACTCCCTTGTTTGATCCTCCTTTGTGCTTAAAAGTGTAGTATTGTCTTACTATTGCACACAAACAAACACTAGAACACCATCCTCTTGGAGCTGAGGTCTCTTGAGGTTGATTTCAGTGTTCTTGGGTTAGTTTGAACTCAGAAAATGTAACAACCCGACCCTCGTATATGTTTTCTGATATATTTTTAGTCCCTGTTTTGTGCTTTCGAATGCTTATTGTGAAATCCTATGAGAAATTACGTTCTACAAGGGTGAGTTCCTTGCTTTAGATACCCCTTTCTTGCTTAAGCTTTTAGCCCTTCTTGCTTATTGTTTTAAGCTTAACTTATAATTGATAAAATTTCTATTTTTTCTTGCTTTAGAAGTTTGTTTAAGGTCATTTTGAAGTTTGGGGTTGTTTCCCCCCTCTTAGGCCTTGTTAGGCCTTGTTTTAGGCCATCCCTTTTGGCCATTATTCTTGTCTTTGTATGACCTCTCTACCACTAAAATCCAGAGGATTTTTAGTGGTGGAGAGGTGGTTTTGAGGTCCTAAATAGGAGAGGGTCATCCCCTCTCCTTATTGTCTTGAATGTTAGCATAAATGGCTTGTGTTGTAGCAAGTGTGCTTAGCTTGTTTTAGCTTCATTTCAGCAAGTATTTGGTGTTATTTTGCCATGATTTACCTCTGTCCAAAGTTGGTTTAGACATACCATGCATGCTTTGTATACTTGTCTTGTAATCCCACGATTTGCCCTAACATGTACTTAGCATTTAGACTACTATGCTTGCATGTTTTGGCCCACCTCCACGAAGCTTTTAGCCATGTTGTGACATGCTTAAGCTCTGATTTTGGTCTTCTTGGTCATGCTTGTATTGTTTTGTATAGCTACCATGTAATATAGCTTGTTAGCTTCGGGTGCTCAAGTCATTACTATGCTCTATTTCGACCATTTCAGTGGTTTGGCATTACTTGTTATGCTATTTCAGTCCATATAGTGTGCTCATATGCTTGCACTTGTGACTTCTTTAATGCTTTAAAGAGTTGGTATGTTATGCCTCATGAATGTGTCATCATGTATGCCACCGTGCTTAGGCATTTGGGATGCCATCTAAGTGGGTATTTGGGCTCATTTTGGCATGCCATACCTCTGTTTCCATTGACTTAAAACATGCCATGTTTGGTTGTCTTTGGTGTAATGTAACACCTCCTCGGTAGTCTTGCATGTCTCATGTTTTTGCCCATTTGTTTTAGCTTGTTTTGGCTTTGGTCATTG
This sequence comes from Camellia sinensis, assembly GCF_004153795.1. Classification (NCBI taxonomy): domain Eukaryota; kingdom Viridiplantae; phylum Streptophyta; class Magnoliopsida; order Ericales; family Theaceae; genus Camellia; species Camellia sinensis. Next base: position 680,901 of record NW_021026806.1, on the reverse strand, counting down.
CATGTTTTTAGGCTTACTTTGCCATGCTTCAGGACTGTTTTGGGTTATGCTTGTCATATGCTCTTTGTTTTGTGTAGCTTTGGTTCAAGTCCCTTCACTAGTCTCAGGCTTTAAGCCTTGTGCATTCTGTGATTATGACTTGTTTATGTGATTTGGCATCACTCCTAGCCTTATTTCAGAGCATGCAATGTTGTTACATTTGCACGCTTTTCATTCCTTTTAATTATTCTCAAAAGTTTCCCTTTGATGCTTAAGTGTTAGGCCAATTACCATGCATGTTTGTATGTGATTTTATCCCTTATCCCTTAGCATATTAGCCACTGATTTGAGCCTACTTGAGAGCTGTCCATATTGGTTTAAGTCCATCCTTTGCATGTTGTTGCATGCTTACCTTGCATGTTGTTACATACTTGGCCTATTGCATGTTGTTGCATGCTTAAGTTGTATTACATTTGGCATGCCCCTTTTGTTAAGTTGCTTTGCATTTTGCATGCATTGTCTCTTGCATGTTGTTGCATGCTTGCCTCGTATGTCGTTACATGCTTGCCTATCTTTAAATGTTGTCACATGCCTTGCATATTTGCATGCTTATCTAAGTTGCATTGCATTTGGCATGCTTGTTACCTTTAACCTTGTATGGCACGATCATTAACGTGCTCATGTTGCAATAGTTTTGCTTGCATGTTTACATCCCTTGCCTCTTGATAAACCATGATAGAGGTTAGGGTTATTTTTGGGTTTTTGTGTGCATTTCATTTGACATTAAAATGTACACTTGGCTCATTTGGCCATCATGCATTGAAATGCATAATTGGTGGCCCGAGAGTCAAAAACCATACTCCTTTGAGCTTTAAACATGATAAGGAGGGTGGTTGTGCAAACATTTCCTTGAAAATGCATTGCCATGCTCTGTCTGTCCTCTGTTGCAGAAAAAACAGCATTCTGCAGGAAGAGATGGCTGGTCGGCCATCTTCAGTGCCGGCCGGCTATGTATTGTTGGCCGAGAGCTTCATTCGTGGTCGATGACCAATTTCCCTTGGCCGATGACCTCATCTCTTGGTCGATGACCTCCCACAGTGTCCATGATTGGTTCTAGAGTATCCTCAAGACTTGCGTAGTTTTCAGAAGTGCAGAACAGTGCAAACAGAGGCAACATGGCATGGCGATGGATTTCCGAGCGAAGTCGACTGAGCATGCATGCATCCCTCTTCCCGAGGCTGTTTTACTGCTTTAGTAGCTTAATTAATTTTTTTAATTAGTTAAGTGTTGTGTAATTAATTAATTAGCTTGTTAGTTAGTTAATTTGTATTATTCTTTCGGACCCTCCGTTGAGAGGACGAATTTTGTAATAAGTGTGCGTGAGTGTGTGAATGTCTTCCAACCCCACGTCTTTCTCCCTTTTACTTACCTACTTTTGATGGTTAGTTTAAGGTATGCTTCAATTAGCATACTTATGCTCGCATGTTTGCATCATTCATCTGCATTACACGCATCGGGCTCGGCGCATCATACTAACCACATAACATTTCAATTCCAACTTGAATACGTGCATCGAGTTGTCACATTTTACATGCCTTTCTTAGATAGCCGAGCCCATTATAGTTACATTTTTGCATGTGTTGCATTAGCCATCTTGACATAACTAGGATCATGCATTGATTACTAACTAGCTATTGTTTTGGCTCGGAGTACTAGGTAAGCGTTTATACTTTAGCATCTTGCATGAGTGTGAGTGTTACCATGATAGCATGCTTGCCATGAGGCTAACTGCTTATGTGATATAACTACCTGATTGCCTGTAGGTGAAGGTTAGATTACTTGAATTGGAACAATTCATCGAAATGCGAGTTTTAAGCCCACTTGAGGTGGCAAAATATGTTTTCTAAGCCCACTTGAGGGTGGCAAATCCACGTCTTAGCCTACTTGCGAGTAACACCATCAAACCATTTTCAGATAAACAAACATGAAATGTTTTGTTCCAATTTAGGCGATCCGGTCTATACTTGTGTGTTGTGCGCATCACATAGTAATTTTAGGCTAATAACCGGAATAATAACGCATATGTTTTCAAAAACAAGATATCATGTTTAGTACATACCGATCTTCGGATCGGGCGAGCGGGGGTGCTCATAGATGACCTTCCCCAATTGTACCAAAGTTCCCGAGCTGAGGCAACTTTGGTGATGACGGACACGTGGCCTTAAGCAAGGAGTCAGGGTTTCCTAAATTCCCCCAAAACAAAATATTTAGGTGGCGACTCTGTATCTGGCAAAGCAGTCCATGTTTGGCACTTCTTTCTTGAAAATCAGTTTTCCAAAACGATTTGCCGGATTTGGACTCTTTGGTGATTTATCAATCTCCCATCGCACATTGTGAGATCAGATTAAGAATCGTGACATTTGAGTCCGAACTGTAGAAGCAAGGCCCTCGAGGGCGCGTCTACAGTACCCGGATCTCAAATCAATTTTGGAAAACATGTGATCCCTGCAACTGGTCAAATAAGTCATCAATACGAGGTAAAGGATATTTATTCTTTATTGTTACCGTGTTCAGTTCTCAATAGTCAATACACAAACGCAGACGCAGGGTTCCTTCCTTCCTTTTCACAAACAATACAGGTGCACCCCATGGCAAAGTGCTAGGTCGGGTAAACCCTTTGTCAAGCAGGTCTTGCAACTGTTCTTTCAGTTCTTTCATTTTAGCAGTAGGCATTCTGTAGGGAGTTTTTGAAATAGGCTGGGTGCCTGATGCAGTTTCAATAGTGAACTCTATCTCCCTGTCTACCAATTCCCCTGGTAATTCATTTAGAAACACATCTGGAAATTCTCTAACAATAGGGATACTGTTCAATTCAACATTCACAGATTGTTCAGACAACACACAACACAAATAACCCTGACACCATTTCCTGATTAGTTTGCAAGCTTTCATTGCAGATATCAAATAAGGTGCAGGTACTACCCCATTACCCACAAACACAATTTCTGTATGTTCTGGTGGTTTAAACACAACTCGTTTGGTCACACAGTCAGTGGTGGCACAATATTTAGTTAACCAATCCATGCCCAAAATTACATCAAAATGCCTAAAGTTCAAGGGCAACAAATCTACATATAGGATAGCATCCTCAATACGCATGTCACAAAACCGGTATATGGATTAACACAATACAAATTCCCAGATGGAGCAGACACACATAGCAGATATGGCAGTAATTCTGGAGGTCTACTCAGTCTAGATGCAAATGCACATGTCACAAAAGAGTGTGTGGATCCAGAGTCAATTAACACAAAAGCATCCTGATTACATATAGAAATAGTACCTGAGACAACTGCTTTGGCATTCCGTGTATCGCCCGGAACAAGCGAAAAAACTCTCCCTTGTCTCACGGTATCCCCGGTGATAGCAAGTCTCATAGTATTTCCTGGCTTTGGGATTGATGCAGTTGAGGTAGCTGCTTGCTTCCCACTGCTCTGATTACAATCTCGGGCTATGTGCCCTTGTTTACCACATTTGAAACAGGCTCCTGACACTCGGTAACAAACCCCACGGTGCCTTTTGCTTCAAATATTGCACATGGGAGACGTGTCTCGGGAGGAATTCGAAGTATTTTAGGAGCTCGTGTTTTGCTTTTTCGAAAATTTCTTCTTTGAGAAGAAGCCTTGCCTTTTGTTGCCTTTCCAGTTAGTTGTGGACTTAGTTTGTCTGGCTATGTTAGCCTCTGATATTATGGCCCTGTCTAGCATCCCAATGTAGGTTTCCAGCTTTAAGACATTCACCATTTCTAAAATGTCACTTCGAAACCCACCTTCAAAATGTCTCGCCTTCTTATAATCAGTATCAATCACATGTGGTTCAAACCTGGCCAATTCAGTGAATTTGGCCTCATACTCAGCTACAGTCATACTGTCTTGTCTAAGTTCCACGAACTCTGACACTTTCCTATCCCGAACACATTGTGGGAAGTACTTGTCATAGAAGATTTCCAGAAATTTCGCCCAATCAACATCTCTATGATTTTCTCGCAATAACATCCACCATCTTCTTGCCTCGTCTTCTAGCATAAAGGTGACTAGAAGCACTTTCTGTGTCTTCGAATACGGAAACACTTCGAACAATTTTTCGATGCCGAGGACCTAAGCTTCGGCTTTCAACGGATCTAATCCACCATGGAACTGTGGTGGTTTCATTTTCTTGAATTCTTTGGTGAGAGCTATTATCCGATCATCATTCTGATTATCTGGCACGGGTGGTGCTGAAGGTGGTGGTGGAGGATGTGGCTGTTGCCACTGTTGTTGCTACTCTTGTTGTTGCCTCAATGTCTCTGCCATTTCCTGAATCAGTCTTTCCATTCTATCCATTCTGGCAGTAGAAGACTCATCTATCTCATCACCTCTTATTCTCACCATCTGATTAAACTTGCATTATACTTCAGACAAAAGATTCACAAGTATGCATACACTAGAGAGCATACATATTTAATTAATTTGCAATGCAAGCAAATCACAAACTTATAACACATAGTTGTTCATATCAAAACATTTAAGCAGATTCTTGATGCTTCCAAATTCATACTTATCACATGAATGAATCCTAGATCTTTTCTAGACGCTTATGGCTCTTTTGGACAAGTGTGTGAGTTATTAACTCGTGCTCTGATACCACTCTGTTACGACCCGAACCCGCCCCTATGGGTTTATCGTCATAACCGGCCAGTAATCACGAGATTACCTACGGCCTCAAACTAGATAAGACAAAACTTATCAGAGTAAAAAGGACCAAACGGAAGTAGATTTAAAACTTTGTCCATAGAGCTGTGCTTATATGCACGTCATAACATTCCATTCATACAAATGTTAATAGCTCACAACAGAAAGTATAACGACATAAAGTTCCATACAGACAAGATCATTCACATCTAGGTCAACCAATCAAAACTATGTACAAACGTAAACCAAAGTCTTCGCCAACATGACAAAATATAAATACATAACAAAAGGGCGAAGGCGTGTCTCGTGCGTGAGACGCAAGGGCTGACTCTTCAAAACCTTAGTTGTTCCATAGAAAGTATAACGACATAAAGTTCTATACAGACAGGATCATTCACATCTAGGTTAACCAATCAAAACTATGTACAAACGTAAACCAAAGTCTTCGCCAACATGACAAAATATAAATACATAACAAAAGGGCGAAGGCGTGTCTCGTGCGTGAGACGCAAGGGCTGACTCTTCAAAACCTTAGTTGTTCCATATAGACTTCACTGACGCTGGGTCTGGACCTCTCTTGGCTCACCTACAAACACATGAATGAGCGTGAGCGAAAGCCCAGTGAATAATATCAAATAAAGAAGATGCATTAGAACAACATACATCAAACGGCCTTAGGTCCAATTCATATTGCTATCTAGTGTATATATATATATATATCAAGTAACTGCGGTTCCAAACATGTCGAACGGCCTCAGGCCCAATCCATTCATGTCGGACTGGCCTTTGACCCATTTATCTTTCATTCATGTCAAACAGGCCTTTGGCCCAACCTTTTTTTCATTCATGTCAAACTGGCCTTTGGCCCATTCATTCTATCATTCAAATCGTACCGGCCTCTGGCCCATTCATTTATCATGTCAAACTGGCCTTTGGCCCATTCATTCTGTCATTCAAATCATACTGGCCTCTGGCCCATTCATTTATCATTCAGATCAACAGACTTATAAGACTTACATAGAAGTAAGCAAATGGACAAACAACATATTTCAGATATCTTTACTAAGATATTACTCACAATGATCGGTTGGTTGATTTGCCCCGGAGCTTGACCCTACACATCACATAACACATACGGGTCACAAATGATTCAATCCATTCTTTAATTCACGTATTCCTCTTTAGGCTTTATTCTTATCCCTTTAATTCATTTATAATGCTTAATGCATGCCTAAGTGTAGCAACCCTCACCTTACTTTTGCCATACTTGCATACATTCATGCATGATCTTGTCTTGTTATGTAGTTTTGCAAGTTTTGCCTTGCCTTGTTTTGTTTAAGTGTTGCTTGCATGATTTTGTTCCTTGCTTGGTGTGTAGCCGAGGTCATCTTGAGCTTAGTTCACCTCTGAACCTTTGTACATAGAACTGTTTTGGAACCACTTGGTCGACCCCCATCTTCGCCCCGGGCACGTTTGTCGAGATGTTTTGCACTTAGTGATCCTTGTCCTTGGGCAGGTATGGCCTAGACCGAGGTGTGGCACACCCAGGCCGAGGAGTGGCACATCTTAGTCAAGTATCGTCCTCCCTAGCCGATGTCTTTGTTACCCTGTTGCCGAAGCTTTGACTTTAGCCGATGTCATTACTTGCCGATGTGTCTTGCCTTAGCTTGCCGATGTGTCTTGCCTTAGCTTGCTGCATACGCTTTGTCATAGACTTGTCTTATCAATCAGTCACCTTTTGAGTTGAACCAACCCGGGAGCGCCACGTGTCCGAGCTGAGGGATAAGTCCGCCGGCAGGCCTGTGAACATATCATTTCTTTTGTATCATTTTGTTACAAGTTTTGTTCTTGAAGAGAGAGAAGCTCTAGAAGAGGGAGAAGGAGTTTTAGAGTGAGAGAGTAGATTTTCGAGTTGACCTTTGGAGTTGAGCCGTTAGATTCGATCTTTGGGGTGAGAATCTTAATCTACTCTGGTTGTTGTTATTGATCATCTAGCTGCATTGCATGATCGAATTTGTTTTGCATGTCATGCATCGATTTGAAGTTGGTTTCGGAAGAGAAAGATAATATTCATGTGTTCTTGAAGAAAAGTCTCGTTTTGATCCGAAAGTTTGGAACAAGACCCATGTTTTGTGTTTGTTCTTGCATGAGCTTTTTGTATGGGTACCCAGGTCTATGTTTTGAACTCATGGCATGAAATCTCATATTTTTGTAACAAGTTATGATCTTGCATTCATCTTCCTCATGATCATGTTCATCATGTTCTTCATGTTCTTCAAAGGGAAACCCAAGTTTTCCCGACTTTGCTTTTGAATGAGGCCATCGGGACCACACCTCGGCAAGGAGGTGTAGGACCTCGGCAAAGACCTGGTTGGTACCCAGTGTGTTTTCATGAGACGGGAGCAGTGTTTAAACTCCCAGCATGTTTTGCTTTATGATTATTAATGGGATTGTTAAATTATTTTTATAAATGAATCTTAATTTTAAAAATTTTTGATTTAAAAAAAAAAACTGAGTATTTGTTGACTTCTTCCAACTCATAAGCCTTTTTTACTTCTCCCATACTTAATGGACTAAAACACACACAAGAGTAAATATAGAGATAGGATATGCGGATTGTGGGAAGCAACATTTCGGGGTTTGTCGTCGAACGTCTGGAGCTTGTTACGAATGTGGCGAAATGGGTCATTATGTGAAAGATTACCCTAAGACAAAGGCTGATAACAACAAGAAAGGTGAGAATATCTCGGGTTCCGTCCGGAAGGGTAATGTTGGAAAAGGACAGATGAGACAAGGCAGAGTATTTGCGCTAGTACCAGGAGACACTCAGAATGCTGAGACAGTGGTGTTAGGTATGCTCCTAATTTGCTCCCAAGATGCTTATGTGTTGATTGATTCGGGTTCTACGCATTTGTTTGTATCTGCTAAGTTTGCCGAGAAGATTAATAGAGAACTAGAGCCCCTTGATTATGCATTATCTGTGTCTACTCCATCTGAAAACCTTTATTACTAGTACCATTCACTGAGTATCCAAGCTCACCCCCTCTATATATATGTAGGTGATGAGCAGGACGGCGGCGACGCTTAGATGTGTTTTGCAAAGCTTGTTTTGGATTCTTGTCATGTCGGCTTGACTTGTTCCATGTTGGAAAATTTGTATTTACGTCGGCGAATCTTGAAGATTATGCTTCTTTGGCTTGTAATCATTGTATTTGCACATGTCGGCTCTAGAAGCCTTTTGATCAAGATTCTGATATGTATTTCGTTTATTATCAACCGAATGAGAAACTATGTCATGTATGTCATTACATTTGATCTATGCACTGCTCTTATGGACCACTTGTATTTTGATTTATTGCTTCCGCATTTGTGAGCCCCGTTTATTATATTCTGATTGAGTAAACTTTTGAAAGTTGGCCTTCGGTAATCTCGGATTATTGGCCATCACGGCACCAAACTACTAGGGGCGGTTTGGGGGCGTGACACTAAGAGTACTTAGAAGTGAAAGAGAACGGAAAACGAAATACATAATGTACTTTCAAAATTTTCAGAAACAGGGTCCCCGCTCAAGCATGAACTTCCCCACTCGAGCAGACCCATAAGTCCTGCAAAAGTACTAGTTATGTCAATTTTATGCTCGAGCTCAAAGTCTGGCGCTCAAGCGGAAGGCCTCACTACATGGCTCCCCGTTCAAGCGTGAACTTCCCCGCTCAAGCGGACATCCATGTTTGAAAAAATACTGGGAACACGAATTTCCCGCTTGAGCGGCGCTTCCCTCGCTCGAGCGGACATCATAAATTTTGGGTTTTCCAGAACATGTTCTTGAGCTTCAACTTGATATTCAAAGGCTCTAAATGCATGATTTCAGCTCAAACTCCACATATACATGTACTAACATGGTACAAACAATAAATTACAACATTATGAAGCTCAATTCCATGAATCAAACACATGCATGGCTCAAATTGACCCAAACTCATCACCAACACATTAAATTCAAACATTCATGACCAACACCTCCATGGTTTGTACTTGCATGTGGGAGATACTCATTATTCTCAACTTAATTGGCGAAGAGATGATCAAATACATGGACCTCAATCAAAAATCAACATGGATTACATACTCTATGCCCAAACATGGAAATTCATGGCAATTTCCTACATGCATGCATACATTGACCTTCAATTCAACATGATCAACTCAATTTCATTTCAATTTTCACTCTTGATTACCAAACTAGCTTGAATACACAATTTACAAACTAAAATCCATGGGTCAATGGTTGATTACTCACCTAGGAGCCTTAATTCTCACAATTTATGGTAAATTCTTGAGTGTGCGTTCAAGATCACCAAGCTTCTTCAGCAAAATTGCACAATTCTCCCCCCTCTCTCTCTATAGCCGGCCTTCTCACCCTCACAAATGTATAACTCAGATTTTGAGCTCAAAGAAACAAATAAGAGTGTATATGGCCCTTTAAATAAAAGCCCCACTAATCAAAATTATAATATTTAAATAATTGGGCACTATATCCTTATTTTAATCTAATTAATTTGATCCGAATGAATTTCCAATTAAATTTCACCGTAGGCTCTAAAAATTACGCCGATCATAATGGCACAGTCAATTTCGGGTTTCGTGGCCGATAAGGCCTTCAATTTAATTTCCAAAGTAGACAATCAAACAGATATTCCTACGGTGAATAGATAGAAATTCAAAACCACATATTTTCACATAATGGCACACAAAATCATCTCAAACACATAATCACATTTATAATAAGGACCAATTAGCATAATACGGAACAGGGTTATCACAAAGGTAATCTAGGGTTACTAGCCAGTCATGATCCAAACTTTTAGAGGCAGGTTTGGATTGTGACCACAAGACTCTAAACCGGGCTCACCCCATTTCTTTTAACTTTTAATGCATCGGTTCAAGTTCATGTTTCTTTATTTCGTCAAATTCACATTTTGATACATGCGCGAATTTTAGTTTAAAAGCCACAGTGACATAAGGTTTATATAGCATGACACAACCATGTACGCCAACCAAAATGATATTACAGAAATGTCTTAGAAGTCATCACAAAATTTCTTAGAATTTCCCACACTTCTTATTTTTAGCGTTGAATTATTGGGCTAAAAATAATGAAACCTATACCAAACGAAGTTTAATTATTACAATAACTGGGTGCTAGTTCGTTGAGTTAGGAAAATATTTTGAGAGAATTCCAAGGCTAAAAACAATTTTAAGATGGAGAAATAAAATTTGGAAGAAAACTGGTTTCTAGGACAGTGAACTGCATCAACTTCCAGCACAGGTAATTTGTGTTTGAAAAATAAAAAAAGGCCTCAAACGATGTCAAAAAAAGGTAAGGTGAGAATGTTTTTCCATATATTTGAGTTAAGAACACATTTACAGAAGAGCTTGAAAACTGAAAACCAATGGAAGATAATCAAATAAGTTTGCTAAAACAATTGGACAAAATCTGTCACATTTTAGTAAAACTGCAATTTATCCTCTTAAACTTATCCATTTTCTGTGAAATTGGAAGAAAATGAAAAATAACTCACATATCTAACTATCCCAAGTGGTTTTGCATATAAATAAATTATGTAAAAAAAAAATGACATATATTTGAAGTGGTTGTTTGTAAGTTGCATGCAGCAGTTGAGAAAAAAATTATTCTAGGTATAAAATACTCTCTAATGACTTTGTAAAAATTTGACCACAGAAGGAACATGTTTGGGAGGTCTTAGTAGCTTCAGACTTTCAAAACAAGCTTTGTAGAATTTATTTGAGTATCTCTAATCGCATGAGAAACTTTAATAGTGCTGGAAAACAATTCTTTGAACAAGGATATGATAGCTCAAATCAATTCTAACATGCTTCTACATTCTTGTAATTTGATAATAATACATTCTCAGTGTTAAATGATATATCTAAAGATGAGTATAGTTGAAGTATTCTTACCTCAAGAGTTTTCAAAAATTCTGCTAAGTGTTGAGACTTCACTTCCTCGCTTCCTCTCCTTTCCTTTCGTTCTTCTCTCTCTCCCTCTCTGTCTCTCCTCTTCAACCATGTTTGCGCAGGAAAAGAGGGGATGAAATAGTGCTCTATTTGTAGGAGTTTGGTGGCAACATATTTTTATTTATTTATTTTGTTTTTGGCAGTTTTTTTTTCTCCCCTTGAGTTATAAGGCATGCTTGATTCCTAGGCCTTGAGTGTGCAAGTGGCTTTGTATGCATGCCTTAGCGTGCCTCTACAGCCTCCTTAGGAAGGACGGTGGTGTAGGCACCCTATTTTTGACCGCCGACAAGACTTGGTCGTTTTATTCTGAGCACTCGATGATGAAAGTTGCACTGTCAATGGTTCGAATTCTCAACAAAGGAATCCGGTTTTTAGCTCTAAAAAATCTGAATCTTCCATACCCAGGCTGTTTCTATACCTATATACCACAAAAATCCATTGTTTAACACCATGCCAACCTACTCTGAGCTTAAAACAGAGGTACAGGGAAGCCACATTGGGGCCCGGCCGTGCCTTATTTGGGCCCGGCCGTGCCTTTTGGGCAAGAAACACTGTTTTGGGCGGGAATCAGGCAGCTGTCTATTTTTGAAGATATGTATGATCTATTTGGCTCAAATTCTATAAATACAAGTATACATCTCTATTTTGAGGGTTAAGCTTGTCACCTTTTTCAAAGAAGCAAAAACACCTTTAAGAGCTCCTTCTTCCTTTGTAAGCTAGCTTTGTGATATTGTATCATCCTCGAATCATATCTATACATCATATACACCCTTAGAGTTGAATCTTGGAGCTTTGGTTGAGCCTTTAGAATCATAATTCAACCTTGAGAGTGCTCTAGAATCAAGTTTGGTTTACAACCAAAGCTTGCTCTCTTCAAGAGATATAAGCTTGTCACCTTTTTCCTTGCTTTCATTACAATCTCTCTCTATCTATTTCTTGTGTTTTTGTTCTATTTTGTATCCATTTCAAGTGTTGGAACTTGGGGTTGGAGAGCTACCAAAGGTAGAGAGGCTTAACACCCTTTCTTGCTCTTTACCCCATAGCTCATACCCTTGTTTTTACACTCTTTTCCTTGGCTTACAAACTTATTTTTAGAGTTTAAAAGGGCTAAAAAATGGTTTATAAGTCCAAAAAGTAGAGGGGTTAGCCACCCCTCCTTGGTCTTGTTTATTAGTTTTGTATCCCTTTGTTTTTGGCTATGTTTTGTACTCTTTTAAACATACTTTTAGCTACTATTTTTTTATGTTTTAGGAGCTGTTTAGGCTTGTTTTAATTCATTTAATTAGTTTATGCTTTGAATACTTTGCTTGTTGTGTCGTATATCCTCATGGATTCGGTTGTTTAGACCGTAGACATTGAGTCATTCGAGTTGATAGCTTTCTTTACTTAGCTTTTTGTAAAGAGTTCCATTTTCGGTAATAATCAACTTCGCATAATCATTTCTGCGCCCTCCCTCCTTTCTTGGTTTTCTTTGTTTAAGAGTTGTTTCAAGCGATTGATTGTTATTTGAGGCATGAGAAAGAAACCTCCTATGCTCAATGGCTTAATCTCTTCGGAGGTTCATCGTCAAGGCATAGTCTCTCTTTCATGCTAAAGATCACTTCTCGTTTGACATTTCTCTTCATTTAGTGGACTTAAATATCACTTTGGGACAAAATGATTAAAGAATGGAAAGGTAAGTCAAAAAGGACTAATAAAATTGGCTTAAAATCAATGAAACCAACATAAAGAAGACGAATAAAATTGGTTAGATTTGGCCGGACGTTATGCCGAGTCCATCGCGCCAAGAGTCGTCATATATTAATTCATGATATTTTGATGAATTTGAGGCGTGTCTACCTCCCTCTTTGAGCTAATTTCATGATAGGAGGGAGGGGTGGTTGTCTTTCATTACATTTATTAACTTTTTGTCCAAACGTGCTCGAAATCAAGCAATCAACTTGCTACCATTGATGGTTTCGGAAACGAATCTGTTCTTCTCTTGAGTTTCCCTGTGACAAAGAAGAACTGTTAAACTTATTTATTTTGATGATTTATTTAATTATGTTTTTAATTTATTTCGAAGAGAAAAGTATAATCAAAATTTATTTTGATGATTTATTGAATTATGTTTTTAATTTATTTCGAAGAGAAAAATAGAATCAAAATTTATTTTGATGATTTATTTGAAAGAAAAAAATAGAATCAAAATTTATTTTGATGATTTATTTGAAAGAGAAAAATAGAATCAAAATTTATTTTGTCCCATTATTTCTCACCTAAACCTTTATCCTAAATGTTGTTAGAATGTATTTAATATTTGATTAAATCAGGAGTTCAAACAGCCCAAAAACTGAGGTTCAAATAGCCCAGCATAGCAGCAGTTCAAAAGGTTCAAAAGGTTCAAGTGGAAGATATTCAAATTTGTAATGATGGAGTGAAAGATATTCAAATTAGTAATGATGGAGTACAACGGCTATAAACGGCCATAAACGGCTATAAATTCAAATGAATACAAATTTATAATGATAGAGTGGAAGATATTCAAATTAGTAATGATGAAGTACAACGACTATAAATGGCTATAAATTCAAATGAATACAACGGCTATAAACGGCTATAAGTTTCATTATATATACCAAAGCCCCTAATGTAAACAAGTTTAAAAAAAAACTAGAAAATATTCTTTGATCTATAATCACTACATCTATTCTCTGAAAAATTCTCTGAGGAGTGTTCTTCAATTTTTGTTTACATCCTCTCTCAGAAAATATACACTGAGCCTTATAGCTTTAAGCCTGTCTTTCCTGTGTGAGGTTTATAGAAAAACCAAAGTTTCATTTTGTATATCCATCTTTGAGAGATATTTATTGTAAGCTTTCATTGAAAGCAAAAATATCATTTCATCTTGTAAAAGTGTTGCAAACACTGTGTTCTTGAAATCTTGAGAGTGATTGTGAATAACCTAAGATTTGAAAGGGTTTGGGCTTGTGAAGTCTGTATAAAATCCATGGAGGATTGCTCCATTTGTAAAGAGGTTGCTAGCACCCCTGTGAACCTAGAAGATAGTGGAAAATCTCAAGTGAAGCTTGAGGAGTGGATGTAGGCTTGGTTGAAGCCGAACCACTATAAATCTGTTTGTCCCCTCTTCCCTAATCTCTTTACTTTCCTAGTACTGCTATAGCTATCTGATATTCATGTGTTAATTATTTGATTTACCCTGTATGTTAGTTATACTTCATTGTTATTTTGCTTGATCATTTACTGCTAAGTTCATCATTGTGCTTGTTAATAATTTGTTGTACTAGTAGTTAATTTTATTGGGGTATTATTAATTTTAATTTGTAGAAACCTAATTCACCCCCCCTCTTAGGTTGCTTTTTGGGTAACAAGAGCAGATAGGACAAACAGGGCTTAGAAAGGCTCTGTCTGCACTGTTTTCACCTAAGAGCACACAAATATTTTTCTGCATAAAAATAGGGCACGACCGGCCTTGTTTGGACTTGGTCGGGCCTCATTAGAGGTCGGCCGGGCTCCAATGTTTGGTAAGCAAAGTACTTTTGGACAGAAACAAGGGGCAATGGCTGACGGTGAAACAGAGCAGTTCCACAGAGGGCAGACAAAGCAATTTCTGCAAACTGTCTTTATTGACGTGCATGCGATCCTTGTGAATTTTTTTTAATGTTGTAGTATTAATGTTCATATTATTGTTGTAACTATTATTATTGTACTTATTGTGGTAATATTATGTTGTTGTAATTCTTATTGTTATACTATCCTTGTTGTAATAAGTTAGATAGCTAGTTATTTAATTATTATTCATTCGAATTTGTAATAAGTAGCTAGTTATTTATTTATTATTCATTTGGACTTGTAATAAGTAGTTAATTCGGACACTTGGACATTCAGACCCTCTTGCACGAGGGCAAAATATATAATAATTTGTGTATGTCTTATAACCCCCATTTCTTCCTCCATTTTATTTACCCGCTTATAATGATAGCATTATATTTACTTAGCATTTTCCATGACTTGCATCCATTCGTCTTACATGTATAAGGGTTCGGCTCATCATTCTAACCAATGTCAATTTCAAATTCTTTGCTAGAATACGTGCTTCATCGCATGCTTTGAATTGGTTCATATGCCATGCTAGTAGTCGAACTCATTATTTTCATAATGTGTGTTGCATTAGTCATATTGTATTGTTTAGGAGCATGTATTTCTTCTAATTATTTTGCTTTATTTGGCTTGCCTTGGAGTATTAGGTGAGCATTTCTTGTTTTAGCATATTGCATTGTATGTTTGTGTTGCCATATCAAGTGTATTCCATGAGGCTAAGTACTTAAGTGATAAACCTATTTGAATGCCAGTGGGTGAAGGCCTTTTTACTTAAGTTGGAATAATTTAATTTAAATACAAGCTCACTTTTTCAAGTGACCTGTATTCAAAACACTTTTTCAAAACAAACATAAATGAATGCATTCCAAATTTTGTGACTGGGTCTATACTTGTGTGCATCACCTAATAAAGATAGCATAATAATCAGAACAAGAGCATATAATGTAAACAAAAATCACATCATGATTAATTGAGGTTGATCTTTGATAAGGTGAGTGGGGTGCTCAATTAATGACCTTCCCCTCTCATACCTAAGTTCCTGAGCCGAGACACTTTGGTGATGATGGACTAATGGCCTTTGGCATGTGTCACGCGTTTCCTAAATTTTCCAAAAACATTTAGGTGGCGGCTCTGAAATCTGGCAATGCAATCCATTTTTTAGCATCTTTTGATTCAAACTTGATTTCTAAAATGGTTTGTCGCATTTGGACTCTTTTGTGTTTATCCATTTCACCTTGCACTTATGAAACCAGATTTAGAACCATGGGAGTCCGAACTGTAGGGCTAATCGTATCCGAAAGGAGCACGAAAAGCAAGCTACAGGTGTCCAAAATCCTTAGACAAAAATATGATTCCATTTTTTTTTATGTGCGTGTGTGTGTGTACAAAATAAAATCAATGTATCTATAAGCTAATCACTAGATGTTTTGCTCCCTGCTGTCCTCTGACTAACTTAGTTATTATTTATTTAACTCATTTAGTTTTTACAAATAGAAATTTAATCACAGAAAGATAAACAAATTTACTTAAAGGAGTTTAATATTATTATTAATCATGATGCTACAAACATTATAATTTAATAATCACTATTAATTGACTTAATGTTATTATTAACAAATTAATTAGTTGTCTAAAAAATTCAAGTTCTTACGGAATCATTCTTTGTCCCCTTCCTATGCCAAAACCTTTTTCAAAGGCTCTTGGCTCTTGTCGATGGGTTCTTTGCCGACATCATCCAAAAACTCTTGGTCTTCGTCTTCTACTTCTGCCATCTTAACTTTTCTGACACTGCAGGTGTACTTCATTACTATTATGGAGCAATTTTTTGCCTGCACTTAGTGTCCTCTCACCTTTTCGATCCCAAATTCAGTTGGGAATCGCAACAACTGGTGCAAAGTTGAGGGAACAACCCTCATATCATGCATCCAAGGCCTTCCCAAGATGATGTTTGGGGAAGGGGTGTCTATCACGGTGAACTGCATAGTTACCGTCTTTCTTCCTGCCTGAATCTCCAGGTTTGTTATTCCCAGCAGCAATGTCAGGGTCCCATTAAATTCGACCATGGGGTTGTCGGATTGCTTCAAGTCGTCTTTGTGATGACTGAGCTCCTTGTAACATTTGACATACATGATGTCGCAGGCACTACCTTGATCGATTAGTATATGTCTTACTTGGCAATCTCTAATCTTTAGTGTCACAACCAGTGTGTCGTTGTGCGGATGTTGCACCATGTCTAGGTCCTCGTCTGTGAAAGATATCATCGGGCCCCAGTGTCCTTCTATCCGAGGCTTCTTCTGTTGGACTTGGAAGACATGTTGCAAATGCCTTACCCTTTGTGTCTCTCCTCGAATCTCATTTGCATTGTCCTTTGTATGGATCGCGTTGATAACCCAAGATCCATCCACTCATAGCGCCAGGAGTGGTGCTGCTGCTGCCGACACCTGGGCTAGCTTCGCCTGTTCCTATCTTGTCTTTGTTTCATCTATCAAGTCTTTTAGGTGTCCATGCCTAACCAGGTCCTCCGGGTGTTTCTTTAGAGTCCAACACCCTTGAGTCATGTGTCCATTCTCATCATGGTAGGCACAATTTTTCCCGGGGTTCCTGTCCATGTACTCCTCCGAGGTCTTCTGCGGTGCCCTGAAGTAGGGCTGCTTCTTGATCTTCTCCAAGATCCTATAGATCGAGATCTTTAAAACTGTGCTCATGGCCTGCGTAACCCTCAATCCATGTTTCGGCTTGTCAATGCCGTTATTTCCTCGACTGCGCTTTGATATGTCGTTTCTCTTCTCTTGCTTCACTACACTCACCTTCTTTGTTTTTTTGTCTTCCTCCACCCTTGCATACTTCTTGATCCTTGCCATGAGATCCTCCATGCTTTTTAGGAGGGTCTTTGCAAGGGATTGCCAAAGAGGGCAATCATTCTCCAAGCTGTTCTTAAAAGACACGATTGCAAGTTCCTGGTTACAAGTCGGTATCCGATTGTAAACTTCATAGTATCTCTTTGCGTAAGCTCTAAGGCTTTCACCATTGTCAATCTTCAAGGCCAACAGGGAGTCGAGCCTGAGTGGCTACAATCTGTTCATAACAAACTTGGCCACAAACATCTCAGCCAGTCCTTCATAATTCTTGATGCATCCCTTTGGCAGTTTAAGGAACCAATCTGATGCTATTTCCCCAATTGTCGAAGGGAACACTTTGCATAACAACTGCTCATTTCCACTCCATAGAGACATTGCATTAAAATATGAACCAACATGGAAGTTTGGGTCTAACTTACCATTGTAGATCTAGAACCTCGGGATACTAAATCTCTTTGGTGCCTCGAATGCATCAAAGTCTACCAAGAAAGGCGTTCTCAACTGAGTGGTGGATGTGACCTTGACGCCTTATCTCTTCCTCTAGAAGTAGTTTTACAAGTCTTCCTTCGTCCGCCTAGGAGCTCGGCGATTGGTTGATTTTAGTCTCCTTGGTGCACTACTTCCTGTGTTAGGATGCGTTCTCTTAGACTTCTCCACATCTATTATTTCATCAAAATAGAGGCCTTGCCCATTGACCTGCCGAGATCCTTTGATCTGGGTTCCCTTGGTCCTCGAGGTTCTCTTAGATTCTTTCCACCATGATTCTGTCTGTCTAGCATTCTGTGATCGCCGATGTGAGTTCCCAAGTCTTTTTTCGTGTTGTGGGATAGTTGGTACTGCAACCTGTCTTGTTTTCTCTGTGTTGGCATTTACTGCTGGGGTCGGCGTTTCCAGTAAGGGCAACACTAGCTGCATCACCTTGCTCTACATCATGAAGTTTGCCACAGTTTGCAGGTCCGTCAGTTTATTGGCCAGGTCCTTCACCTCATCATCTCTTCTCAGACACCTTTCTTTCCATACTGGTAAGTCACTCTCGTTGTAATATTCTTCTCAATTGCCTCTTCTCAGGCCATTACGGCCCTTGACGACATTGTTCACTTCAAGATTTACTTCTTGCACTTCTTTGTCATTGTTTCCTCCTCTGTCATTTGGATCCACGTACTCCTCTTCCTGATTGTGTATGTCATCCCTGACTCTCACCTCCAGTCCGATGTTGGCCATCTATTCTTTACTAAGTTCCCACAAACAGTGCCAAATAATGGGTGTTGATTTCCTATCTCACAACCAAACAGGGAACTTAGCTAGAGAACACGTGCCATAATAGATTAAACCAAGCACCTGCCAACAAGGAGACTAGAATACCACGGTGGCTCATCCACCCGAAGGCACTTTGACGATCAAGTCAGTCACTTATCTCTCGAAGATATCAAATCAAGTATTCAGTGCACAAGTAAAACCTTACCTTATACCAACAGTGGTGCCTTACTTTTATAGCTAATAGTGCCCTCGTCTCCTAGCAGTCACACTTCATAGGACGCAAGCACAATGCTTATCTTGGACTCTTAGTTAGATATGGATGAACTCCTCAAAAGCTTCATCTTTATCCGAGCTAAGCGTATCACATATCTAGGATTCTTGTCCCTTATCTAAATATCTCGGGATTCCGATATTACTACACCATACATCAGCAATACCATAATCACCTCGGCAATCTGGCACGTCCGCATGCACGACCCTAAAAATATGTCCCCACAGGAGGTATATGAATAACTTTAATACTTCCTTGGAGCATCTCTATGACTTTGTTCATGGCAGGATGGTTAATAGGCTTCATTTGTATCCACCATAAAGTTACTACAATCATCTTCATTACCATCTCTTTCTCCTCCTTCGTCGTCTCTCCCATTTCTACAAGCTTTCTATTTGTGAATTGGTCATAAACCCACAGAGGGAAATAAGTTTGGCTTGAATTAGCTGATGCATTCCAATTCCTCCTCTTTCCTGCTATTTCCATCAACAACATTCCAAAACTATAAACGTCAACTTTATATGAAACACCTTCAATGTTTTTGTAGAATAACTCTGGGGCCATGTAACCCATGGTTCCTCTTGTTGCAGTGAGAAGCACAATACTATCAACTGTTGGATACAATTTTCCAAGCCCAAAGTCAGAAACTTTTGGAGTGTAATTCTCATCAAGGAGAATGTTGTGAGGTTTTATATCAAAATGCAAGATTTGCATGTCACAACCTGGATGCAAATATTCAATCCCCCGTGCCACTCCAAGTGAGATTTCATACATTTGCTCACAACTTAAGGAATTTTTTCCTTTTCCAGAAAAGATGTATTTCTCAAGAGACCCATTAGGCATGAAGTCATAAATAAGAGCACGCTTAGATCTCTCAGCACAAAATCCAATTAGCAGAACCACGTTGACATGATGTATCCTTCCTATGGTGGCAACTTCATTTATGAATTCTTATCTATCAGCTTTAGGCTTACTCAGCATCTAAACTGCCACAACAATGCCACTTTGAAGCTTTCCTTTGTATACAGAACCATAGCCTCCTTCTCCCAACTTGTCCCTAAAACCTTTGGTCATCTTCTTGATATCTGAGTATGAGTACCTAATAGGCGTGAGATTATTTTGATTTCATTGGAAACCTTCAATGCTTTCAAACATCGATAAATGCCTTGTCCTGAACTTATAGATTAAAAATCCAAACAAGCATGGCACACATAAAGTCCTGCTAGGATTGTCCTATGTAGGTAGATAAAGAACCGTTATTACCTAATTTGCAAGAAATTATGTTCAAATTTTCTTTTATAACGTTGCATTTCATTTTATACTATTTTCTTTTGTGTTAAGGGCCATTTCCTTTGAATTATATAACTTTTCACAGTGTTCACTAAATAGAATAAATGCAAAATATAACATGCCATACCTATGATAACCAACAAGAGGAAGATTTGAGCTATAAGAAAAATGAACATAGTTTCAGCATTGTGACTAAGGCAGTTAAAAGAAGAAAAAATAAAGTGATAAGAAGAGCAAATAAGCCTAGCAAAGCATACAATAAGTTCCATAAATCATTCTATCTAGTGATTGAAGGCATCTTAGAAAGCAATGAGAAATGCAACAGTTTTCCAATCACTTTGAACATCTCATGTTGGAACCATTAACATGACAATGAGACCAACCTAAAGTTTTTGTTTTTTCATACAAATATTTGAGTAGGATTTCTAAGAAAACATGGGTTTATTGCATCCGACAGCAAAGAAAGCACATTCCAAGAGGAAGTATGCCAATATTTAGAGTAGAACTTGGCAAGATATCAATTTAAGAACCCTTGCAAAATGTTTTCTCCACCACTTAAGGGCCTATTTGGCACAAATTTGCTAAGTGAAAAGTTCCAAGTTTTTTTTTTAGTTGGGGAAAGTTTGTTGTTAGTTGTTTATTATTAGATTAGTACCTATGGAAGTTAATCTCCCCATTGTTGTAAAGTGGCAAGTGTGTGCCTCCTAATTCAACTCTCCCTTAGGGAGAGTTAAGCCCATGACCTCCCCCATGGGACTAAACTCTTATGAGAGTCATGGTGGCCAACTTATTAAAAATTTTGATAATAAAAAATCAGAAACTAAAAACATCTATCCTCTTTCTTCCAGCTAATTAGTTTTTTCAATTTATTTAAGCTATTTATACCCCATAAACCATGGGTAAAATCTATACAAAATACTTTGACAAATTTTTAAATTAAAAATAAAAAATAAAAACTTATAAGCATCACCAATTAGAGGTATTTAAAAAATAAAAAAAAAATAAAAAAAAACTGGTGGAACTGATAAACTAATCCAATCTAATCCAAATTGTTATTTTGGTTTGATTTTTATGAGTTTTAATACAGACTCCAGTTTTGAAAATGGTTAAACCTTTCAAATTGGTTCAATTCTTAGTTCTAAGGTTTTGGTTACAATTCTGAATCAAATTGAATCATGTTATATGTATTTTTTATTTTATAATATTTTTGCATGTAAAAGTAAGAATATAGAAGTTATAGCGATTTCGGTTTTGACTCGTTATCTATTGTATTCCAGACTTGGGTTGGTATGGTTTAGAATGATTATTCATATCTTGTTTCCCTTGTTTCCCCCATATTTTGGTTTTTGGGTTGTAGCTGTGCGTTTGGAACAGATTGATTGCTTGTTTTTCTAAACCTTTGTTGCCCAGATGTTGGCGCCTCCGCTCGAGCAGGAATTCTTGCGCTTGAGCGGGCTTCACAAATTTTGCTCCTCCATTCAAACGACCATTCTTGCGCTCAAGCGGGATTTGTCAACTTTCAGCATTTTTGTAGTTCTGCAAATATTGGGAGAATGCATTGGACGCTCGAGCGTCCAGTCTCACGCTCAAGCGGGATCCTTCGTATACAAAACTTCTAGAAATACGTATCCTACGCTCGAGCGTCACTTTTCACGCTCAAGCGGAACCTTGTGTCTGACACTCAAGCGTCACTTTCCACGCTCGAGCAGACTGCGTGTATAACAGTCCGTGAAGATGACATTTTGAAACACTTTTTCTTCTATCTCTCTCTCTCTGTCTCTAAACTTTCCAAAAACCTAGATCTACACATCCTCTCTCTAAAACTCACATTCTCTCTAAGATTTCATCTAGATCCGTTGGGATTTCCACCCTAGTGTTTGAGAAAAAGGTAGAGTGCATCAAGATCTTCATTTTGATCCAATTAAAAGTGGGTTTCGTCATTCTTGGAGTCTCACTCTTTCTTGGCTCATCTTCTTCCTTTGAGGTAGGAATTTTTCTACACTTTCATATGATTTTTAGCTTAGTTATTTGTTATTGTGTAACAATGGTGGGATTTGGGAGTAGTTTGATCAAATCTAGGGTTTTGGAGTGAAATGAAAAAGATGAATTTTTGGTGAATGTGGAATAAATGAGTTTGGAGGCTGAAAATATGTTCATGTTGTGTCAAAATGGTAAATTTTGGTACTTGGGTTGATATTTGCGAAAATGGGGTTTTTTCCCTAATTGAATCAAATTGCTATTTTGTATAAATAATTGAAATTGACATTGAAAATGTGAAATTGGATGATTTTCGATATAAATGGTGGAATTGAATATGTATTACTTCACACCTTTGGATGTTTGGAATAAACTATTAGTTTGAGATTGAATATATGTTTAGATATAACTGTATTGGGCTATCGGTGGAGGATAGCTTTGATTGTTGTAGAAATAGCATGTACATTAGGCGAATTGAAACTAATCTTTTGATGGTTGTCAGTGAATATGGCCATGTCTATATACATTGTACATGTATGATTATTTGGGAGTGGAAAGGGATGTACTCCATTGTTTGATTTTGTGTTTATATACATTGCATATGTATGAATCATTGTTTGGGAGGAGAAAGGGAATGGACTCCATTATAATTAAGTTGGTCGGAGTGTCCTGGGTGAAAGTCCCGAAATTATACATGGGTGCCTAGCCCGCGGACGAAATATCCGTAAAATGACAATTGTGATGCTTGTATAGCCTACGTTTACATGGGTCCCGTTTGACGGCTGCCCGCAGACAAAATATCCGTGAAATGGAAGTTTGACGTGTTTATGTGTATATGTTGTATGATTTGAAAACCATTGAGTTGTAACCTCAGTTTGGTTGTTGAGAAATAATGAAATTGACTCATGAATTGAGAACGATAAGTGAACGGCATATGAATTGAAAGAAAATGGATTAAGACTTAAATTTGATATCTTATGAGTATATACATTCGTGAGAGTTTTACCCCAAGCATTGTATATGCACTTTGTACTTATATCTTTGCTAAACCTCATATATTGTGTTAAATGATTCCTACTGGGTTATGGCTCACCCTATTTGGGAAAAACATTTTCAGGTAATGATGGGATGCCTCCACCAAGGCAGTAGCATGGGAAAGATTTTCAGGAGCAAGAGCTTCTTATTTTGATTGTATATTTTTGTAAAGTCAAGGGCTTAAGATGTAATGAGCGAAGCTCACTTTTGTTGTAACCAAGTCAAGGCTCGGAAAGATGTAAGCCAATAGGGCATTTATTTATGTTAAACTCTTTTGTATCTTTAACTTCATATAATGAAAGGACTATTTACTCTGATTTATGTAGTTATTAACACATATTTGGGTTGCACTTATTACATTATTTTTGGGGGCGTTACAAAAGTTCCTAGTAAGTTTTGAACACTAGTCTTGATTGTAAGGTTGACAAACTCTAATGAACTGAATTAAACTAATTATAGCTAGTTTGTTTACTATTATATAATATATATGATATTTCTTGTTATATAAAATATTGGCCAAAATTCATTTCACTGATATGATTTTATAGCACTTTATACCCCTGTCTTTTAAAAATAGGCATATATTTTTTGGACTAAAATGCAACCATTAACACCTTTAATTATAGATGTAAAATAATTATAATACCCTCAAACCCTATATTTTTTGTTATTTTCTTTGTCTCTCATCTCTTATACACATAATTTATAGCATCTAGTATTAATTCAATTAAATCAAAATTAATTATAAATTTTTAATTAATTATTGTAATTGTTAAATTTGTATTCTAATTCTAATTTAATTATATTTTATATCACAATTAATCCTAAATATTTAACTATTTATTGTAATTACTAACTTTTTAATCTAATGTTAATTTAATTATATTTTAGATCACAATTAATACTAAATTCTTAATTATTTTTTATAATTTCTAACATGTTAATCTAATTACATTTTAGATCAATTCTTAATTATATTTTAGATTTTAGATTAATTCTTAATTATATTTTTATTTTATTTTAATTAGCATATTAATCTAATTTTAGGTTTGGAGAGAATGGGAATAAAATTGTCCTTTTGTTGTATTAATTCATTCTAATTTTTTAGAAAACAAAACCCACTCTATAATATGGTGTGTATAATACACCGTCTGTTAATTTAGATTAAAAAATTAACGGTAGGATTTTAATCGAAAATCACATCGGATTTTTTGGCTATATTTGAACGATAAGGGGTAGTAAAGTGCTCCAGTCTCAAACCACAAGGGAGGTAAAATGAATTTAGCCTTAAAATGTTTAGACACTGTAGAATCAAAGCATATTGGTTATATAGATTTAACGATTCGATCACATTTTCAAGTTTTCAAGAATTGTAAGAGCCGATTTGATTTTTGGTTTGGTCTAAAACTGAACCAATCTAATTCATGAACACCCTCAGCACAAATAAGTTGCACCAGACAATAGTCTTGCAAACAACTTCTGCATTGAGAGGATTAGAAATCAGAGGAAGAATACTCACTCTGGATGAAGCTCCACAAGTTGCTTGCAATTTTTGGCGAAAAAATTATGTTAGTCAACGAAAAATTGCAAAAACTAGTGGGAATTAAAGAAGATCAAGCCGACCACATCCATTTTTAATT
This sequence comes from Camellia sinensis, assembly GCF_004153795.1. Classification (NCBI taxonomy): domain Eukaryota; kingdom Viridiplantae; phylum Streptophyta; class Magnoliopsida; order Ericales; family Theaceae; genus Camellia; species Camellia sinensis. Next base: position 656,228 of record NW_021026806.1, on the reverse strand, counting down.
TTCACAACATATCTTGTCCATCATTAAAATGAAATAATGTGTACAATCAGCCTTCTTGCTCTATCCTGATGGCATCTCCATCAATTTGCCTTAAAATTTATAGCCACTACTTCAGATCTATTATAATATGGAAAATTGATCAGTCACTTATGTGTGAATTTTGCTTCATATATAACTACGAAAATTGTTAGCAAAATTTAATTCACAATTTTATTTTTTTTTTATCAAAATAGAAATTTCCATTAATGTAACCAAACGACACATACAAAGAGGAATCCATCCAAGAGATAAACTTACACCAAGCAAAGGAAAGATGAAAACAAATAACACACAATTCAATTTACAATAAGAAGAAAGAAAAAAAAAGTGTATCGAAAAATCTAAAACTATAATAGTAGATAAAAGCGAACAAATTGTAACAAAATATCACTTAAACATTATTCTCCTCGCATTTTTAAGTACAAAAATTACTAACTTAACTTGCATAATCTAGGATTGGATCATTTTTTATTTGAAACCTAAAAAAAAATTACAACTAATATAAGAACCAAAGGGCCTAAATTCGAGTAAAAATTTGGAGCTCCTGAGTTTTGTAACCTATGCCAACGACAAAACCTGTACTATGATACCATTCTACACTGAAATTTTCATTCCTTTTATTTTTAAATATTTCTTTAATTATTTCTCTCAAGGATGTGTGAAATTGGAATAAACTTCAAAGGTTCGTATACTCCAATGTAAAATGTTTTACTTTAAAACATAATTTTCATGTAAAACCTTGTATAGTAAAAACTAATCATTTTTTTTTTCGGTGTTTGGCTCAATCCTTGGAAAAAAAAATTTCGAGAAAATACCCTCAAATAATTGACATGAAAAAAGACTTTGAACAAACCTTTATTAAGAGAGCATAAAACCAGAAATTTCTTTTTCAGTTCAAAATTCTCCTAAATTCTATCCTCAAAGGTCCAAAATTTCAAAAAAATGCTCAATGAACAAAATAACTGCAGGTATCCATTGACACATTTTATCGAACAGTTGACAGGTAAGGAAAATGGGAGTAAAGCTCACACCCATGAACTGAAACGAGAGAAACTATGCATCACAAAAGCAACAAGCTATCCCAACATCAAAAACTTTCTCTATAACCAAACACTCTTGTTGTATATAATTTAAAAAAACCTTTTTTGGACATTTTTAGCTCGGTAGTGTGCTCCTAAAGAAATGGCCGTCAAATTTATATACATTCATTTCAAATAAAAAATGAAAAGATTTGTCATCAAACACAGCATTCTAATTTAATTTTTGTACAAAAATTCTCTTTGCAAATCACTTTTCGGTGTAAAATATTTCTCAGTAAATTTATTTAACTTTTTGTACATCCTAAACATCAAAAAGTATTAAAAATATTTTTGTCGAAACAAACAGAAGCTAATCGACCAGAAAATTTTACTCACTTAGAAAGGAAGGCTGAAAAGAGCACACATTGGAGCAAGCGGCTATAACATCCAAAACATTGGTGATGCAAGATGCTTGTGTTTTGCAACTTTTGTGGGGTGGCGGCGGCGGTGATGGTGGCGGTGTCATGGTGGAGGTGAGTAACGTTGGTAGTGTGGTGACATCAATAAGATTTTAGTTCGGAAAAATATTTTTCGCCTTCTAAAAGTAGAAAACAATTTCAGTCCAAATAAGTTTGCTTTTTGTTGACCATGAAAAATGTTTTTCATTGACTATTGTTTTTTATCATACCCAATGCAAGAAAATAAAGAAAACATGTGTGACAGAGGGGGAAATTAGTTGGAAAATTCCTCAATTTCTTTCTTTCAATGAGTGGCAAGACTTTCTTGAACAAAGGATAGTAATACTTCATGATCTAACCCTCACAAGTAATACTCTATTTCTAACAAGCCACATAAGAAAATAAAACAAATTCAATTAGTAGACAAACTGCCCTCAGTTTTGTATTTCTATAATCAAGCATACATATTCAAAAAGAGACCACCAAGTTAAATAATCCAAGGCCACTCAAAGGCACACATTAACCCATTTAATCAAACTCACATGTTTTTCAGGTAGAGAATGCTGATTGAAGACTAGTGAGAGCTAAAAGACAAAATTTGATATACAGGTGAGTGTCAGCGTTGCCTCTAAATAAATGTTTCTTGGCACAATGCACTTAACGTGCACTTATATCCATTGTTAAGGAATCCATACAAGCGACTGATAGAATCGGCAATTGGGTAGGGTCTATGTCGTTTCCATTCTCACTCAGCTTCGCCTATGGATCCATAAAAGGTTTGGGAGGCATCTGAAGAAATTCAATACTTCCTTGGAGCATCTCTATGACTTTGTTCATGGAAGGACAGTTAATAGGCTTCATTTGTATGCACCATAAAGTTACGACCATCATCTTTTTTACCATCTCGTTCTCCCCCTCTGTCGTTTCTCCCTTTTTTATGTGTTTTCCATCTGTGAATTGGCCATAAACCCATGAAGGGAAATAAATTTGGCTTGAAGTAGCTGATGCATTCCAATTCCTCCTCTTGCCTGCTATTTCCATCAACAATATTCCAAAACTATAAACGTCAGCTTTATATGAAACACCTCCAATGTTTTTGTAGAACAACCCTGGGGCCATGTAACCCATGGTTTCTCTTGCTGCAGTGAGAGGCACAATACTATCAACTGTTGGATACAATTTTGCAAGCCCAAAGTCAGAAACTTTTGTAGTGAAATTCTCATCAAGGAGAATGTTGTGAGGCTTTATATCAAAATGCAGGATTTGCATGTCACAACCTCGATGCAAGTATTCAATCCCCCCGTGCCACTCCAAGAGAGATTTTATACATTTGCTCACAACCTAAGGAATTTTTTTCCTTTTCCAAAAAAGGTGTACTTCTCAAGAGACCCATTAGGCATGAAGTCATAAATAAGAGCACGCTTAGATCTCTCAACACAAAATCCAATCAGGTGAACCACATTGACATGATGAATCCTTCCTATGGTGGCTACTTCATTAATGAATTCTTACCCATCAGATTTAGGCTTACTTAACATCTTAAGTGCCACAAGAGTGCCACTTCGAAGCTTTCCTTTGTATACAGAACCATAGCCTCCTTTCCCCAACTTGTCCCTAAAACCCTTGGTCATCTTCTTGATATCCGAGTATGAGTACCTAATAGGCGTGAGATTATTTTGACTTTGTAGGAAACCTTCAATGCTATCAAACATCGATAAATGCCTTGTCCTTAACTTATAGATTAAAAATCCAAACACACATGGTGCACATAAAGTCCTTGCTGCTAGGATTACTCCTGTGTAGGTAGACAAAGAAGTAATAAGAAAATGTTCTTTTATCCTTCCATTGTCACCTAATTTCCAAAACTAATGTTCAAGTTTTCTTTTATACTGCTGCATTTCATTTTATATTATCTTGTTTTGTATTAAGGGACATTTCTTTTGTATTAAAAGATAACTTTTCATAGTGTTCACTAAATAGAATAAATGTCATACCTATGATAAACAACAAGAGGAAGATTTGAGCTGTAAGAAAAATAAGCATTGATTCAGCAATGTGACTAAGGCAGTTAAAAAGAACAAAGCATTATTAATCAAAATGAGACACGCATGACAATGCATGAACGAGAATGCATGACAATGCATGTAATTAAAATGTATGACAATGCGTGATAAGGGAATGCATGGTAATGCATGTACTGAAATGCAGATGAAAGATGCATGACAATGCGTGTAATTGAAGTGTATGACAATGCATGACTTATTGAAATGCATGGCAATGCACACTATTGGAATGCACGACAACGCAAATGAACTTGAATGCGTGACAACGCACGTCTCTTGAAATGCATGTTTGTTTGTTTTTTTTTTGTTTTTTTTTTTTTTGAAATGCACGAAAATGCAAATGGAACGAATGCGTGACAACGCACGTCTTTTGAAATGCATGACAATGCAAATGGGCAGTGAATGTGCGGCAACGCGCGTCTTTTGAAATGCATGACAATACACATGAACTTGAATGCACGACAATGCATGTCTTTCGAAATGTATGACAATGCATGTGAACTCGACTGCGCGGCAACGCATGTCGCTTGCGAAATGCATGACAATGCATCTGAACAGTGCATATTAATGCAAGTTGTATGCGTTACAACGTGTCTAGACATACATAACGATGCAACCTATGTATGCTAATCTCGCATGATACCAAAGGATAAGAAAAGGATACACCTTGCACGTATTTGAGTGCTACGCACAAAAGACATGGCATGGAGACCGGTTAAGCTTCGGAAATGCATTTTCCTGCACTGTGTTGAGCAATGGAGGCCCCAAACCACATCAAAGACCCAAACAAAGGTCCAGGAGGTTCATCGGCTATCAGGGGAGTCCATCGGCCATCCACCGGCCACAAAACAAGGCCATCGGCCATATATTTGGCCGACCGGCCAACAATGTGGCCGACCGGCCAAAAATGCCTGTATCGGGGCAGTTTTGTCCTTTCGGCACAGGTCTTTAAATATAGGGCTTTAAACCTTATTTCTTCACTTGCCTCTTAGTCGAAAAACCTTCCCCCATCTCTTTAGGTCATTTTTCTTCCTTCGATCCATCATTTTCCTCGATTTTCAGGCCTGTTTCAACGTTTTATTCGCAAAACTCTCGCCGTTTCGAACTTTTTGAACCGAACAAAATTTGTTTTCGGTGTCTCTTTCTCAATTTCTACCACTCGGGGTTTGTTTCCTTCGAGTTTACCTTGATTCTCGTGCCTTTTCCGCACCTCGACTTTTCCAGCCATTTTTCACCCTCCCGGGGTTGACTTTTTAGTTGACTTTTCATATTCATGCCCGGTTTTCACATTTTCGGCCATTTTCACGCTACCCTTGAGATGGAAGACGATATTCCAGGCGGTGGGGCTCCCCTGGAGATGGATGTGGACCCAGAGACCGAGCTCTTGCCTCTTCACATCCGACCATTCGATCCGGCGGCCTACAGGCCGATGATTGACGTGTTGCCTCCTGACGGACTTCGGCAGTTCAGGAGTTTTGATAGAGCCGTGCCGCCGGAGCTTATTCTGCACGAGCCAGAGTCACATCTGTCATACGACGCTTCCGAGGTACATTTTTCCCCGTTTCATTTTCTGCAAAGTAGAGTACACAACTGCAATACTTGATTCTGTCTTTTAAATGTTTGGCCCGGATACATCGATATACCATATGTTGTAGTCCACTGTGAACACACTTGCACCTGATATCTTCTTGAAACTGAAAACGTGCACACACGCTGTATTTCACTGAACCACTCAAACACACAGTGATACATCATATGCTGTAGTTCACTGCGAGCACACCGGCACTCGATATCTGCTTGAATCTGAACATGTGCACACATGCGGTATTTTCACTGAACCACACGAACATACTGATACATCATACGCTGTAGTTCACTATGAGCACACGCGGCACCCGATGTTTGTTTGAATCTGAACACGTGCACACACGTTGTATTTTTGTCAATTCTGAATGTTCTTCAAAACTGTATATTTAACATTGCTTCGTAGCTGTTTGCTTTTGAATACATGGGGATTCCCATGCCTTCCGAGGGTATGGGAATGTTGTCGCCCGTGGATGGTACTTGGGGCTGCCTGACGCAGTCCACCACATCGTTGACCAGGCCAGCTTCGGCACTTTCTGCAGGGGACTCTCGCGCCTTACTGCGAGCAGGCCTCTCCTTGCTGCTCTGGTGGAGAGGTGGTGGGACGCCACCGATTCTTTCCACTTCTTTGCCACGGAAGACATGACAATAACTCCCTTCGACTTCTCGATGCTCACCGGCATCGGGGCAGGGGGTGATTCGATCCCCTTTGACACAGATATGGACGAATGGGAGGCCGCCCAGATGTATCTGCTTGGCGAGCTGCCACCTCTTGCCCGTTCAGGATTTGTAAGATATTCGTGGTTCGAGGACCACTTCAAGATTCAGCCAGCCTTGGCTCAGGAGGCACCGATGGCTCAGGAGGAGGCGGAGAAGTATGCACGTGGCTTCCTTATGTTTTTGCTGGGGACGACTCTCTTCGTAGATCGGGTGAACACCGTGCCCCTCTGTCTACTGAGCGCTTTAGTGGATATCACACGGATCCGCCTTTACGACTGGGGTGGTGCCGGCTTGGCCACCCTTTACGGATACATGAGCTCATCCTCCCGTTGTAGCGGACAGTTGCTCGGAGGCTACCGGCGGGCTTGGGAGGTACATCTTCTTTTCTGTTTTACATTTCTGCTTTACATTTTTTGTACTCTGTACACTGCACACCCGGCAGTCTACTTCACGCTGGTCATATACTGCACACACGACACACATATAATCTGCTTTACACACTGCACACATTGCACCATACACTTCATATACTGCACAATCTGCTGCCAACTGACTGTATATTGCACACATTGCAAACATGCAATCTGCTTTACACTGACTGTATACTGCACGTACTGTACACTCTGCACGATGCACTGCACAATATATGATTCTGTAATTTCTGTTTTATTCTGCGTTCTGCTTTATCTGAAAGCATACTGATATTTGCTCTGCAGTTGTGGGTCTATGCCTACTTCCCGAGGCTTGCCCCAGTGCCAGATGAGGAGACCCCCCTCGGCGTTCCATTCTCTCAACGCTTCGATGTGAGATGCGTGCGGAGACCACGGGAGTCATTCATATTCTTCTGTCGCTACTTCGATACCATTACCGCCGCAGAGGTATTTTAGAATTTGCAGTTCATTTAAGCTTTGCTTTACATTATTCTTTCGATAACAGTAGATAACAAACTGCATATCATTTACAGATCACCTGGCAGCCTTGGGCTCCATTGCCAGCCGCAGTTCGGGAGTGGTATGCTGGTGCTGAAGAGACTGCCCGATTCAGGATTCTGCTGGAGGGCCCGGTCTGTCGGGCTTGGTACCTGGGCGAGCGCTTCCTGCGCCAGACCTTAGGTTTACTAGAGCAGATAGCCTCGGGTCCACCTCCTACCCACATGAGGGACACTGAGAGGTTCTCCCTTGAGCAGGTGGCTGATTACAAGATCGGCTGGGATGCGGAGGGCTTCAGGGGCGAGGGCGACTACATGGAATACGTCCAGGCCTATATCATGTGGCCGCTGAGTAGTGGCGGTCGAACTGAGTGAGAGAGGCCAGCAACGCCGGCAGCTAGAGCAAGAGCAGGAGCAGGAGCACCGAGGATGGCTCGGGCCCGTGATAGGAGTGGGCCCCGGAGAGGGCAGAGAGTTGGGTGGCCAGCGTTGCCTACGATGATGACATGCAGAGGGCAGGGTGGGGAGACTTATCAGATCCCTATCGCACCCGCTCCGGCTGATCATGAGTTAGTCGAGTTCTACGACTTGCCCCCGGTATGTACTACTGCATTTTGTATTCTGTACCGTCATTTCATTTCATTCCGTTTGATATTCCGCAGAATACTGATGTTTCTAACACTTTTGCTGGCTTCCTCCGAGTACACTTGCCAGTCTTTGGAGTTGACTGCCTCCATGATGGGGATGTTCGAGCGGAGCCTCGACCTGCTGGCCATTTACAGTATCCCGGTACGCTTTTCTGACCACAGTCTCAAACTCTACATAAACTGTTTCACATAATCTGATGCATTGCACTATTAGGACAACACTTGGTACACGGCCCTCACGACATTTGGTACACTGTAACCCGCAGACTGTTCACAGCATTGCTCACGACATTCATACACTTCACTCAGTCACTGCATTCTGTATTCATACACTGCTCACAGCATTCAATCAAGGCATTCATACACTGCATTCTGTACTGATACACTGCTCATAGCATTCATACTCTGTTTTGCGTAGCATACTGATGCATTTTCCATTTGTGCTTTTCAGCCTCCATTCCAGATTCCTGCCGCAGGAGGTGCTCCAGCTGGGCCTTCTGTGCCTGCCCGAGGAGGAGGGCAAGATGGCAGAGTATATCCCCGCACCAAAGCAGAGCGCACTCATGTTGAGAGTAGCTCTTGAGCACCGATCCCAGATGATGATAAGTCTGAGGCAGAGGCGGAGGCAGAGTCATATGAGGAGGTGACTGGCGATGACTCGGACTCGGGCTCAGATGGCGGAGCCGACGATGATGCTCCTGGACCTTCTTCCAGGAAGAGGACGAGGACAGACCCTCGTGTCTGAGACCACTTGGCATTGATCTAGGCTTTTACTGCTCTCTTTTTTTGTGTTGTACTTTTTCTTTTTGCTGGTAGCTTGAGCACACTGTACTGCCGCAGGCAGGTTTTATTTTCTTCAAAGCTATGTACTTGAAAAGATAATGAAATGAAACAAGCTTTCTGTCTGAAAAAGTGTTGCATTCATACATTTCATACATCGCATCGCATCGCATCGCATCATATTACATAACAATGTAAATGAGATTGATCTTTTGTCTGAAAATTGGAACACTTGCATTGTAACAGCCAAGTAGGGAACCAGCTAACATCAAAACAACTCATACAACCCACTGCTCATTCTGAACACACAGCGCTTGGTTTACTCGGCATACAGCCCATACAACGCATTGCTTATTCTGAACACACAACTCATTCTGAACAAACAATTCAATCTTGAAGAGACGGGATGCAAAAATGGGGTACGTAAAAGTTGGGACAAACACGGATGCTCCACAATTTCCCTCTTTTCTTTTGCTTCGCGGTCCGGAACCCACATAGTCTTGGATAGGTCCTGGTTCTATTGTTCCGACATGGCCTGGGTTGAACCCTGCGGCTATTGAAAGAACCAATCTTGCTTTGCACAAATGTGGAGAATGGCACAGCACTCTGAGCACAAACGATTTTTTGAAATTGAGAAATGAGTTGTCAACCGGGTATTGAGCCTATGACTGAACACAGCGCCCCTACGACTCAACAAAAGGTACACAACCTAAACACATCGAGACATGCTCGGAGCAGGCTCAAAATAAGAGTTGAAGTAAACAAAACAAAAGACACGACACACAGACGTGTTACAAAGACAAGAGACCTCTCAGTTCGCGAGGAGCCAGTTTCCCCGGGTATTGTTTCCCATCCTTTCTCGTTTGTGATTCTCACATCACTCGGCCCTCAAGCTCTGTTTTCCTAAAAAAGCCCTTTTCTCACTTTTTCTCTCAATGCACATCTCTCTGTTCTTCAATCTCTCATTTTTTATCCCTCCCCTGGGTGGTTGATGGATAAACAAGAGGTTGTGGGTTCATGCCCAACACTATTAGCTCGCAGCTACTTCTTCCGGCGATGTCTACTCGATGCTCCGGATGAGGGAGTGGAGTATCTTGATCCATTCTGACTCGTGTTTTGCACTTGGCTTGATTCCTCGTTGCTCGGAGGATATAAGAGCTTTCAGCCCTTTACAGACAGCTCCAGTTGTGCCCTTTCTAGCAAGTATGCTGGCGATGGGGGAAAGACAGGAAGCCTGACTCAACTGTGCCCCTTAGTTCATCATTTTGACCATTTTTTTTTTGTTTTGGTTTTCTACTAAAACAATTTAAACCAATATGAGAGTTAGATTAACATACTTGTTCGATTTTTGATTTGAAAATCATGTAAGTCAGGCTATGAGCACTGAAAATTTTCCTTTTTTGGGTCCAAGAAAATGGTCCAGTTTTGGAAAAGATGAAATAATTTTCGAGAAAATAGTCAACCTCAGTAAAAATTCTCAAAAACCGTTTTGGCAAACAGCTAGTGCTCAACGAGCATGAAATTTACTCTCGAGATGCACAACCTCGGATCCGAAGGGAAATTGTCCCTTGCTTGAAGAGAGCTGCATGGCAACGGAAAGTTGCCCCTTGTCTGGAAAACGCCGCAGCATACTGTAAACAGTCCTTATTAGTGATGATCGCAACCGAACTCTCGGATACAGAGAAGACGAAGATAGTCAAAACCAATATATGGACACAGTCACTTTGAAAGTGTTGGTGGCTGGACTTCAGGATGAAGTTGCCTACGTATCCCAAACATGGGAATCAAGCCTTACGTAGTTCCGGTTTAGGTACACTCGTGTATTAACCCTCACCTTCTACGCTCTAACTTTTGCCAAGGTCGCCCTTCCGGGTTTTCAACCTTGCGAGATTTGTTCTCCTTTTCTTTTCAATTCTCTTTTTTTTTGCATTTTTCTTTCTTTCTTTTTTTTGTATTCTTTTCTTTTCTTTGCTCTAACTTTTGTCTGGGTCACTCTTCCGGGTTTTCGGCCCAGCGAACCTTTCAAGGGTAAAGGTGTGGTTTTGTCCATGCCAAATGGTTTTAGGATTTTGAAGCCATCTGAATCTAGGAGAACGACTGTTGTATTGATTTGCGGAAGGATCCATCTTTGGCCCTTCGAGCGGATTGGACATTATTGCCCCTAGTTCGAGGGTTGCTTCTGATTTAGCTTCACAAGCTTGTCTTGACGACATCTGATCTTCTTGGTCTAACTTTGGTGCCTCTTATTCGAGGGCTGCTTCGAATCTGGCCACACGGGTCTCACATTGCGGTTTGGCCATTGAACATTCTGAATGCACGTTCAAGGTTTGAAAGCAAAGGGGTTGAATCTTGAGGCTGAGGGCAATCCTAGGCTGCACAATCTCAAGAGCGATTCCATATCGGTCTTCACAAGACTGCGCAAAACATTTTTTTGAAATTTTTTAAGAAAGCGACTAATCGCTCGCGCTGAAGACAGTGCGGAACCAATCTGGATCAAGCCAGGGTCCTTCTCAGTACTCACGTTAACAAACATGACCCCGTTCATTAAGGGCTTAGCATGCCTTTCTTTCTCTTAATTGATCAAAGTTTTGTAAATCCCGAGGACTCCTTCCTCTTCGTTTTCATCACCATAGTGTTTAAAAAAAGTTTTGAAAAACTTAGGTCATTACAATGACTTCAAGGTGCAGAAGAGCAGGTGAGATGTACTGCTGTTTCATTTAAATCCTCTGGCGCAACTAGCTCAAAGTAGCAATAAGCACGGAAACATGATAACCGCAGTTATTTCATTCAGATTTCCTGGTTGCAACTGGCTCCACAGCAGAGACAGACTCAAAAGAAAGCAAAAGGATAATTACAAAACAAAATAATATCCGAGGCAATAACCCTGGAATCACCTGATTTCTATACAATGGGACTGACTCGATACAACCAGACAGACCCTTAAGCAAAAAATACTGACTCAAGACAATGAGACAGACTCAAAGCAAAACCAAAGAACTGTCTCAACACCCAAGCCATAAATTACAAAAACTACATTCGTAGATGCTCAACATAGTGCGTGCCAAACGGCACATCTGAATTACACCGAGCGCCGCCCGTAGGTGGTCTAACCCCTGATCACATACTCGCGCTATCCTAGAAATCCAACAACCCGGCGGTGACAGACTTTGCCGAGCTTGGCGGGAGGATGACTTCATTGTCAATCAAATCTTGCACTTCGTGGCGGAGACGAAAATAGTTATCGGTGCTGTGACCGGTCTGCTGATGATATGCGCAGTATTGAGTAGCATCATGGCCCGCTGGAAGATGATTGGGGAGAGGCTAAGGCTTAAGAGGTTTGAGATGACCCTTTTCCGCTAGGATTTGAAGTGCCTTAGACAAAGGCATGTAAAGGGCGTGAAAGACTCTGCGCCCTTGGGGCAGATACTTCGAAGTCTGTGGACCTTTGCTGGATGTACTCAAAAAAGGATCGGCAGGTGCTGCCTTGGCTTTCTGATCTTTTCCTGGTGCAAGGCTGGGATTGGAGGGAACTGTTCTAGCATGACGGGGCCTATCCCGATTTTCCGCCTAGCTTGAATTGCCCTCGGTTGGAGTGGGAAAAGGATCATCCACAGTCTTAGTCATAACTGCGAACACTTGTTGTTTACTGAACCCCCTGGCTTTCAAAGCCTCGACTGGCCATAGTAGTTATTCAATGGGATCAGCGTCTGCCTTCATCTTATTCTTGCCTCTAGCCTCAGCTTGATCGAGGGTTTGGGTTGCTATATTAGAGCGAAACCTGGTTGTTGTTGACACGTCATTGCTATAGCTTGAAACAACCTCAGGTTGGCTGAGCTCGATCACAATTCGCCCCAGTAGCGGGGGCTCCTGTGGCATGAAGTTCCCGGCGTATGACGTGGCTGGTGGTGGAGCCGACATCTCATAGGCTAGATTAGCCACAGATCTCTGGAGGTCGCTGATCATTCCCATTAACTCAAACGTGGTGGGCTCACGAGCTTGAAACAACAGGGGTGTCCAGATCGGGTGTGCGACAGGCGACCTGTGCAGATGCGGTACAGCAACATTGGTCTCATCCTGCAAGATGATTATTTGGTCTAATGTGGCTGCCATAACCACAATTTCCTCTTAACTTTGCATCATCATAAGTCCACTGAACTGAACGGTGACTGACGGATCAGATGTCTGTCTTGTCTCAGCAAAGGAGAACACTGGCTATTCTGTACTAAATCTCTGAACTAAAAGAGAAAACACGCAGCATTTCGGCCTAATCAGAACAGACATAAGCATAGCTGAATAACTGTACTGTACTACTGATCACTGTTCCCCAAAATCACTGCCCCAAAACTGAATCTGATACTCGCGGATATAACTGATTCTCAGAATACCGATACTGGTGCCCACAAACCTGGTACTCAGATTTACAAACCGATATGCGCATTCCCTAGAGAGATACACTCTAAAAGCACATAGCAAGTAAAAGGGAGCCAAAACACCCCTATATTGGGGTCGGGTTTCCCTGTCCTATTTTGTCAGGAGCTAGGGTTTCACTACGCCCGCAGCGGTTTCAAACAAACTATAATCGGGTAGCAACCTATCCTAGCTTGGAATGGTCACTATGGATTCTGAACATGCACTAGGTCGAATGGTCAAAAGGGTGCCCCGGTGACAACCGGGATTTATGTTCCTATCGTGGCAGAGCCCGTAATCGGTCAGCCTTATGGCACGCTTCTTGAAGGGAGCCTCCGACAAGCCGTTCAGGAATAGCAGATGGCAAACACGGTGTCCTAGGCACACCAATGCACATGCAATGCAAAGAAACACATAGGTGTAATCAAAACAAAATATCATGAGTTCGAGTCAAGCCCTCATCTGGACAGATCTGATCATGTCCAAACTCCCCAGCAGAGTCGCCAGAAACTGTAGACGTCCCCGAACGTCCCAGGAGGGAATCCCGTTCTGTTCATTTGGGCTCACTACAGTTCGGACTCAAATTGTCACGGTTCTTAATCTGATCTCACAATGTGCAATATGAGATTGATAAATCACCAAAGAGTCCAAATCCGGCAAATCGTTTTGAAAAATAGATTTTTAGAAAGAAGTGCCAAACATGGACTGCGTTGCCAGATACAGAGTCGCCACCTAAATGTTTTGTTTTTGGGGAAATTTAGGAAACCCTGACTCGTTTGCCTAAGGCCACGTGTCTAGCATCACCAATGTTGCCTTGGCTCCGGAACTTGGGTACGATTGGGGAAGGTCAGCTTTGAGCACCCCTGCTCGGCCGATCAAAGATCGGTCTCTACTAACCATGATATCAAGTTTTGAAAACGTTACGTGTTCGCACCCCCGCTCGCCCGATCAAAGATCGGCCACTACTAAATATGATATCTTGTTTTTGAAAACACATGTGTTCTTATTCCGGTTAATTAGCTAATCTTACTATGTGATGCGCACAACACAAAAATATAGACTAGATCGCTTAATTTGGAACAAAGCATCGCATATCCATTTGTTTGGAAATGATTTGAGGTTTGCTACTCGCAAGTAGGCTAAAATACGGATTTTAATGAATTATTCCAATTCAAACAATCCAACCTTCACCTACGGGCATTCAGGTAGTAAATCAACTAAGCATTTAGCCTCATGGCAAGCATGCTGTCATGTTAACACTCACATACATGCAAGATGCCAAAGCATAAAAATACTTACAGTGTACTCCGAGCCAAAACAAGAAACTAGTTAGCATTCATGCATGATCCTAGTTCATGTTAAAATGGCTAATGAATCACATATAGAATGTCACTAGAAAGGCTCGGCTAATCCATGGATGGCATGTGAAATGCACAGATAACATGTATTCAAGTTAGATTTGAAATACCATGCAATTAGTATGATGCGCCGAGCCCGGTGCATGCAGTACAAATGAATGGATGTACGCATGCATAGCATAAGGATGCTAAATTAAATATGCCCTAATACTAACCATCAAAAGCAGGTAAGTAAAAGGGAGAAAGAAGTGGGGATTGAAAGACATGCATCACACGCACACACACTTATTACAAATTCGCCCTCGCTCGGAGGGACCGAAAGAATAATACAATTTAATCAACTAACAAGCTAATTAAATAGTTACAAACCAATTAACTAGTTGAGCAAATTAACTAAGCTAATAAAGCGATAAAACAGCCTCGGAAAGAGGGTCCAATGCATGCGTGCACGACTTCGCACGAAAATCCACCACCACGCACAAGCTGCCTCTGTTTTCACTGTTTCATGCCTCTGAAAATTGCACAAGTCCCAAGGAGCACTCTCTGAACACTGCGGGGTGCCACTGACCATGAGGAATGGTCACCGACTATGGGAAAGTGGTCATCGACCATTGGTATGGCTCTCGGCCAGAGATTTGTGGTCGGCCGGCACTCAATGTGGTCAGTCGACCATCTATGCCTGTAGAATCCTGTTTTGACAGCAGCAGAGGGCAAACAAGGCATGGCAATGCATTTCAAAGCAAATGTTTGCACCACCACACTCCTTATCCTGTTCATGACTCAAAGGAGGATGGCCCTCGACCCTCGGGCCACCAATCACGCATTTCGATGCCTGATGGCCCAAGAAGTTAAGTTGTGCATTTTGGTGTCAAATGAAATGCACACCAAACAAACAAGGGACCTGACCTCTATCACGATGATTCAAGAGGCAAGGCATGCATGTCAAATGCAACCTAAGCATGCAAGCTAAGCATGCAACATGAACATGAGAGCAAACATGCACACATGCAAGCATGTAACAACATATCAATGGCGAAACATGCAACAACATGTTAGGCAACTTAAAGAGAGAATGCATGCCAAATGCATTACAACCTAAGCATGAAACAACATGCCATATATCTCAAGCAATGCAACAAAATGCAGTATAGCTAAGCATGTATCAATAATGCAAGCAATGAGCATGCAAAACACTATGCAACCAAAACACGCAAGCATGAAGTAATGTAATAACATTTGAACAACATGCAAACGGTGGACTTAAACTAATATGGACAAACCTCAGCCATGTCTAAATAAGTAGCCAAAATGCTATGGAAATGAAGGCAAATTTACATACAAACATGCATGCGAACATGGTCCAACACTTAAGCACAAAGAGGGGACTTTTAAGCACACTTAAAAGGAGATGATCATGGACCAATGAAAAGCATGGCAAACTCTGAAAATCATGTTAAGGATGGTTCCAAACCAACTAAACAAAGCAATCAAAGCATACAACCAAGGTCCAAAGCTCAAAGCTATCCTAAGGGATCAAACCATGGCTATGCATGGTGAGTCCCAAAGGGTCGAGGGGACTCAAAACAGTCCCAATGTAGGTCAAGACAAGGCCCAAAACACACCTAGATGGCATCTAAATAGCCTACACATGGAAGCATACATAATGGTCCAAACATGGAGCATAAGACATCAACCTTTTAAAGCATCAAAGGAGTATCAAATGCAAGCATACAAGCATACAATATGGACTGAAATGATATGATAAGTGGTGTCAAACCACTGAAATGATGCAAGGAGAGCATGCCAGAGAGGCCAACACTCAAGGCCTATAAGGGAGATTGCATGACAGCTATACAAAGAAAATCATAGATGACCCAAATGACCAAAATCAGACCTCAAGCACATCAAAACATGCATAAAAGCTTCACAAAGTTAAGCCAAAATCATGCTAAAAACAAGTCTCAATGCACAAAGCATGTTAAGGCAATTTCATGGCATTACAAGACAAGTATGCAAAACATGCATGGTGTGTCTAAACCAACTTGAAATAGTGCTATATCATGACAAAATAAGCACAAATACCAACTAAGACATGGCCAACATGAACTTAAGAAAGGTGCTCACACATGAGGCTAAAATGATAAGTTTTGAAGACAACAACGAGAGGGGATGGCCCTTTCCTTCTTAGGACCTTAAAGCACTATCCCCAGATTTCAGTGGTGAGGAGGCCAACACAAGGTGGTCCCGGAGCTCACCAAAAGTGCACAAAAAAGAAGCCAAACACGGCCTAAGAGGGGTGAAACAACCCCAAACCTCAAAGAGATCTTAAACAACTATTTTAAGCACTCAAAATCAGAACTTTTATTAGTTATAGACTAAGCTTAAAAACAGATGCAAGAACGGCTAAAAGCCTATGCAAAAATGGGGAATAAAGGGGTAAAGTTCTTTCCCTTGTAGACCACATTCAAGAATGGAGCTCCAGCAACCTTTCCAAGCTTAAATCCACTCAAAAACTTCAAGAACAACCCTTTGGCACCTCAGCAACCAAGGTAAGGTGTGATACTAGGTGTCCTAGTGCAAAACTAAGAACAAATACACCTTATATACACACAAGAGTGAAATAGAGGGAGATATAGAGATAGAGAGATACAAATCCTAAACCCTAATCTCAGACCCTCTCTGGAACCTCCTGGAACCTCTTAGGAGGGAGGAGAAGCCCTTCCTTCATAGATATTCACTCTTGCAATGCTTACAAAACAAGCTAAGCAACAGGGAAATCCCTCCATACACGTGTATGGAGGGGGGGCATTGTGGATGCCAGCTATCACAGCTGGCATACAATATCTGCCAAAAGCAGATGAACAGTGATCGGCCAGCCAAAAATGGCAAATTGACCAAAACAATGGTCGGCTGACCATAAAGAGTTCCGGCCGGCCATACCAATGGCCGGTGGCCTCAAGCCATGGCCGGTGAGGTGTGGGGATGGCCAACAAGCCATTCCCTGCCCTCAGGAGCAAAACAACAAGTGTTTGGTGCAAAACCAAACACAAAAATAGGCAAGTCGAGAGGTCTTGAGGCAAGGCGCGTGGCCGAGACCTCCGAGAACTCAGGACGAACACAAACATGGATGATCACCGAGTGTTCAAATGGTGACGTCCAAGTCTTGAGGACGGTCAAAAATGGGGTGTCTACAGCCATGGAACTGTGTCTCCTGTCGTAGGACTGGACGACCCTCTCACAAATGAAACACACCACCTCGACTGTCAATGTCAGTGCCGGCTCAAGCCTATAGCAATTGAAGCAATGGCTTTAGGCCTCCATTGCAAAAAGGCCCAAAATATTTTCATATATTATCGTAAGTTAAATACAATTCAATTGTTTCTCATAAAGTCTACCTTATTGAAGGCCTCCACAAAACCAACATGAGAAAAAAGAAAAAAAGAAGAAGATATACTCCCATGAGCATAATACAAGTTTTAAAATTTTGGTAAAAAACGTCCATCAATTTTATATATGTTTGTCATATGCACACTTTTTTTCTCTTTTTTTTAATTTTTTTTTAATTTTATAAATAAAGGTTCACATTGAAAAGGGTTTAATAAATTTTAAAAAAGCTTATAATATATAATTTTAAGAATGCTCACTTTAAAAGAGACTCCCATCAATTTAAAATAGGGTCTACAAACTATTTTTAGTTTTCGCTTTGAATTTATGAGTTTTATTTATTTGATAACTTTTGACATATTTTTTTTCATAGCTAAATATTCTAAATAATTTTCAAATTTTAGTCATAAAAATAGAAGAGACATAAATTTTACATGATATATAATTTACTAAAAATAATAAATATTATTTATATTTAAATTTAAAATATAAAATACAAAAGGGAAAATTATTTATAAGTCCTATTAGGGAGACATATGCTACATTTGGTCCTACTAAAAGACTTATGTTCTCATAAGTCCTGTGGAAAGTTTGTTGACACATTTACCCTCAATATTAGTTGTTAATATCATAAATAATAGTAAAACTATATATAGGAAATTGAATGTTACCATAGATCATATCTATATAAATGTAACGTAACGTAACGTAACGTGACACCTACATAAACGTAACGTGACACCTATATGTAACGTGACACCTATGATCTATGGTAACATATATAGGAAATTGCATGTTACCATAGATCATATCTACATAAACGTAACGTAATGTAACACTTACATAAACGTAACGTGACACCTATGATCTATGGCAACATTCAATTTCGTATATGGAAATTGAATGTTACCATAGATCATATCTACAAAAACGTAACGTAGCGTGACACTTACATAAACGTAACGTGACACCTATGGTTTATGGCAATATTCAATTTCCTATATAGGAAATTGAATGTTACCATAGATCATATTTATATGAAACGTAACGTGACACCAATGTAAACCAGCAACATTTTCACATTCAATTTAAAAAAATAAAAACTCATTAAGTTTGTGAAACATAACGTGACACGTTACGTTACCTTTATGTAGGTGTCACGTTACATTACGTTTATATAGGTGTCACGTTATGTTACGTTTATGTAGGTGTGTAGACACCCCATTTTTGACCATCCTCAAGACTTGGACGTCACCGCTTGGAACACTCGGTGATTATCCATGGTTGTGTTCGTTTGGAGTTCCCCGAAGTCTCGGCTCGCGCGCCCTGGCTCAGGATCTCCGAACTTGACCGTTTAGTGTCTGGTTTCACACCGAATACTTATGTTTTGCCTTGGAGGGGCAGGAAAGGCCTTGTAAGGCATCCCCACACACCACCGACAGTGGCTAGAGGCCACCGGCTGGTATTTTTCTGCCATCGGCACTATTTGTTGCCGGTCGTCACTCTTTTTTGTCGAAATGACATTTTTGGGCAGCCGACTACTATTCATCTACTTTATGGAGATATTTTGTGCTAGCTGTGATAGCTGGCACCAACTCTGCCTCCCTCCATACACGTGTATGGAGGGATCCAGAGTTGGTGCCAGCTATCACAGCTAGCACAAAATATCTCCATAAAGTAGATGAATAGTGGTCGGCTGCCCAAAAATGTCATTTCGACAAAAAAGAGTGCCGACCGGCAACAAATAGTGCCGATGGCAGAAAAATACCAGCCGGTGGCCTCTAGCCACTGTCGGTGGTGTGTGGGGATGCCTTACAAGGCCTTTCCTGCCCCTCCAAGGCAAAACATAAGTATTCGGTGTGAAACCAGACACTAAACGGTCAAGTTCGGAGATCCTGAGCCAGGGCGCGCGAGCCGAGACTTCGGGGAACTCCAAACGAACACAACCATGGATAATCACCGAGTGTTCCAAGCGGTGACGTCCAAGTCT
>NW_021026806.1:620930-631622 GCF_004153795.1 Camellia sinensis | reverse complement strand
AAAGCTTTGGGGGTTTTGATCAGAAAAGGGCATTTGAAGCCCCTAGAGCCGCGGCCCTTACCCGAAAGACTCCCCGCCGCCCATAATCCAGCCAAGTATTGTGCGTTCCACCAGCAGCACGGTCACGACACCGACCTGTGCTTTCGATTGCGTCATGAGATCCAAGATCTCATTGATAATGGGGTGATTTTACCTCCTGAGAAACCCAATGTTACTACAAATCCTCTCCCCACACATAACCAAGCTCCACCACCCAAAAGAATCAATTTCATCCACACTGGGGTCGCATCCTACGATCCTAGTATCTATATCACACCCTCCTACCTGCCTAAGCCGGAGGTCTTCCTTCCTGATAGCACCAATTTGTGCATGATGGACGTCTCCATAACCCAACCCAAGCCAGTGGTGGTGACCATCGAGAACAGGAAAGAGATTGTCGAGCCAGAGTCTGCCGAATCAGGAAGTGATGTTGGGAACGCTTATAGTCCAAGTGACTACATTTCACCAATGGGCCAGAATAGACCAGATGTCGAATTTCCAGCCGGGGGAGAGCTGTGTGCAATCCAAGGGGACAGTCCAGGACAGGGAACGGATGATTTGACAGCTGTGGAAGAGGATCTTGCCAAGTTCCAGTTTTACGATAACCAAGATCCAGAAGACCCAACCGTCAACTGGTTCGATTATGAGGAATCGGCTGAGGCCACGGGATGGTTGGATGATCAGATCGATGTGGTAGGAGGGTTTCAGTCAGAACAAGGCCCGGCAGGGGCAGAAGCGTCAATAACAGCTGGGAAGGTCGAAGAACAGAATACATCGTCGGAGAGCGCCGATGTCGAGAGTTTCGCTCAGGAATGGAGCATTTTGAGTACAGGGATCATTGAACAATCTACTGCATTGACACAGTCAGAACAGGAAAGATTCAAAGATTCTGAGAGGGTCAGGAAGGCAAAAGGCCACGTGGGGGTTGAGATTGCCACCAGCACAGAAATGGAGAATGCTGCGAGCATAGGGATAAAAGGTACTGCAAATATCGGGACAGTTATGCCAGAACCAGACAGATGCCTGTCGGCTGCAGATGGTATGTGGTGGGAAGACGACGATCTATGTCTGGCCCACAAGGACGAAGATTGGGAAGGTAACCAACCAGATGATACCTGGTATATCGGCGAAGTCGATCACATGACTAGGAGTGGACGGTACTTCAAGCCTCCACACCTGGATCAACCGGAAGCGTCGGGAAAAGATAAGGAGGCAGAGAAGCAAAAGGAAAAGCAACTCGAAGATGAGGCCGTATTGAGACAATTGAAAAAGATACAAGCAGACATCTCCATCTGGGGACTGCTTATGGCTTCTCGAGTACATAGAAAAGCCGTTCTTACAGCCACGAAGATGACCTCCAGGTATGGAAGGATAGATACCTGCAGAGGAACGAAGACCCTTCCAGAAGGGATGCAAAGACAGGGGGCATGAGCGCTCCCAAGGAGATAACATTCAAGTATAGAAGAGCTCAACCTAAGTAAGCAAATCCCGGATCCTAGATCCCAGAAGACATGAGCTCAGCCTAGATGAGTAGGTCCGAGAAAAGAAGAGCTCAACCTGAGTGAGCAGATCCAAGATTCTAGAAGATAAGATCTCGGCACCTGAGTCCGAGAAGAGAAGAGCACAATGAGAAGATCTCAAATCCCAGAAGATAAAAAAGAAACACACAAGATCAGACTAAAGTTGGCCAGAATTGAGAAGTATGCTAAGGCCGAGAAAGACATGCCGGGAACAAAGGCGTCGGAATAAGAAAAGAGAAACGGCTCGCCGATGCGAGGCCAAAAATCAAACTCAGGTTGGAGCCAAGTAAGATCAATAGAGAAACCAAGGCCGACAACCTCGGCGACAAGGTCAAAGCTACATGTATGATGAGAACCCAAGTGGATTTTAAGTTCACACTGGGGGCGTAGAGAAGAAGAATGCGTTTACCACTTGTTGAAATTTGTAGCAATTTACAAGTTGGTTAAACCAAGATGATGCTTAACCGAAGTTAAGCCCAGACGATGCTTAACCGAAGTTAAGCCGAGATGATGCTTAACCGAAGTTAAGCCCAGATGATTTTAACCGAAGTGAAACTGAGACGATGCTTAACCGAAGTTAAGCCAAGATGGTGCTTAGTTGAAATTAAGCTGAGATGGTTCCTTACCTTCACTTGTTAAAATTTGTAGCAATTTACAAGTTGAAGTTAAGCTGAGATGGTTATTTACAAATAGATTATTGTTTAACACTTGTTATGTTAATCCTTGTTGATCCCTGTTACAGTATATGTTAATTCTTGTTGAAATTCGTAGCAATTTACAAATAGATTATTGTTTAACACTTGCAATGTTAATCCTTGTTGATCCCTGTTACAGTATATGTTAATTCTTGTTGAAATTCGTAGCAATTTACAAATAGATTATTGTTTAACACTTGCAATGTTAATCCTTGTTGATCCCTGTTACAGTATATGTTAATTCTTGTTGAAATTCGTAGCAATTTACAAATAGATTATTGTTTAACACTTGCAATGTTAATCCTTGTTGATCCCTGTTACAGTATATGTTAATTCTTGTTGAAATTCGTAGCAATTTACAAATAGATTATTGTTTAACACTTGCAATGTTAATCCTTGTTGATCCCTGTTACAGTATATGTTAATTCTTGTTGAAATTCGTAGCAATTTACAAATAGATTATTGTTTAACACTTGTTATGTTAATCCTTGTTGATCCCTGTTACAGTATATGTTAATTCTTGTTGAAATTCGTAGCAATTTACAAATAGATTATTGTTTAACACTTGTTATGTTAATCCTTGTTGATCCCTGTTACAGTATATGTTAATTCTTGTTGAAATTCGTAGCAATTTACAAATAGATTATTGTTTAACACTTGTTATGTTAATCTTTGTTGAAATTTGTAGCAATTTACAAGTAGGCTAGACCGAGATCACCGTTTAAACACTTGTTGAAACTTGAGAAAAAGTTTGCAAAGTTAACATTGAGTAGTATATGTTTCACACTTGTTAGAATTTATGAAAAGTTTGCAGGTCAGTATCTTGCCGAAGTAAAAGTTTTGTAGCTATTATACCCGAGGTATGTAACCCCGAGAAGATTGCACAAATGAGGCAAAGTATGAAAGGCATGCAAATATTCTAAGTATAGAATCATGCAAGAGCAGTTAGAAGAAGATCAAGACAGAATTCATGGTGATTGACACGCCTTCACCTTACAACATCATCTTGGGAAGGCCATGGTTGCATGCAATGGGGGCAGTTCCCTCAACGTTGCATCAACTATTGCGGTTCCCCACAGTACATGAGATTGAAGAAGTCAGAGGAGACCAACTGCAGGCAAAGAATTGCTCCATGGCAGCAATGAAAACTACCTGCAAAATTCGAGAACTAGGGAAGGCAGAGATTGAAGACGAGGACATAGAGGTCCCAGATGATGTTGGCAAGGAGCCAACCAAAAAGAGTGAAGAGACACTGAAGAAAATCCTCGTCTAGGAGGGCGACGAAGAGCGCTTCATTCAGAGAAGGAAAGTTGAATTAGACATTGAAGAACAAGGAGGCACATCGGCCATATGCAGAGTTTACATTATCTAAAGAACAAAAAGGTACAAGAGTACAAGCGACAAAAAAAAAAGAAGGAAAAACTTCAAAAACTGAGATGATGCTTAACCGAAATTAAGCCGAGATGATGTTTAACCGAAGTTAAACTGAGGTGATGTTTAACTGAAGTTAAACTGAGATGATACTTAACCGAAGTTAAACCGAAATGATGTTTAAATTCTGAGCGAATTTACAAGTTAAAGAGTGCACAAAGTTAAATCTCGGCAAAAGATTCGCCGGAGTCAAACGTCGTTTTGATTAGAACCACTAAAGTGCACGCTAGAAGTGGTGACTAGAATTGTGAAAGGAATAAATGCGTCAAGAAACAGCGATGATAGTTTGCAAAGGCCAAGAGAAAGAGGGTCTAAAGGGGGTGAATTAAATACCAGAAGTTTTAATACATTGGCGAAAGAAGAACACATCAGGTCCGTGACTACAGCACGAAGCCCACTTCCCTAATGTGATCCTAACGTTCACATTAGGGGGCAGGGAGAAGGTGCAGGGGGAATGAATGATAATTAAGGAGCAAGGAATGTTAACACTTGTTGAAATTTTTGAGCAAAATTACAAAATGAGTTAACCAAAGATTATGAAGTCTACCACTTGTTGAAATTTGTAGCAATTTACAAGTTTGGTATAGCCGAGATAAACACTGAAAGACGTTTCCGATATATGATCAACCGGGATGTCCAACTAGTTTGTTAAGAGCTGAGAAGGTTGGCAAGTACAAAAATAAAGACCTTAAAGAACTAGGGACTGAAAGCAAGAACGTCGGACTAATCTGCTTCGACGGACGACAATGGTTCAGCCTCGGCAGTCAGTTGGAAGAGCTTCTCTACCGCTACCTCGGCATCAATTTCAAGAAGGAAGCAAACTACTCGGCATCAGCGGTAGGTTGTGTCTCACCCCCAGAAGACAGTTGGAAAGAACTTCTCAGCAGCCTTCTCAGCCACGAGCTCAGTATCGACCTCCTGAAGAGTTTGATCAAAGCTCTTCTTGGCAATTGGCACCTCGGAGTTTGAAAGCAAAGATTGAAAGCAAGAATCTGGGAAAAGACACAAAAAACAGAAACATGAATGTAATTCGTAATCAAGAATGATGATGAAGCTATCAAGAAATCAAGGCAAAAAGATTGCACAAGTGTGTCAAGCCAAGAACAGTGGTAGAAATCAACAGATGTGTGAACAGTGTGTATTCAAGAAGATGATTTGGAAATAACGGGTAAAACAAGCAATGGTAAGCAACAAGAAATAAAACCAAGAAGGAACAGTGGCTTACCAGAAAGAGGAAAGCTGGAATGAGAATTGTCGAAGTCTGACGACAATGACAGAATGACGTAAGCTCCACCGGAGGAGAGGAACGAAGACAGCTGCAGAAGCTTGAAAACTTGGAACAAATGGCGGATTCAAGCAAAAGAGCTAGAAAGCGAAGAAGCCAGAGGATTAAATGAAAAAAGAGAAAAACAGAAGTCAAGAAGATGACAAAGTTCAAAGAATAAAACCAAGTGCACAGGCACTAAGTAAGTATGTAAAGAACAAGAAAGTAATGAACCAGACATGATGCTCGCAACAGAAAGCGGATATGACAAAGAACAATTCCAGGCATTTTAGCAAATAAGAAATCAAAAACTTGAAGACAGACGAGAACAGAAGGCCACAGATGACAAATAAACAGATTCAAAGTAAATCAGAAGAGTTATGAAAGATTGAGCTTAATAAAGCTTAATAGCAAGTAAAGAATTTTTTGAACCTACAAAGTGAAATGAACGCCGATATGAAGATCGCCGAAGTCAAATAGATGACTGGAAGTCAGGAACCCACCAGAGAGTGTGAGTGGAGCAATTGCAAAGCTCATGGAGTTTACGAATTAATGAAACCAGAACCTCGGCTAGGAGGTACGATTTCAAGCAGCTTGGAAAGCATGAAACTTGACTCTTTACACCAGTGGACAGTAAAGTCCAGGGAACTTTGAGATCGGCGAATTTGATCTCGGACAGAGGGGCACAGATGGACGAACAATGTAGGTTCCATTACCTCAGAATGTCGAGGTAATAGAACCTAGGGGGCAGTTGTGGGGATATATTATCTGAGTACCAACATATGGCAAGGTGACGCCGATGTGTCAGCCGAGGTGCCACGTGTCCTGGTCGTACGTGGCAAGGTGACGCCGACGTGTCAGCCGAGGTGCCACGTGTCTTGGTCGTTGTGCCGAGGTCATCTCGGCTAGGCCGAGGTTGCCTCCGAAGATATCGGAATCCGAGATAAGCGGATAAGGGACAAGAGTCCTAGAATGAAGAGGGAACTCAACTTGGATATGGACAAGAGTCCTAGATTGGGAGAAGACTTCAGTTTGGGTAAAGGTAAGACTCTTAGAGAGTTTATCCTAATCCCACTGGGAGTCCCAGATTAGCAGTAATCCTAAGCCCATTAGGGCCAGGCTCCTATTGGGACTAGGATTGTATTGGCTATAAAAAGAGAGGCACCCCCATGGGTCTAAGGTATGCTTTTGATACTCAAGCTTGTGAGTTTAGTACTTGATTATCTTTAAGAGATATACTGACTTGATCGTCGGAGTGCCCCCGGGTGGTCGAAACCACCGCGGGATTTTTATATTTTTGTTACAGGTCAGTCAGGGGCCATCTATTCTGCCAATGCTCTCCAGCTGGTTACTAAGCGGGCAGTGTGGTCGGAAAATCACCCACACATTTACTATACATAGTTACTATTCTCACTTCCCTTTATTCTAAATATACTCCCTTCTATGTATAATAAAAATAAAGAATGGAGTGTATTTGGAATAAAGTTGAGTGGGAATAATTATTCCCTTATATTAATATCAAATCTTAATTATTTTTTATTTTTGAATTGAAATATGATAGTAGATAACAACTGATATATAAAAGATTTTTTTTTTTCATATCTCGGCCCCTCCGTAATTAAAATTCTAGTTTCGTCCCTGCTCCCTAGACTATGAGTTTGTAGATATATACTAGCATGCATTCACAATTTTATAGCTAATTTTTTTGGTAATTTGGTGTGAAATTACAGAGTCTGAATATTTAGTGCCTAGAAGGGAGTGAATATGCCTACCAATTAAAATTATTGATTTTAAATTCAATTTTAGTTGATTAAATAGATTAAATCATGAACAAACAATCAATACATGAATACCAGATTTTATATGGAAATCCCAATAGGATACAAAATCACATCCCAATACTTAGAGAAAATCAACAATGACAAAAAAAATACAAACACAAAGTTGAGAGGACTTACAACATTCACTTAAGTTTACCTACACTATGTTTTGTAGTAATTTCTATGACCACAGCATGACCCAGTCAATCTTCTTGATCCTTAGGATTTCACGAAGCTTCAACTCCAATCTCTGTTCACGAACAACTCCGATTATCCAATCGGCCAAGAGTGTAGAACAAAAGATGTAAGAATGAAAAGTGTTTTATGGATTTTTAAAACTCAACTCTCTATAGAGAGAAATATTTTTTTATGAAAACAATTATTGAGATCACCAAATTCGGGTTTAGAAACACCTTTTTATAGAAGAAAAAAGTTTTTCAAAACCAAATGGTTATGCAAACATTACCTTGATAGGTAAGGGACTGAATCTGCAACTTTTTGTGTGGAGTCGACTAAGCACGTGCAACGACTGAAATACCCTCTCACAATTAAACACTACAAGAATTTTCATTTTTGGCAACTAAATTTTTAGTCGCAGAAGGCTTTTAGCGACAAAAATATTTGGTCACAAAATTAGTCGTAGAAGAATTGTCGAGAAAGATCATTGGCGACTAAAATTATTTTAGTTGCCAAACGTACTAAATTGCCAAGGTTTGAAATAAAATTAAATATCACATTTTCAGCGACTAATTTTTTTGTCGCTAAAAACTTCACTTATTTTTAACGACCAAGCATTTAGTTGTGGAAAAGATTTTTAGCTACTAAATCTATTAGTCGCCTAAAGTAAATAACAATGTTTTGGAAAAAAAAAAAAAAAAAAGGAAGGCATCTTTGTGGCAGGAATGAATGTTGGAATAGCAAGCCTCACTCATTCTTATCATAATTGAAAAATTCAACTCACACTTCTCGTTAAAATTCAGATACTTATCATATCCTTCAATTCAATGTGTTATCATATCCTTCAATTCAATGTGTTGCATACTATTATTTTCACTTTCATGTGGAACCATAATCCACTTTTACATAGTTTGTCATTGTCAAATATGTAAATGGCTACCTTAATATGATGCATCATTTTCCTCTTTTACATAGTTTGTTCATTTATCATAACCTGTCCGTTTAACCAAACATTGGATTCACTAAAAATAGTTATTTCTAAACATCTAATCCCATGAAAAAACAAACACGGAATACACATTCAATCCAACCAAATAATCCGAGAGATTCACAGTCCCAAGATTCAAGTCCGATGGATTCTAATCCTTCTTATCTAGTCCATCTAATCAAATACACCCTTATTGAACAAATTTATTTTTTTATGGAACTGAAACTTATAACATTGACCTTCTTTTTTGTTTATAAGAAAGTATGTAGGTTAACAAGAAAATGAGGCATTAAGTGCGGACTTTCAGCCCCATATCAAGGGTATGAGAGATTTTTATTCGGGATAAAGAAGTTTAAGGTTATTTTAAGAAGAAATTAATCCAAACCTGCGAAAGTAACGTTTACAGTGTTTCCGAAATTCTTTGTATGTACGCTATGTATTGATGTTATTGGCATATTATTCAAGATTCTTTGAATTTTTCAAATAATTCATATTATATTAAAATTCTTCAAATAATCTATAGTTACTATATATTAAGCAAAAGGAAATTTTTAACCCCAAAGTCTATTGGAGCTTCAATTTTCTAATTTTAATTTTTTAATTTTTTGATTTAAGAAAAAAAAAACCTCAGCATTTATTGACTTCTCCCAACCCACAATCTCTTTCGACTTCTCTCATAATTATTGCAACACCCTTTTCAATTTCTCTCATATACTACAGTTACACACAAAAATAAAAAAAAGATAAGAATTTAGTTATAAATCTCAAAAAAATTTTAAATCACTTAATGGGAAAAATTAATCAATTTTCCAAAAATTATTGATTTTTAATTTACAAAATAGATTAAAAAAAACTATCGACTGATTTATTTATTTAATAACAAAAATATTTTATAATCTCTCCCTCCTAATCTCTGTCACAAATTTTCAAAAAAAAATATTAAAACTTGCATTCTTTTTCTCTTCTCCAAAAAATCAGATAATATTTTTTATTAAAGATGTAGATATCTACCTATATTTTATATATTATATTATAACATAACAAAAAAAAACTAAAAAACTAATTTTTTTTTTAAAGTTTATCTAAATAAACTTTAAATCAATAAAACTCGCATGTCTATCACATATCAACTCACATCATAACTTACCTAGATAATAATAATTAAAAACAAATGGAAACCACAGATAAATTAAATTTAAAAAAAAAAGATAACCATAACTCCATCTTAAATAGATTGAAAAAAAAATACCCGCATAGAAATCACACAAAAATAAAAATAAAAATAAAAATAAAAAGATATATCTATCTATCTATCTATACTATATATTAAGCAAAAGAGAGTTTTTAACCCCAAGCCTTGTGGGAGCTCCAATCTTTCTAATATAAATTTCTTGATTTTTTGATTTAAAAAAAAAAATCTTAGCATTTATTAACTTCTCCCAACTCCCAAGTCTTACCATCATAATGATACTTTAATGCATTAAGAACAAGCATAAAAAAAATTATTTGAAATCTAACACATATAAATTCTTTGAAAAGTCCCAACACATATGATTATTATCCCTCATAATAACACTTTAATGCATTAAAAACAAGCATAAAAAAATTTCTTGAAAAATCCAACACATATGATTATTAAGGTAATGCTAGGGACACCAAATTTTCTACCAAACAAATGACCAAATGTCTCACGTGGGTGTGGGGTCCGCAATTTTGTGGACCCCACACCCATGTGAGACATTTGGTCATTTGTTTGGTAGAAAATTTGGGACCTCTAACATTTTCCTGATTATTATCAAGATATTAAGCTTTAATATAATATAATAAAAAAAAACATTTAATTCATTGAAAAGTCCAACACATATGATTATTATCAAAATATTAAACTTTAATATAATATAATAAATAAAAAATTCACGGGTATCCTGAAAAAAATTAACCAAACAACCAAATGATTTTGGACATTCTTGATGAGTTGATACAGATAAACATTGTGCCAAATTTAGCACAAGATGTAGCTAAGTTAAAAAATAGCAAACCAAATAACAAATCATTGGAGAGCGAAAGGTTGAGCTCCATACTATTTTATAGCAATAGTATGCCAAATAAGTCATTGAAAAAAATAAAAAAAGTCTGTTAAACTGATTCAGAGAAATATTTATAAATTGTGTATTTGAATCAAGTTACAATGACTCCTATATATAGGAGAATATTACAATAAAGTAAGGACTCTTAGATTTACCAAGAATCCTAGATTTACAAGGAATATATTAGATTTTCAGGAGGGAATATACTTATATATAGTATATATTAACATCCCTTCTCAAACTCAAGGAGGAAAAACATCAACCAACTTGAGTTTGGAAACCAAGTCACTGAAAACGGCCAGAAAGATGAACCTTGGTGAAGATATCAGCAGGCTGAATAGCAGAAGTAATATAAAGAAGATGGACAATGCCAGGAGTAACATGCTATTGAATAAAATAGCAGTCAATCTTAATATGTTTGGTGCAATCATGGAAGACATCATTGAGAGCAATCTGAATGGCACTCTGACTGTCACAATAAAGAAAGGTAGCACCAGAGAAGGAAACACTCATGTCAGCGAGAAGCCAGCAAAGCCACAAAAGTTCCTAAGTAATGTCAGCAAGAGCATGATATTCAACTTTAGTACTAGAACGAGCAGTGAGAGATTATTTCTTGCTGCGCCAAGCAAGAAGTAAATCCCCTAAGAAGAAACAAAAACCCGTAGTGAAGC